>CM053764.1:69712591-69786244 GCA_028658305.1 Pachyuromys duprasi
ACTGACTGAGATTTTGCTGGCGGGGCGTTTGGCTTGCGCCCCGGCAATGTGCGGACTGGTCAAAATGGTCCCCGAATCCACTCAGTCTGGTGTGGTTCCGATGATTGGACCGAACCCGCAGCACAGCCGTGGGTCGAAGCAGAACCCGTGTGCAGTGTGTGCTCTTAGGGCGCAGTTCAGTGAAAACGGCACCAGGCTCCTCCCGAGACTGCCCGCGAGACAGTCTACAATGGCGGGTGTGGGCGCCCAGTGCAGCCGCTCGTCCAGATCAGAGCTGTGCGCCGCTGGTCACAGGGAAATTTCTCCAGGTAATAACTGGGTGTCCCTAGGGTTTTCCCACTTGATTTTCTCACTGTAGGAGTTCAGCTCACCTGGCACTCACAATGCTGGCGTTTTAGGTCCCAGAGTTCAGTCTCCCGGTCGCTGCATTGTTTCTGCTCTCCTACTCCTCAGACACAGTGTTCTCTTGTGGCAGCCATCTTGGATCAACCCGCAAATGTTTTTATTGTGACAATTTGATCAATTTACAGTAAACAAACTGCTGCCTTTATAGTGAAACACTTCCTCAATCACAAAAAGTTAGCTGTCTAGAATTAATTTTCAATTAATTAATTTTAAAATTAATTAATTAATTTTCAATTAATTAATTTTCATCTTCAATAATTTTTTTTCAGTAATTGTGATTTTGCGTCCCTCTCCATGCTTTATTTTTACCTAAATTTGGCTGAGAAAAGTCTTTCTATGATGTCTCACATTTTAACAAGCACTCAATAGTAAAGAATGATTTACTTGATATTTGCTTTAGTTAAACTTGAGTGCTTAGTACCCATTTTTAGCTTCTATCAAACACTGGCACTTTGCATAATTTGTACAATTTGTTTGAACCAATGTCTCAAAAATGATTCACCTGTATGCAAGCAAAGAACTCATTGTATTTTGTCCTGATTGAAAATCAGGCTTCTTTTGACATGGGCTGCACAGACAATTTCCCATATAAACAGGATAAAAATATATATAATCAATTAAAGATCAAAAATGCCCTACCCCACGATAGAAATGTGATGGAAAAAAATGAATCTCTTTAATTTCTACCTTCTAGTTTTATAAGTTTTGGAATATTTAGGAATATATATTTTTCTCTAAGAAATTGAAGAATAGGCGGTCCAAGATGACAGTGAATAGCACACAGTGTAACTGAGGGGTACAGGATCGGAAACTCCAAAATTGGTGAGTGAGGGGCAGCCGAAGCCAGAAAACCCGCATTGAGGCTTCTTGGGCACGAGGCGACAACCTGTAAGCTGGGCCAGTTTGGATCCAGGTCACCCATTGATGTCTCCAGGGCCTGAGAGTGGTGAATATTCAACCTGGTGGAGGTGGCAGGCAGTGGCCACTGTCCCAAGCACAGGCCTCCCTGCTCAGCTGAGGTGGCAATGGTTGCCCTAAGCAGGAACTTCCCTGCTGGGTGACTGATACAGCAGAGGTAGATGCCCCAAGCAGGGGTCTCCCTACCCAATGGACACACAGTTGACACCACTGAGCTTATGGATCTCCTACAATTTCATTTGACCCTGCAGGCCCAAACCTGAGAGTAGAGAATAGGGGGAACCCATGTGCTTTCTGGTTAGGCCTATGAGCAAGTGAGTGTGCCTTCATGTGAGTGCTTGCAGAGCCCCAGATCCAGGGTCCCTCTAAGCTAGCAGCCAGACATCAGATTCCTCCCACCCACACGCCCACTGTGGGCAACATAGGGATCCGTGGGACAGCGTTCTCAACATTGAAGTCCATGTTCTGTCGGTCTCCCAGCGGAGTCCAGGCAAAGAGTTCCTGGATAGTGCAACCCAGACAGATCTGAATACCTGGAGGAAAATACAACAGGCCTGTGGGGACACTGAGGCATTCAGAGCTCCTGTGCACCCAAGAACTGTGTCAGCACCCCCATCTGTGCTTACATTCCACACTTCCAAGCATCTATATGCTCTAGCACCCTGTCCTTCAAGGAACACTTCCACGCACACTCTTGCGGTTTGCCCATGCGCCTAAAACCTTCCACCCTTAGCTACAACTAAAGCACAGCATTCACCCTCGAGCTAGTCGACTTCTCTCATCTTCCTGAAGAATACTCCAGGCACCAGAGACAGAGAGACCCAGTCTTCTGAAGTACAGATTCCAGGAATAGACAGTGAAGATCACAGATAAGCAGATGGCTAGGGGTTGGCATAAGAACACATCCAACAAAAATCAGGCTTCACCAGCAACCCAAAATCAATGGATATTTTAAGTCATTTGAAACACAGGAAAATGATCTCAAATTTACGCTTATCCAGTTATTAGAGGCATATAAAGAGGAAACAAACAAACCTCCCAAAGAAATACAGGCAAATGCAGCCAAACAAATAAAGGCACATGTAGTGGTATATAGAGAGGAAAGAAACAATAACAACAACAACAAATAGAGGCCATCATGGAAAGACAGGAATCCACATTCAAACAGATGAAGGAAATGGTGCAAGACATGAAAACAGAATCAGAATCAATAAAGAAAACACAGAGGAAACCCTGGAGCTAGAGAACTTGGAGATCAGGAACAACAAAGGTAAGCATCACCAGTAAAATACAAGAGATGGAAAAGAGAATCTCAGGTGTAGAAGATAAGTTGCAGAAATTGATACATTTCTCAAAGAAAAGGTAAAATTGGAAATGTTCCAAACAGAAAATATCCAAAAAAAAAAATCAGGGACATTAAGAAAAGACAAAATCTAAGAATAACAGGAATAGATAAAAAAGATTCCAGGCTCCAAGGTCCAGAAAATATTTTCAAGAAAATCATAGAAGAAAATTTTCCCAACTTAAAGAAAGAGATGCCCATTAACATACAAGAGGACTACTGAACACCAAATAGACTAGACCAGAAAATCAGCTCCTCACATCACATCATAATCAAAACACTAAATCTACAGAACAAAGAATAAATATTAAAAGCAGCAAGGGAAAAAGGCCAAGTAACATATAAAGGTAGACATAAGAGAATCACACCAGAATTTTCAACAAAAACTCCGAAAGCCAGAAGGGGCAGGGCAGACGTCATGCAGACTCTAAGAGACCACAGATGCCAACCCAGACTATTATACCCAGCAAAGCAAAATATTCCATAACAAAACTAAATTCAAGCAATCTCTACACAGCAAACCAGCCCTACAGAAGATACTAGAAGGAAAACTCCAATCTAACGAAATCAACTACAACTAAAAAAACACTGAATGTAGATAACTTCACAACAAAAAATTAAAAGAAAACAAACATAGAAACACAGTAGCACCACCTACTCCACAATACAGTTTCACCATGTCACAGACTACACTTTCATCTTAAAAGTCATTATGTCATTGCTTACTCTAATTAAAATGCATATGTTAAGAAATTTCTCTAAAGAAAAGGAAGCCTGTGTCAGTATGAAGAACAATTACAGTTTCTGCCTTGTGGACATTAGTTCTTAGAATTACTGCAGCATGTGTCGTTTTGATCTGTTTCAGTGCCATGCTGTGAACACACTGGTCAGCTTCCAGCAATATTTAGTGGGATTTAAATTAATAAGCCACCGATGAGTTGATATTTAAAAACAGATGGGATTCACTTCCAGCATGACAAAAAATTCATCACCAGAAGTCAAAATAAACAGTGAAGAATGCTGTATTTTAAACAATATAATTAAAAGAACTGGGCTTAAAACTCAACATTAAATGTCATGAAAAACATTGTTGATTGTTAGTAAGTCTGAACATCCGATAATAAAGCACTTTGAAACTCAGGTAAGGAAAATGTTTATCCCCTCTTAGACAGTCCCACTTACTATTCTACTCAAAAGCTTTTCCTAATAGGACTACATTTGGGCTTAATTTACAAATAAAATTTGGGATGAAAAAAAATGATGCAACAGATATGGAATGTATACCAAAACCACAATAGTTCCTCTTTGGAGCATTGTACTTACTGTTTTTAAATTTTCCAATTCATTTTGTATTATTGTTGAACACATAATTATATTTTTGTCACAGGATAGTAGGGTGATAATTTACCAACAGGTTATTATAATCCTTCTATAACTAGAAGAGAGGCCTTCCAAGCTTCCCAATGAATAGCAATGATAAATATTTGACATAATAATGTGCAATGCTTCTACTTTTTAGTTACCTGCTGCCTAGATGTATTGAATTATCACACTGTACTTCATGAATATGTTATTCCATGACAACAAAAGTTAAGAATGAATCATGTGAAAGTAATTTTTGAAATAAAATTAAAAAATAATAAGATATTCCAATGTTTAAAATGAAGAGAACTGAAAACCTTTTAAAAGTATGTAGTTATATAACAATAACTTTCAAATGCCTATCTTCAAATGCCTATGATGTCTTAAAATGTCTACATTAATATAAATATTATAATTCAAATAGTGCGTTTTGTTTTTGTTTTTTTGGTTTTTGGCCTGTCTAGTGTTGAACTCCAGAGATCTGCTTGCCTCTCCTCCAAATTCTCCAGCCATAATTTAAACTCTTCATTGATGATAAGGACATTTGCTCAACCATGTTCATAGCAGCTTTATTCATAATAGCCAGAACCTGGAAACAACCCAGATCTCTCAATGGAGGAATGGATACAGAAATTGTGGTACTTTTACACAATGGAATACTACTCAGCAATTAAAAACAAGGAAATCATGAAATTGGCAGGCAAATGGTGGGATCTAGAAAAGATCATTCTGAGTGAGGTATCCCAGAAGGAGAAAGACACACATGATACAGACTCACTTATTTAGACCTATAAGATATGATAAACATACTGAAATCTATACACCTAAAGAAGATAAACAAAAAAAGGACCTGGGGTAAGATGATCAATCCTCATTTAGAAAGACAAATGGGATGGACATTGGATGTAGGAGAAAACAAGTAACAGGACAGGAACCTACCACAGAGGGCCTCTGAAACACTCTACCTAGCAGTGTATCAAAGCAGATGCTGAGACTCATAACCAAACCTTGGGCAGAGTGCAGGGAATCATATGAAAAAGGGGAAGTTAGTATGACCTGGAGAGGAGAGGAGCTCCACAAGTATCAAATATATCTGGGCACCAGGGTCTTTTCTAAGACTATATCTCCAACCAAGGACCATACATGGATACAACCTAGAACCCCTGACCGGATGGAGCCCAGGGCAGTTCAGTATCCAAGTGGGTATCCTAGTTAGGGGAACAGGGACTGTCTCTGACATGAACTCAAAGGCTTGGTCTTTGACCGTCCCCACCCCGCACCTGAGGGACGAGCAGCCTTGCTAGGCCACAGAGGAGGACATTGTAGCCAGTCCTGAAGATACCTGATTCTCTAGGGTCAGATGGAAGGAGAGGAGGACCTCCCCCACCAGTGAACTTAGAGAGGGGCAAGGAGGAGATGAGGGATGGAGGGTGGGATTGGGAGAGAATGAGGGAAGGGACTGCAGGTGGGAAACAAAGTGCATAAACTCTAAAAATATATAAAAATAAAAATTTAATAAAAAAGAATATCTTCTTTAAAATTGTTTTACCAGATAAGGTTCATGAAATAGGAATCACTTAATTTTTCATATGGTTATAATGTATGATTTTAAAAATCTATGCCTTGTCTGATTTTCAAATGTTAATTTTTTTCCTCTTGAATTATAAACTATTTCATCTTGCCACATGTTACATTTTTTAAGTTCCTGGATTTCATTTTTGAAACTATACCAATGGACATTTTTTCTATGTATAAGAGAAATATTGCTATATATTTTTAAAATATTAATATAAAACATATATACATATATTTAATATATATCTTTTATTAGATTGTGATATATAACTTGTACATAATGTATATACATATTGATTAGTTTTTATGGTCAACTTAATACAACCTAGAATAATCTGTGAAACATAATTTGAGGAAGTGACCAAATCATATTGGCCTTTGGCCATGCCTAAGAGAAACTGTCTTGATTGATGATTGATATGGGAAACTGTTTTAATTTTGGTCCTCAAACATTATGGTTCAATGAAACTTGGGGAAGAACAGTGTATTTGGCTTCAATGACCTATTGCTTATCATTGAGATAATCCAAGGCAGAGTCTCAGCCAGGGAAGGAGTCTAGGGTGCTGATTCCAAGCAGCTGAACATTGTCTATTGTCTTTCTCCCTTTGGCTTGTTAATACTGCTTTCTTACACAAGCCAGAAAAACAATAGATGCTGTAGCACACTCCCTAAGGTGCCTGGCCCACTCACATAATTATTAAGCACCTCAAAATCAAGAATACTCTGCTTTTTGGTTAGAAGGATGATATAGGTCAGTGTCTTTAGCTCATGAGGTTCTTATTCTGTTTTCTTTTCATTTTGAGGAGATTAAATGGAGCATGAAGTAAACAATCTTCCTTAAGAAAAGTAAAAATTAATAGAATATTTCTACCAAGAAGTTAACATACTAATATTCTCTCTTTTATGAAATGAACCTAATTGCTAAATTTACTAATATGCATCTTACAGCCTTGAGAATATTAATTTGGTGTTATTTGTTAAGATGAATAATGTACTACACTGATTTAATATATTTTCTTATGTTGTTAATATTCCTCTCATCTCAGGAAAAATTAATATTATTTTAAAATAACAATGTAATGAGTAGTTGAAAAAAGTAAATGACTCTTGAAAATCAAAGCACAGTCATCATCAAAATACAATTTCACTTTAGTAATTTTTCCAAAATAAGCTATTAAATTAATAATTGTCAAATATATGCTTATGGGAAGAATAGAATTATATAGTCATATTATGTCTTCTTTCATTTTTCTTTCTTTTTCTTGTTTGTTTTGTAAACTCAGTTTCTTTTGATGACTTGGATCCCTAGGCTCAAGCAGTACTTGTTCCTCCTCTTCTTCCTGAGTAGCCTCTGTAAACCAGTGGCCCTGGCTATTTCCATCCTCCCTCCTTAATCCAGTTCATGTAGAGGCTTCTATTTGTTTCATTCAAATGATGAAGACACAATAGTTGTCAGTGCCTGGGAGCTAAACCTGAACCCAAATTAACTCTCCTCACAGCATGTGAGTGCTGCAAGTCTCCTCCGGGTGAGCTGGTCTGTAGTGTGTCCAAGGTAGTGGTGTCTACATAGTTTTTCCATATCCTATTATTCATAGACTTTTTATTTGTGGTTAACTGATTTTACTGGAGAGAAAGTATCTAGTTTCCAAAATAAAACCTTTAAGCCTTGCTGCCAAAATTATTTGGTGTTAAGAGAATGTTTTAGGATAACAAACTATTAGGTTAAAATGCAGGATCTTTTCTTTACTTTCATTGAGTTGTGAATATTAGACACATGGTGATTCACAGTTTAGCAGAAGTGGATGGAGCTTTGCTTCTCAGCCCAGATTGACAAAAGAACTACCAGCTGCATGGAGAGCTACAGGCTCTGCGACCATGGCCGGTCGGTTCCATTTGGTTCTTGCTCTGAGACAAACTCTGGACTGACTGAAATCTGAGTCCAGAACAGCCTTCACAGCATCCATGATTCTACAGATTTTGTGCATTGCTGGTTCAGGCTTCAATATTCTCTGTGTGCTGTGCCCATTGCACCTGCTTTCTGCTTCCAAACTATTGTGTCTCTTCTCTTCTATCCTGTTCAACTTGGCTTCACTGGTTAATAGTTTGCATCCTCAGCTGTGCTGGGTTTTACAAACAAGATTGGATACAAACATCTGTATAGGATATCCATTTCAAATAGGGACCTTATGTTAAATCAAATGATACTTTTAGATTCCAAAAATTGTTTCTTTTGATGCTGGGGTTCTGAAAACCATGCTTTACTTTCAAATTACAGCTTAACTTCTGTGCTTGAGAAGAGTATTATATGTGGCTGTTAATTTGGAGGCAACAATAGTATTTATACAGAATGCAATAGGTTGTTTTTCTGACTAATGGCAACATACCATCATCTTCTGGAAATTAAAAAAAGAAATACACTTCAGAGAATATTTATTAAACTTAAATATGTTTTCAGAGGCAAATGAAAAATTATGTTTGGCAGCTAAGTGTAAATTTATAGAAATGAGTTATTGTCAATAAACAAACAGGAATCTTGGTATAAAAATGTGAGACAAAAATTGTAAGATAAAAATTTGAGATTGTTGCTCTCCTTGTGGAGCTCCTGTCCCTTCCATGTCTTTCTATCTCCCCCTTCTTTCGTAAGATTCCCTGTACTCTGCCCAAAGTTTAGCCATGAGTCTCAGCATCTGCTTTGATGCCCTGCTGGGTATAGACTTTCAGAGGCCTCTGTGGTAGGCTCCTGTCCTCTTCCATGTTTTCTCCCTAGAGCCAAAAATCTGGGCAGAGGTCTTTTCTGAGACTGAGACTCCAACCAAGGACCATGCATGGAGATAACATAGAAATCCTGCACAGATGTAGCCCACAGGAGCTCAGTCTCCAAGCGGGTTCCCTAGTAAGGGGAACAGGGACTGTCTCTAACAGGAACTCAGGGGCTGCCTCTTTGCTCACCTCCCCCTGAGGGGGAGCAGCCTTACCAGTCCACAGGGAAAAACAATGCACCCTGTCCTGATGAGACCTGATAGGCTAGGGTCAAATGGAAGGGGAGGAGGACCTCTCCTATCAGTGGACTTGGGGAGGGGCATGAGAGGAAATGAGGGAGGAAGAGTGGGATTGGGAAGGGATGAGGGAGGGGGCTACAGTTGGAATACAAAGTGAATAAACTCTAACTAATAAAAAATAAATTAATTAAAAATAAATAGGATCTCATGAAACTGAAAAAAATTGTGATTGTGACATACAGATTTTTCATAACTATAAATTAATTAAAATAAATTTAGTTTTTAATGTCCAGTCAATATGCCAGAGAGTATGTCTCATTACCTTGTAAATTATTTGTATCTGTGACTAATTCTACTGCAGTACATCTTTGAAAATCAACTCATCATTTCTTTTTTTAAAATTATTTTTATCTTTTTACAGTAATTATATTTTATTTGCTTTGTATCCCAGGTGTAACCCCCCCTCATTCCCTCCCAATCCCACCCTGTTTCCCTCATCTCCCATGCCCCTCTCCAATTCCACTGATAGGGGAGGTCCTCTTCCCCTTCCATCTAACCCTAGCTTATCAGGTTTCATTGGGACTGGCTGCAGTGTCCTCTTTTGTGGCCAGCCACTAGTTGATGTCAGAGACAGTCCCTGTTCCCCTTACTAGGGTACCCACTTGGATACCGAGCTGCCATGGGCTACATCTGAGCAGAGGTTCTGGGTTATATCCATGCATGGTCCTAGGTTTGAGAATCAGTCTCGGGAAAGACCCCTGTGCCCAGATATTTTGTTTCTGTTGTTCTCCTCGTGGATCTCCTGACACCTCCAGGTCTTACTAACTTCCCCTTCTTCCTTCTTTCATATGATTCCCTACACTCTGCCCAAAGTTTGATTATGAGTCTCAGCATCTGCTTTGATACACTGCTAGGTAGAGTCTTTCAGAGGCCCTCTGTGGTAGTTTCCTGTCCTGTTTCGTGTTTTCTCCTTCTTCCAATGTACATCATTCTAAGTGAGGATTGATCATCTTACCCAGGGCCCGCCTTCTTGTTTAGCTTCTTTAAGTATACAAATTTTAGCATGTCTATACTATATTATAGATCTAATATCCACTTACATGTGGGTGTATAGAGTGTGTGTCTTTCTGCTCCTGGGATACCTCACTCAGGATGATCTTTTCTAGATCCCACCATTTGCCTGCAAATTTCATGATTTCCTTGTTTTAAATTGCTGAGTAGTATTCCATTGTGTAAATGTACCATAATTTCTATATCCATCCCTCTGTTGAGGGACATCTGGGTTGTTTCCAGTTTCTGGCTATTACAAATAAAGCTGCTACAAACATGGTTAAACAAATATCCTTGTTGCATACTTGAGCATCTTTTGGATATATGACTAGGAGTCATATAGCTGGATCTCAAGGAAGCACTATTCCTAATTGTCTGAGAAAGCACCAGATTGACTTCCAAAGTGGTTGTAGAAGTTTACATTCCCACTAGCAATGGAGGAGGGTTCACCTTTCTTCACATCCTCTCCAGCATGTATTGTCACTTTAGTTTTTGATCTCAGCCATTCTGATGGGTGTAAGGTGAAATCTCAGGGTCATTTGGAACATGATCAAGTACATGTTTCGTTACAAACATTCTTGAGGATTACCTGGCTAAAGGAGAGGATAACGAATAGGTACGCTATTTCAATGAATGTTGTAGCAAATATTTCTAAATGAACATAAAGTCATTGGTAATAATACAGCCAGAAAACAAACAAACAGACAAACAGACAACAACAACAACAACAACAACTATTACTACTACTACAAAACCCTGTGTGTCAAAGAGATCAGGCAGAAGGAAGTATAATTAGGAAGTCAAGGTACCAACTGTAGGGTTGCTGAGGCTGGAAAGATAACTTCCTATTTTCTATGATTCAGTATGCATAGGAGCCCACAGAAATCAGGATCCATGGCAGAAGACTGTATTCCTTTCCACTCCATCTGTCCTTCTCTTCCAACAGACTTCATTAGTGCACTCTGAGCAACAATTTTGTAAAGGGACATTTATTCTTAAATGATTTTTTACTTTTACCTGAAAGGTTTGGTCTCTGATTTTATTGATTCGGAGAATAAAAAGTAGAATAGTCAGAGCATAAGCTACTCAATGAGAATCTACTATTATGCTGAAAGTTGTCTTGAATAGCGGTGGCTTTGCATTTAGTTTCTTAATTAAATTTTTATTTTTATATTAATTACAGTTTATTCACTTTGTATCCCAGCTGTAGCCCCCTCCCATATTCCTTCCCAATCCCACTGTCTCCCCCTCATCTCCTCCTATGCACCTCTCCAAGTCCACAGATAGGGGAGGTCCTCCTACCCTTCCATTTGACCCTAGCTTATCTAGTCTCATGGTCTCATCCAAACTGGCTGCATTATCCTCCTCTGTGGCTTGGCAAGGCTGCTCCCCCATTCAGGGGAGGCAGTCAAAGAGGCTTTGCATTTATTGCACAAAGTGTGGGCAACTCACATGTATACAAATCTTTAAAGAAGACTATCAAATCCCTGAAACTATTCTCTTGTTCATGATTTTCTTGTCTTCTTAGACTTAAAATGTACAATAAAACATGATTTTTATAATTTTGTTTTACTACAGTAGAAATGTATCTTGTGGGAGATATAGACTATGAAAGTAAGTCAAGCAATTTCAGGGATGCTTTGGGGTTCTAGAAGAAATAGAGACTATGACCCTGATGCTAGGATATTTGTTCATATACAACATAGCTGGATTGGTCTGCTACCTACACAGCCCCTAACACAAAATATATATAATTTACATTTTAACTCAACAGTGATGAAATTGATTTGGAAACCATTCACCATGACTTGATCCCCTTGATTGTTCATCCAAAACTTCCAGATTCTTCTGGAAGTTTTTGCCTTGAACTCCAACTGTATAGAATATTAGTTTTTATTTTTGATCCTTCACTATATAACATTTGTCAAAGAATAAAGACCAAAACTAAATAACAAATTACCTACTGAAAAACGAGAAAAACATCATGGGGACAGGGATAAACTTTCAAAACAATTTTAGGTGATAAGTTGATAAAATTCTTTTCAATAATTAGTACAATATAAGAAACACTTAAATTTGGTTATGTGATTTATAAGGCATTTTCATAAATATAAGTTTCCCTTATGCTGGCACAAGTTCAATAGCAATAACTTTTTGTATAGTTGGAAAGTAGGTAGTTTAATATTTGTATCTGTGTAGATTATTTGTAATTGTGTGTGTTTATGATTTGTGCATAGATTTGTTTTGAAAGTATTACTATCATTTTGGAAAAAGATTGTCATTGCACACTTACAATCCTGTCCAAGGTTCTGAGGCAAAAGACACTGAATTCTGGGCCACCTTGAGTTAAGCAGTGAGGGGATGTCCCAAAAACCTTCTGTGCCTCTTCCCCCTCCCCAGTCCAACACTCTGGATTGGTGATGATGATTCCAGACATAGAAGGTCCATATACAATTTACTAGATTAGTTATGATTTAATAATTTTGTCCACAAAAATCAGAGACAGAAATACATTCTCATACAATAATCTAGCATGACTAAGCAGTGCATATTTTCTATATTAATTTCAAATGTTTGAAGAAATATACCCATTAAATATAGTATTTAATAAGTGGGATAAGAAATTTAAAAACTATCAAAGATGCTCGAGTAATAGAACTGAAAAAAGAACATTAATGAAAAACATAATAAAATTTCAAACAGTTTTAACAATAGCCATGAGGACTATCAAAGAAATTTAAAAATAAAACAAAAGCACATAATTTTGGGGTATGTTTTAATTTCAGGAAAGTATACCATGGAATGTGGAAACAGTAAATTCAAGAACAGATTTGAAACTTTACATACCACACTCCAATGTAAGAAGCTCAAGGAACATAGCAAAAAAATAATGAGAAAATAACAACAGAAGAAATAATTTTCATGTTTATTTGAAATAAAAAATAGAAATATGTAATTAAGATACATAATTATTCTTGAACATTATAAAAATCTCTGTTTCTCTTTCTGTCTCTGTCTCTGAGTCTCTCTTCTTCTGTCTCTCTCTGTCTCTGTATAGGGCCTCTTATATACATAAGGCAAAGTGTATTTTTTCAAATGGAAAAATATATTACTAAATGTGAAAACGAATCAAGTGATAGCTAAACAGAAAGAAGTGTCACCAAACATTAAAGTGTGAAGAACCACAAATGGTGATGAACAGGATACCAAATACACATCAGGGCAGTGAACATAACAGAAATGAGCTTTCTTCTTCTTTTCTTCTTTTTCTTCTTCTTCTTCTTCTTCCTCTCCTCCTCCTCCTTTTCCTCCTCCTCCTTCTCTCCTTCCTGTCTTTTGTCTCTTCCTTTCTTTCTCTCTCTCTTTCTTTCCTTCTTTCTCTTTCCTCCTTTTCCTTTTTAGCTTAAATATGTTTGTGATGCATGGGTGTACAGGTGAACACATTTGTGTGTACACAGGTAGAGTCTTAATGTCAATGTCAATGTCAGTGTGTCCTTCTTCACTTTATGATTTAGCAGGGTTTTGTCAACCAGCAAGCTAGGCTGGCTGGCTTGTAAGATCACACAGCCTTCTCCAGCATTGGAGCTGCACAGTCAGAGCTTTGCCTCACAGGTTATGATGGTTCTAGGGATTCCAAATCAGGTCCTCATGTTTATGTGGTAAGCACTTTATCCAATGAACCATGTCTCTTGGATTTCTTTTTAATTCTCTGCTTTTCATAACAGAATTTAGGAATTTGTCCTAGCAAGTAAAATAAAATATCAGGATGCTTTTATTATGTTATTTATAAAAGCAAAAATTCAAACATAAGTGTTTCCAAAGCTTTCTAAAATTTTGTACTCTCTAGTTGTGTTTATGCCTGGCAAACTTCTATACCTTCAACTACATGGTAGTCTCTGCTTAAATCTGATGTTTGAGTTATTCATATTTTGAATATTTTATCACTCAATAAAATATATTATTCTGTTACTTCTCTTACTAATTTTACTGAATATCATTACTTACTGCCAACTTTTCCCATTTCGGAAAATGAGGAGAAAAATGAGCTTCATGCAATTGATAGGTTCCTAGTACTTATGAAAAAGCTGGCATTCCACATGATAAATAAATAATCACTGGATTAGTAGTTTCATTTAGGAAAACTTACCATGTTAAAAACATGATTTAAATGTTTCTGTTGCAAATATTTCTAGATTAGCCCCCTCTTTGTGTCATGATTCTTAAAAATAATATTGTATTCCATAACTTCATGCATATTTTTCCTTCAGTTGTAAAAGCTCTCATTTAAATCATAAATACTATTACAAATATAGCTTCATATACTTCACATAAACTTAGACCGTTTCATCAGAATATATTTCTAAAGAATTTTAACACATTTGACTAAATGTATTTTTGTACATCAAATGTGCATGTGTCGTTATCATTTAGGATCCAGTTTGATACCTGGAGAGAAGTCTAGGACTGACAGTAGCTGGCCAGCTTTCTTGGTTCTTTTAACAGTTTAGATGGTCTGTTATTATTAAACGCAATGATATCTGTAAATTTTGAAAGGGTCTTGGGTAACACATGTCCATCCCGTTATAGAGATGCTGCTGCCATAGACCCCCAGATCCTTTTGTCTTCTCTTCCCACGTGTTGTGATTAAGGGGGCCTGTACCCTTTTCATTTCAATCCAAAGATACACTTTTACCTTATTCATTCATTTTTTATTATTTCTGGTTAATGTAGTCAAGAAAATTGGACTAAAATGCTTTTATAAATTTCTGGACTTCCTCTCCTTTATAAGTCTAATTTTCTTTTTACTTTTAAATTTCTTTTTTCATGTAGCTTCATCTTTAATGACTTCCTTTAAGTTTTTGCTGTGTTTTGTCTTTATTTTTTCCATTAATATCTTTATTTTATTTTTTAAATATTAGTTACAGTCTATTAATTTTGGTAGCCTGCTCCCTCATTCCTTCCCAATTCTACCCTCCCTTCCTCTTCTCCTGCCTCCTTCATCTCCTCCCTGCCCCTCATCTCCTCTCTCCCTCATCTCCCCTCTGCCTCCCTCATCTCCTCCCTCCCTCATCTCCTCCATCCCTCATCTCCTCCCTGCCTCATCTCCTCCCTCCCTCCCTCATTTCCTCCCTGCCCCTCTCCAAGTCAAAGCTCTTAAGGTCACCAATGCAGTTATTTTCTAAAAAATCACATATTGGCAAAACTTGGGGGGTATTTCAAAATTTGTGCAAATACTTATAGAGAGGTTTCGTTCTCATATTCTGCATTAAAAGTGCAGAGAATGGAAACACACTGACATACACAGGGCATTAAAGGTCTTTTTCAGAGTAAGCTGGAGGCAAAGCCATATATGTCTCACGTGTTCATTTTCATATATGACCAACAGAACTTCTGAATACGAATTGGCTTGCTTGAAACTGCAAGTCTCCATTACCTGATTTTTAAAGGCCACTAACATTATTGCCCTACTGGAATGAAACAAAGTTTTTGATGGTTGAGAAAGGAGCAATATAAGACTTAAAGGCCATGCTCAGGCCAGATATAATGAATGAAATTAAAATATATGATCCTGCCATTCATATGAAATAAAATCAACCGTGAAAATTCACAACAAGCCCAAGGCTAGTCTAAAATCATGATAGAGAAAACCTAGACTTCAAATTGGATTTCTGAGGGAGATCATGCAGAGCCTACCACTCTGGGCAAAGGATGAGTTATGAAATATTTGCAGAAATTATTTAAAACGACTGAAATGCAGGCACATTTGAGGATCTATTTAGTTACTTCAGGGTACTGATTGGTTATTAGCTTTCTGCATGAATAGTAATCTACACAATTATACAGAAACCTCTTTCTTTTTCTAGTGATGGGAATGAACTATTGCTCCCACATGCATATATTTTTTCTATAAGCCTAACGAATGGATTTTTCTGTTGACATGTGCTCATGAGTGTTGTTAGAGTTTGTGATTGTTTCTTTTTCCAGAAATGTAAATTGAATATTTTTCAGGCATGTAACACTAACCTTTTGAGTCTACTAGGCTATATATATATATATATATATATATATATATATATATATATATATATAGTATATAAATATAAAATTTCAATCCCCTTGTAAATGTTTATTCCACAATATTATATTTACCTCCTTTGCTTTAGACTCAACAACTGGGGTGTGTTTCCATATATATATATGTAAAAGAGTGCTTAGTCATTCAAGTTCTCCTTTTATACTCCAGGAAATCAGTTTTTCTATTTAAAAAATGTTTATAGAACATTTTTTGTGTGTTTACCAGTATTGTTAACACTGTAAAATGTGTGTGTGTGTGTGTGTGTGTGCAGTAATCCAAATACAAAGGCCTTCTCACTGTGAGGGAGCTTACATTTTATGAAACTAAGAATAAGCAAAGCAAAGATATAGCCAATATAATGGTTAGATTTTGATAGTGGCATTTAAAATATATCTAAGTAGGAGATGGTCACCATCTAAGATAAGACATATACATTAAGTGTATGAATGAACTGATGTAACATCTGATTATTCCCTGAAAATAATTTTGAATCCATTACAATGAGAAGAAATAGATACAAACATAATAACAAAAATCATTACTTGTTCATTTTTGTGCGTAGGATATGTGTTTGTGGGGTTCATGTTATTGTCTTTGCTGTTATAAATATTTAAGACTATACATATCAAGTTCATAAAAATCAGAGCTTACAAATTCTCTGAGGACAAAACAAAACAAAACAAAAATTCAGTCAAGAAATAACAATAGATAAAATATTCTCACAAAGGAATGCAAGTTAAATTCCTGGAAATTGTGGCATGTTTGAATGGCCCCAGAAGAAGTTAGTTAATGTTGCTAGAGTGAGATGAGAAAAACAGGGACCTAGATTGTGGAAGCTATTAAAATTATGAAGACCACAGTGAATGACATTGGAAGCCATTGCAGTTTTAGTAGACAAGATTGTTACATGACCAGTATTTTGAAGGACACGCTATTATGCTTGCATTGTATTGATTGCTTTAGAGTTTATGAGGAAGGCAATAGAAATGTTGTCAATTGCATTTCTATATTCCGTGATATATCGATATAGATATAGATATAGATAGATATAGTATATATATATATGTGTGTGTGTGTATGGTAGGAATGGGGATGTGGGGCTGAATGAGAGGAAATAAAGGCATCACTGAAATCACCTTCTTCTTGAGACCAGCATATACACTTCCTTGAAGAAGAATGGCATGATCAGTCATTAATAGCTGACGAATTAAGAATCAATAATTTAAAAAATAAAACAGGCTCGAGGACCTCAAAACCAATTTTCCAAGGTGATTATTGCTTTTGTAAAGCAGGAGTCTTCGATGGCTATATTGAAAACATGAAGAAAATAAAATATTCTTATTTCCATGTGTGATGATGACTCAGAACTTCCATGTTTGGCAATGCTAAACACGAAACAATGACCAGGGTTTTAAACTGGTCCAAAAATAGCAAAACCAAAAGGCAGAATAGCCACTATAAAAAATGTTATGAATTCCTTCCTCATCCAATCTAATGAAACTATAAAGTAATAAGACAGTAATGAATGCACTAAATTATTATTGCTCAGACACACTACAACGTTTAGGTCACACTGTGTGATTCTCAACTAGTGGGTTCGCTGAGTAGTAAAGAAGAGAAATTTTGTCATTTGTACATAAGAGAGCTACTGACTTTTTTAAAGTTAATCTTCTAACCAGACACTTTGCTGAAAGTGCTTATCATCTGTAAGAGCTCCTTAGTAGAATTTTTAGGGTCACTTATGTATACTGTCATGTCATCTGTGAATAACGGTTCTTCACATCTTCCTTTCCAAATTGTATTCCCTTGATCTCCTTTAGTTTTCTTATCGCTCCAGCTAGAATTTCAAGTGCTATGTTGAGTAACTATGGAGAGAGTGGACAGCCTTGTCTTGTTCCTAATTTTACTAGAATTACTTTGATTTTCTGTGCATTTAACTAGATGTTGGCTATAGGCCTGTAAATTGCCTTTATGTTTATGTATTGTAGAGGGAATGAGAGCGTTCTACTCACAGAGATGCACTAATAAAACAAGAAATGTTAATCATGCAGAAGCAGATAAAATCACAATGGAAGAGATAAAAATCAAATACCTGCATTTAATCCAGAAAGCCGAGAATGGATTTTGTTGGTGACTTCGTGACCTCTTTTGACACCTGGGGTACATATCTCACCCACATTTTGTTATAAGGGCACACCTTACCCAAACTCCCCAAAATGATTATCCCCAACCTTCCATCCCTAGACCTTTACCTATCCTTTACCTGTGTCACATGCACTTTACAGCCTGCTGACCCTTATGCTATTTTGATCAGAGATTATACTGGATTATGGCCTATTAGTTATAGAACCCACTCACATGGTCGCATATACTTTGTACAGGAGTGTCTGTGTAGTCACACCTTAAGTGTTATTGTACACATGGAACTGTACTGCCTGTTGCCTAAATTGCACCGTATATTAAGCCACAGTGGACAGCCTGGCATTAGAAAACCTAATGTCTCATTTAGGCGGATACTGGAGAGGACTCTCTCAAGGTATATTCTTTGCATCACTAATCTCTCCAGAACTTTCATCATTCAGGGGTGTTAGATTGGTCAAAGGCTTTTGGGGCATCTAATGAGATGATCGTGTGTGTGTGTGTGTGTTCAGTTTATTTTTGTGGCAGATAACCTTGACTGATTTTCAAATATTGAGCCATCCCTGCATGTCTGGATAAAGCCTAAAGATCATGTTGGACAATGTTCTTGGGTTAGGTTTGGAAGTAATTTCTTGAGAATTTTTGCAGATATGTTCAAAATGGGAACTGGTCTGTAATCCTTTCTTTGTTCAGTATTCATGTAGTTTAGAGATCAAGCTAATTATGGCCCCATAAAATGAATTGGACAATGTTCCTGCTCTTTATTTTTTGAGAAATATTCTGAGGAGTATTGGGTTAGCTATTCTTTTAAAGTCTGGTAAATTTCTGTGTGAAAACTGTCTGGCCCTGGGCCTTTTATGGTATGGAGACTTTTAATGACTACTTCTATTTCACTAGGGGTTATAGGACAATTTAAACTGAGAAAGAAGAGAATAAGGAGAGAGGCAACTGATGTTGCGGACCATCGGTGATGTGGTATGAAAACAGTGCAGTGGAAACTTTCTGTAAGCTATGAGGGGGACCCCTATGAGGAGTCCTAGTAATGAAAGAGGCAAGGCTTATTGTGGTGAGTCTGAGTTACATTCCTTTAAGTTTAAAAAAATATTTATTTATTTTATCATTGTTTTACAATTTATTCACTTTGTATCCCCACTACAGCCTCCTCCGTTGTGTCCTCTCAGTCCCACCCACCCTCTCTCTTCTCCCCCTATGGCCCTTCCCTAGTTCCATGACAGGAAAGGACCTCCTCCCCTTTTACCTGACCATAGCCTATGAGGTCTCATCAGGACTGGCTGCAGATCATCTTCCTCTGTGGCCTTGCAAGGCTGCACCCCTCAGAGGGAGGTGTAAATGTACCACAATTTATGTACCCATTCCTCCATTAATGTACATCTAGATTGCTTCCAGGTTCTGGCTATTACGAATAAAGCAGCTACAAATACTGTTGAGCAAATGTCCTTGTTGTGTACTTGAGCATCTTTTGGATATATGCCTAGGAGTGGTATAGTTGGATCTTGAGGAAACAGTATTCCTATTTGTCTGAGAAAGCACCAGATTGATTTCCAAAGTGGTTGTACAAATTTACATTCCCACCACCAATGGAAGAGGGTTCCCCTTTCTCTACAACCTCTCCAGCATGTGTTGTCACCTGAGTTTTTGATCTTAGCCATTCTGATGGGTGTAAGGTGAAATCTCAGGGTCGTTTTGATTTGCATCTCCCTGGTGACTAAGGACGTTGATCATCTCTTTGAGTGTTTCTCTGCCATTATATATTCTTTTACAGAGAATTCTGTTTAGCTCTGTACCTTGCAGTATATCAAAGCAGATGCTGAGACTCATAACCAAACCTTGGGCAAAGCGCAGGGAATCATATGAAAGAAGGGGGAGTTAGTATGACCTGGAGACGACAGGAGCTCCATAAGGACCAAATATATCAGGAAACAGGGGTCTTCTATGAGACTGTTTCTCCAACCAAGGACCATGCATGGATATAACCTAGAACCCCTGCCTGGATGTAGCCCATGGTAGTTCAGTATCCAAGTGGGTACCCTAGTAAGGGGAACAAGGACTATTTCTGACATGAACCCAATGGCTGGCTCTTCTACCCCCCTACCCCCTAGGGAGGAACAGCCTTGTTAAGGCCACAGAGGAGGACATTGCAACCAGTCCTGATAAGCTAGGATCAGATGGAAGGGAGGAGGACCTCCCCT
The DNA here is from genome assembly GCA_028658305.1 of Pachyuromys duprasi. Taxonomy (NCBI): domain Eukaryota; kingdom Metazoa; phylum Chordata; class Mammalia; order Rodentia; family Muridae; genus Pachyuromys; species Pachyuromys duprasi. The sequence continues at coordinate 69,732,668 of CM053764.1, forward strand.
ATCATGGAACTAGAGGAGGGCCATAGGAGAAGGCTCCTTTTCTCTGTGTGCCTTGCAGTGTGTGTTTGAATTTCCTCAACTTTAATAAAATTTTCTTTACTGGCTGAAAAACAAAACTTTCTACGTTGTAATGACATTTTAAATAGAACTAATGCTACTTATAAAATTATTTAAAATTTAAAATTCAAAAGGAAATTCCATGATTCTCCAATCATTTTTATTAGACCATTAAAACTGTGTTGTATTTATTTCCTCAGGAAATTGTCTTGTTTGTTGCCAAATAATGAAGAATAGCTTTCCCAGTGCTTGTACATTGTAATCTTTTCTAATTTCTTCCTACTATGTTGTAATGCTTTCTTCCTTGGCACCCTCCTGATTAGTTCTATAGAAAAAAATTCTGTCATATTGAAAGAAATTCTGAAGTAAAATAGTATTTTTAGAATAAGAGACCTTGGGAAATAATTGTTTTGTGTGATTTAAGGCAACATATCCTTAATTTTAGCTTATTTTAATTTAGCATTACATATTTTCTATCCTTGTTTATAACTTGAGTGCTGTGAATGTCAAGAAATCATAGAAATAACAGTTTTGTTATTCAGTTACCAACAACCACTAAGAACTAAAGGGATGCTGTTCTATGTGGCCAGAAGTAAGAATAGAAAAAGAATAAATTAAAAGAAATAGATGGAATAAAGAACCAATTAAAGTAAACAGAATAAATAAGGGGAGAAGCTTATAACAAGGCAAAATAATCAAATGTGATTCTTCATGAATCTTTTTAAACACAGCACTTTAGCACAAAGTTTGTCCACATAAATAAATGATTTTCCTAGTAGTTACTATCTCATGATATTTGTTTTAGTATAATATGACAGATATGAGTTTTTGAGATACTTACATAGCTTTATGAATACATAAATACTCATTAATAAAAAGAATGACTTTCAGTTTTCTTCCTGTGGCTTTTAAAGTTAATAATTCCAAATGACTCAGTTGAACTTAAATAAGTTGGTAAAGCTGAATCCTAATTATAATATGCATGTAAATATTCTTTGCTTTCAATTTGTGACAGGGTCCAGAAGCTTAAGTTAACCATAAATTTAACATTCTATTCCCGGGGGATCCTTGAGAATAAACATCACTGTGACAAGCAACTGTACACACGTCACACACCCAGTGACCTGAGTGTCCTGCATCCCTAGTGGACAAATGACAAACAACAGACACATATTTGCAGTCTGACATACTACTGTTTCAATCATCTTTCCTTGACCAAAGTAATGTATTTATGCAGTTATTATACTTGGAAATGGGAGTCTTTTAAAGCTTCTGATCGGTAACAAAATGTATTCTCAAAATATGGTATTGTGAATTGCTCTTAGAAAATGAGATTTATTTTTCAGCCTATTACAGTCATTCAGAGACAGTCTTGGTTGGTCTTATTCAGAGAAATGGAACGTGTGGGGAAACATGTTGGCTCTCATAATAATTTCGGCTTGAAGTGGGCCTTTCTTATGCTGTTGCAGTCCAATATACAGTAAATCATTTCAAGGGAGAAATTTTATATCCAATTTCTTTCTTACTGAAATAGATCATAGTCATGGATATTTACTCTTTTTTATGGAATGCTTGCAATGGAAATACAAATATTTTGAAAAATATTTGATAGTAAATTTAAAAAAGTATTAGCATAATGGAGCACTTAGTAACTACAAACATATGCATAATTTTTAAAAGTGATAACTGCATATAAACTAAATATAGCTAGGTTATAATATAAAGAAAATAAAATTATTAATAATAACCAGAACTTATAAAATATATATTTATACGAAATACATACACTACAATTACTAATATTAAAGTAACCATGCTTTATCATTATATATTTAAATATTCGTGCTAGGTTGGTAAACAGCTGAAAGGGAAGAGGCTGGTTAAATATAATTTCCTATGTTTTAGTGTTTGCAGGCATGTGCTCATATATTGTACATCAAACTAGAGTGAGATAGGTAGAGAAAACATTTTGTACAATATTTGTGAAAAAGTTAATGATAGTGTCTGCTTTCTTGTGCTCACAAATCTTTTGAATTGTATGCTTCTCTATTGCCCAAGCTTTCATTAAAAAATGAGAAAACAGTAGCAAATATTCTTTCCATAAATGAGGAAGAACAGCACTCAACAAACATTTAAAATGAGAATTATACCACTTTCCTGTGAGTTCTCAACTCATTCATTTTGTTGTGATAAATTTCCAAACATCTTGATCATTTGATTCTTGATATCTTCCCGTAAAAATTCACACTGTGTAATGTAAAGGCAAGATCTGGACCAGAGTTAAAACTTTAGTGATTTAAAAGCAAAAATAAATTGCTTGCAGAACAAATATTACTATTTCATATGTATGAAACTGAATTACAACTTGAATGCATATTCAGCTCTTTAGAATAGACACCAGAAATGGTGGAAGAGAGGAAATAGAATGGGAGCCTGCCATAGAGGGACCTCTGAAAGGCTCCACTGTGCAGGTGACCACAGCAGATGCTGAGATTCACAGCCAAACTTTGGGCAGAGCACAGGGAGTCTTATGGAAGAAGAGGTGTATGGGGATAGAGGGACACGGAGGGAACAGGTGACCCACAAGGAGATCAACAAAGCTAAAGGATCTGAGCCCAGGGTGGGGGGAGGGGGCACCTGCAAAGAATGATGCACCATTGGAGGACCATGCATGGAGAGGACCTAGACCCCTGCTCAGATGTGGCCTATTGACACCTCAGTTTCCATGTGGATCTTTGAGTGAGGGGAGCAGGGGCTGCCTCTATCATAAACTCTGTTGCCTGCTCTTTTATCATTCACCCCTGGTGATGCAGGCTAAGGAGGAAGAGGATCCAGGCAGTCCTGATGAGACTTAACAAGCTATGGGCAGATGGTAATGGTGGAGAACTCCCCCTTTCAGTGGACTAGGGGGAGGGGATAGGGGAAAAGAGGGAAAGAGGGTGGGACTGGGATGAGTTAAGGGAGGAGGCTTCAATAAGGATCTATAATGAATAAACTGTGAAAATAAATAAATAAAATCACAAAGTGAAAAAAATAAAAACACTTGTGTCCTCATTGCTGAATGAGCACTGTTGTTCCGCAGCACAAGTTTAGGAAGCCACAGTGCAGCTCCATTTTGTCTTTCATCACTTACTGCTATGTTAAATTCATGTAATCTCCTTCATGCACACATAATATACGCATGCCCGAGTCACTCACATATAATGCAGCACTATTAGACCCCTGAACAGTATTTTATAGTAAGTAATTTTCAGAGATCATTTATGCTGTAAATATTGGCTTTATTAGGAAAAAAAAGATAGAGGGAAGTAACAGAATGTGATCTGAGAATTAATAGTTTTAGTACAAAATTGATGGTCTGTGCTTGGATAATGAGACACAACAGTTCAGTTATACATCATTTTTAAAAATATATATACTAATATGTACTTTAGAATAATTAGTGCTTGGTAATGAGCTATATACCTATTTAAATGTGAATAAAATAAATTTGACTTGAAATTTCTAACAAATTTCTAACAATTTCTAATAAAAGGAATGTGATAGAAACTTCCCTGTGTGCTTTCCTAGCCTGGCTCAGAACAGGGGAGATGACCACCTGACCAGAGCAGGGCCCTAGCATAAGCGCCAGTTCCCATTTGGTATGGAAGGCGAAGCAGAACAACATGAAGTCATTTGCAGGTGCTTTGGCTCTGGACCTAACTAAGCCCTTTTAAATCCTAGCCAACAGTTAACATAAACTGCCACATATTTAAAGCAGGAATCATTTAGAAAAATAAATAAATAAATTGCATGTAAGGATAGGACAGTGGTGGGAATCTGATCCCTTTGATCTGAACTTTCAAACTCAAGTACAAAATATCTGTTGTTTTTTCTTCTTTTTATTTGTTTTTTTTAAACAGTTACTTAGTCATGGGGAAAGGAAAAAAAAAGGAACTCGTGCTTTTTTCTTTTCAGACATTAACTTTAGAGTAGATTTATTTTACAGTAATAAAAGCTACTGAAAATGTAAAGGAATCAAGCTATATTTCCATATTGTTGCTATTGTGCAAGCATAATACAGAGAAGAACATAAAAAGTAAATTACAAAAGGAAAACGGTTTCAAAACTTGGTAAAGCTAACAGGCAACACGCTGATAGCCATGAACTGTGGACAGAAGCACAGATTAGAAACCTGTTTAAGTGATCAAGTAGTACTAAAAGAAAAGCTGTTGACTGCCACAGTGATTTGTGCAGACACACTGTGGTTTGTGCAGCCCCACTAAGAGTTTCTGTATTGGAACTTTCTTCTCAAGTGAGAAACTTTAACAGATAGAGGTCATTTTGTAGAGCCCTTGTAAATTCTCTTCGAAGAAACTAAGTAGTCCTTATGGAATCCAGTCACTTTGAGGGAGAATAAATTGTTATAAATGATCGTGTTTGACACTGTTATCTTTGGCTTACCCTCTTGGCATGTGGTCTGTCCCTCACACATGCATTCCTGCCTTGAGGCCATTAAATAGTGAAGTTCCTTGATGCACACAAAAAACAATGACCAACAGACAGAACCCTGGGCCACAAAAATCCATCAACTGTGTTTTCCAGGTGAGAGGAAGGTCCATGGTAAGGGAAACAATTGGGTCTGATCTCAGGCCAGCCAGCTAATCTTCGGAAAGATTTCTGGGTTCCAGCAGGTGCTGGGTTTCCAGGGCCTCCCCACAAGCCTTCGGGCTGTGTTCACTGGCCAGCGAGTGTCCTCTGGATACCAGAGCACACAGCTCCAACCTCAGGCCTCCTGATGCCTGGAAGCCACAGGAATAGCCCCAGGGGTCAAACCCTTTCCCTAGGGTACTGACCAAACTTCTGGGCTCCCTGGTTCTCCAAGGTGGCTGTTCCACTAAATTCAGTGTCTGAACAAGGTGTCTGAACAGCTGCAGCTCAGTAACCCCAGAGCAAGAAGGCCAGTGGCAGGGCAGCTGTCTCTGTGAAGTCCCCTAGTGAGAGAAGAGCCCCTTGGCTTCTGAGAAGTCCAGTTAGCCCACAGGATAATACACCTAAGGAGAGCCGCAACAGTTCCCTGAGAACCACTGCCAGTCAGAGACCATACCCACCATTCTGAGGGGGGATCCTGCAGGAACATCCAACTTTCTGCCCAACCCCCGACCCAAAGCCAGGACTCCAGCAGACACCAAAAACTACCAGCCAACATCAAAGACAACCATATGGTTAAATGCCAACATAAAAACACAAGCAACAAAAGCCAAAACAATATGCTCTCTCCAGAATCCAGTTGTCCAAAGACAAGCAGCCCTGGATACCCTAACACAACTGAAAATCAAGAAAATGACCTTAAATCTACTCTTATGAGGATGATAATGGAGAAAACAAATAAAGTCCATAAGGAAATATAGGAATCTGCCATCAAACAGACTGAGGCCATTAGAGAGGCCTGCATAGAGGAAATTAATAACTCACCATAAAAATACAGGAAAATGCAGACTATCAAGAGAAAGAAATTAACAATATGGCTCAAGATCTGAAGGTGGAAATGGAAACAATAAAGAAAGCGCAAACTAAGACAATCCTGGAAAGAGAGAACTTAGAGAAGAAAACAGGATGCTTACAGAAGTAAGCATCTCTAATAGAAGACAAGCAAGGAAAAAAAGAATCTCAAGTGTAGAAGTTACAATGGAGGAAATTGATGCATCTATCAAAGAAAATGTTAAAATTTAAAAAATTCCTGACATAAAACACCCCAAAAATTAAGGACAGCATGAAAGGACAAAATCTAAATAGAGGAAAAAAGAGATTTTTTTTTGTCTTCAAGGCCCAGAAAATATTTTCAGCAAAATTCATGGAAGAAATATTTCCCAACTTAAAGAAAGAGATGCCCATAAGCATACAAGAGACCTACAGAACACCTAATAGATTAGAGCAGAAAAGAAAATCTTCATGCCATATAATACTCAAAACACTAAATGTACAGAACAAAGAAAAAGTATCAAAGGCAGCAAGGGAAAAAGTTCAAGTTACATATAACGGCAAACCCATCAAAATCACACCTGATTTCTCAACAGAGACTATGAAAGCCAGAAGGGCCTGACAGATGTCATGCAGACCCTAAGAGTATGCAAATGTCAGCCCAGACTACTAGACACAGCAAAACTCTCAATCATCATAGATGGAGAAAACAAGATATTTCATGACAAAAAATTTTTAAACAGTACCTAGCCACAAATTGAACCCCACAGAAGATAATAGAAAGAAAAATACAACCCAAGAAGACTAACTATACCTACAGAAACACAGAAGATTAAAAACAACAACAACAACAACCACTTTATTACAGCAAATATAAAAGTAGACAAGCACACATACACACTACCACAACGAATATCAAAGTAAAAGAATCTAATAGTCACTGGTCATTAATCTCTATCAATATCAACGGACTCAACTCTTCAGTAAAAAGACACAGACTAACAGAATTCATAAACAAGACCTAATATTCTGCTGCATTCAAGAAACACATCTAAGTCACAAAGATAGACATTACCTGAGAGTAAAAGGCTGGAGAAAAGTTTTCTAAGAAAATGGCCCTAAGAAGCAAGCAGGAGGAGCTATTCTAATATAGACAGACTTTCAACTAAAATTAATCAAAAGAGATGAGGAAAGACACTACATATCCATCAAAGGAAAATTCTACCGAGGTGACATCTCAATTCCAAACAACTATGCCCCAAATACAAGGGCACCCACATCTGTGAAAGAAACATTACTAAAGCTTAAACAGCACATTGATCTGCACACATTAATAGTGGGAGACTTCAATACCCCACTGTTATCAAAGGACAGATCAACTAAAAAGAAGCTAAACCGAGATATGATGACACTAACTGATGTCATGAATTGAATGGACCTAACGCACATCCCAATCAAAAATCAAAAAGGAATATACCTTCTTCTCAGCACCTCACGGAACATTTTAGAAAGCCACATAAAGTAAATGAGTTTCTTTTAAGCACTGCTCCCAATATAAGTTAACTATCTCATTCTTCATAGAGATACTCTCTAGAGTATTTAATGTTAAAAAATAATAAATATCCATTATGGAAAATACTCTCTTGTCAATGACTTCTCATCACAAGAAACTTAGAGTAGTTGGTCAATGGCCTCCTATGTAACAGGGAGAGCTAGCCCTTAAACTAATACACTTGATTTTCCAGATGTCACAAAATATTTTATTAATATCTTGTATTAATTTTACAGTTTATTCACTTTATATCCCTGATGTAGCCCCCTTTCTCACTCCCTGCCAACCTCACCTTCTGTCCCTCATCTCCTCCCATGCCCCTCTCCAAGTCTACTGATAGGGGAGGATCTCCTCCCTACCATCTGACCCTAGCTTATCAGGTCTCATCAAGACTGGCTGCATTGTCCTCCTCTGTGGCCTAGCAAGGCTGCTCCCTCCTCAGGGGTAGTGACCAAAGTTGGAACAAAACTTCAGTTTGATGCCTCTTAAAATTTTTTTGAGAAAAGTTTGAACTTCTGAATCAGCAGTGGAATTAATCTATAATGCAGTTTGCCTGGAACATATGCTTGAAAGTTACCCCAGTCAGCAGATGTAAGCACAGCAGGTAACAAATAGAATATAAGAACATATATATATATATATATATATATATATATATACAACATTCACACATATTTTGATATTGTAGAAGGCTATTCAAAGTTAAGAGAACTTTGCTGTTCTTGTGAAATGTATATTTTTCCATAATCTAAATTATAAATAAAGCAAACAAACCAGTAAGATGTATGTAATTACAGCATAAAATAGAAAACATGTTAATTAATGGCAGAGGAAACATCAGAGATGTATCAGGTATATTGAGAACATGACAGGAACAAACGTTGTAAAATGTGCACAAGTTTTGTTCCAGGTCAAAGGATATTGTACGGAAATAAGCCTGTCCTTCGAGAGACATAAACTAAAAGGTGCTAAGGAAGGAGAGAGTGGAATGCTCCCTGTATCTTCTCTACTTTGCTAAGTATGTAAGAAATCTTCCTTTCTGTACATTATAACCTCTACTATTGGTAGGAAAGATATTTTGAGTTTGTGCCTTATCCAAGTATAACTTTAAGTATTTTCTGAGCATATAATGTTCTTTCCAGTATGGCAGGAGCGCCAGTGTCTATGGAACTTCCTTCTCAATATAGAAGACAAAGTCGTTTTAAGGAAAATCTGAAAATGAGATCATTTTTCTAGTGAAGACAACTATTTTCTACAAGTCACTCCTTCACATAGAGTCATTGGACATTTTCTTTAATTTTAGAGAGCTAAGATCTATTTGCATTGCTTTCAATGTAGACTAATGAACAGAAAAGAAATATTAGTGGCCATTATTGAGAGCAGACTCTGTATTCTGGTACACAATATGCTAGATAATGGGGGGGGGGATCTTACTTGATTTATTTGTACACAATTTTTCTTGCCTTCATTTTTCTCTAGTTGTATAACTGTATATTTAAAATTGAATTAAGTATTACATAATATAATTTCAACTGAATTTCCCCAAGCATACTCGTCTGGACACATATGTTTATACTCATGTACAACCAGAAAATGATTGCACTGACTTTTGCTTTCTCTACAATAAACCCTTTATTCCTTCCTAAATATTATTACGCAGAGAAGAATGCAAAATATTCAAGAACTCTTCTTTTTCTGATCAAATAAATTATTTTTCAATGTATTCTCTCTCTCTCTCTCTCTCTCTCTCTCTCTCTCTCTCTCTCTATCTATCTATCTATCTATCTATACACACACACACACACATATCCTTTCAGTGCAAACATTTTCCACTTTAGAAAACTTTATCATGTGAATGATACACAGCAATACTACTATTGCAATTCCATATTGCCTATTGGAGCTTTTCTTAAGATCTTTCAACAATAAACACAAATGAAACTATTAAGGAAATATGGTGGACCATCAGTAACAAAAATTATAAGAGCCTTTAACTTACTAGAAGGAAAACTCCAATTCAACAAAAACAACTACACCAAAAAAAAAAAAAAAAAACCATAGGATACAGACAATCTCCCAGCAAAAATTTAAAAAGGAAAAAAGCAATGAATCCTATTGAGACCACCAACTCCACAATAAAAGGAACTAACAGTCGTTGGTCACTATTATCTATAAACATAATAGACTCAACTCTGCAATAAAAAGACACAGACAAAGAGAATGGTTGCAGAAACAGGTTCCAACATTCTGCTGCATTCAAGAAACACACCTACGCAACAAAGATAAACACTACCTCAGAGTAAAGGGCTGGAAAAATGTGTTTCAAGCAAATGGACTCAGAAAACAAGCTGAGGTAGCGATCCTAGTATCTAATAAAATAGACTTTCGACCCCAACTAATCAAAAAAGATGAGGAGGGGCATTTGTTCTCATCAAAGGAAAATCCCAACAGGAGGACAACGAAAATTTGAACATCTATGCCCCAAATACAAGACCACCTACATTTGTAAACAAAACATTATTAAAGCTGAAATCTCACATTGATCCCAATACCTTAAGAGTGGGAGACTTCAACACTCCTCTCTCACCAAGGGACAGATCATCAGGTCAGAAGAAAAACAGGGAAAAAAGGGCACTCACAGAAACCCTAAATCAAATGTATCTAATAGATGTCTACAGAACTTTTCATCCAAAATCAAAAGAGTATAACTTCTTTTCAGCACCACACTGAACCTTCTCCAAAATAGACCATATATTTGGTCAAAAAACAAGCCTCAGCAGATACAGAACATTGAAATAATCCCTTGTGTCCTATCTGACCATCATGGTCTAAAGCTGGACCTCAACAACAACAGAAACAGCAAAAACCCTGCACATACATGGAAAGTGAACAACTTGCTACTCAATGACAGCTTGATTGGGGATGCAATAAGAAAGAAATTAAAGACTTCCTAGAATTCAATGAAAATGAAAGCACAACATACCCAAACCTATGGGACAAAATGAAGGCAATGCTAAGAGGAAATTTCATAGCACTAAGTGCCTTCAAGAAGAAATTTGAAACATCTCATACAAGCAACTTAATGGCCCAAGTGAAAGCACTAGAAAAAAAAAGAAGCAGATATACCCAAGAGGAGCAGACGGCTGGAAATAATCAAACTCAGGGCTGAAATCAATCAATTAGAAACAAATAAAGCAATTCAAAGAATCAATGAAACCAAGAGCTAGTTCTTTGAGAAAATCAACAAAATAGACAAGACCCTAGAGAAACTAACAAAAAAGCAGAGAGAAACAAACTAAATCAGCAAAATCAGAAATGAAAAGGGGGACATAACAACAGACACTGAGGAAATCCAAATAATCATTAGGTCTTACTACCAAACCCTATATGCCACAAAATTTGAAAATCTAAATGAAACGGACAATTATCTTGATAGATTCAATTTACCTAAATTAAGTCAAGATCAGGTAGAAAAATTGAATAGACTTATATTCCCCAAGGAAATAGAAGCAGTATTCAACAGTCTCCCTTCCAAAAAAAGCCCTGGGCCAGATAGATTCACTGCAGAATTCTACCAGACCTTCAAAGAAGTCCTAACTCCAATTCTCTCTAAACTATTCCACAAAATAGAAACAGAAGGAACATTAACAAACTCATTCTATGAAGCCACAGTCACCTTGATACCTAAACCACACAAAGACCCAAAAAGTAAAGGAGAACTTCAGACCTATCTGTCTTATGAACATTGATGCAAAAATACTCAATAAAGTACTTGCAAACCAAACCCGAAAACACATAAAAGATATCATCCACTATGACCAAGTATGCCTCATCACAGGCATGCAGGGGTGGTTCAATATACTGAAATCCATCAATGTGATCTACCATATAAAACAACTGAAAGAGATAAACCACATGATCATCTCCTTAGATGCCGAAAAGGCATTTGACAAAGTCCAACACCCATTCATTTTTAAAGTCTTGGAGAGATCAGGAATAAAAGGCACATACCTAAACATAGTAAAGGCATTATACAGCAAGCCTATTGCCAACATCAAACTTAATGGAGAGAAACTTAAATCAATCCCACTAAAATCAGGGACAAAGCAAGACTGCCCACTGTCTCCATATCTCTTCAACATAGTACTTGAAGTCCTAGCTAGAGCAGTAAGACAACCAAAATAGATCAATGGGATACAAATCTGAAAGGAAGAGGTAAAAGTTTCACTATTGGGAGGTGAGATGATAAAATACATGAGCGACAGCAAAAATTCAAAAAGAGAACTCCTTCAGCTGATAAACACTTTCAGCAAAGTGGCTGGATACAAAATTAACTCAAAAAAAAATGAGAAGCCTTCCTGTATACCAAAGACAAAAGGGCCGAGAAAGAAATTAAGGAAACAATACCCTTCACAATAGCCATTAATAACATAAAGTACCTTGGGGTGACTCTAACCAAGCAAGTGAAAGATCTGTTTGAGAAAAATTTCAAGTCTCTGAAAAATGAAATTGAAGAGGATATCAGAATATGGAAATATCTCCGTGCTCATGGATTGGTAGGATTAACATAGTGAAAATGGCTATTCTGCCAAAATGAAACCTCCAGATTCAATGCAGTTCCCATCAAAATACCACCTAAATTCTTTACAGACCTTGAAAGAAAAATTCTCAACTTCATATGGAGAAACAAAAAACCCAGAATCTCCAAAACGATCATGTACAACAACAGATCATCAGGAGGTATCGCCATCCCTGATATCAAGCTGTACTACAGAGCAATAGTTATAAAAACTGCATGGTACTGGCATAGAAACAGAATAGTGGATCAATGGAACCGAACAGAAGATCCAGAAATAAACCCACACACCTATGGAAACTTGAAGTTTTATAAAGAAGCCAAATCCATCCAATGGAAAAAGGACAGCATCTTCAACAAATGGTGCTGGTTCAACTGGATGTCTATATACAGAAAAATGAAAATAGATCCATATTCATCACCCTGCATAAAACTAAGGTCCAAGTGGATCAAAGACCTCAACATAACAGCAGACACATTAAATCGGTTGGAGGAAAAAATGGGAAAGACCCTAAAACGCATTGGCACAGGAGACTACTTCTTGAACAGAACACCAACAGCACAGGCTCTAAGAGCAACAATCAATAAATGGGACCTCATGAAACTGAAAAGCTTCTGTAAAGCAAAAGACACTGTCATCAAAACAAAACGACAGCCTAAAAACTGGGAAAGGATCTTCATCAACCGTACATCTGACAGAAGGCTAATATCCAGTATATATAAAGAACTCAAGAAGTTAAAAAGCAACAAACCAAGTAATCCAATTAAAAAATGGGGTATAGAGCTAAACAGAGAACTCTCTGTAGAGGAGTGTAGAATGGCACAAAAACACTTAACAAAATAATCAACGTCCTTAGCCATCAGGGAGACGCAAATCAAAATGACCCTGAGATTTCACCTTACACCTGTCAGAATGGCTAAGATCAAAAACTCAAGTGACAACACATGCTGGAGAGGATGTGGAGAAAGAGGAACCCTCCTCCATTGCTGGTGGGATTGTAAACTTGTACAGCCACTCTGGAAATCAATTTGGCGCTTTCTTAAATAATTAGGAATAGTGATTCCTCAAGATCCAGCTATACCACTCCTAGGCATATATCCAAAAGATGTTCGAGTACACATCAAGGACATTTGCTCAACTATGTTCATAGCTGCTTTATTCGTAATAGCCAGGACCTGTAAACAACCCAGGTGTCCCTCAGTTGAGTAATGAATACAGAAATTGTGGTACTTTTACCCAATGGTATACTACTCAGAGATTAAAAAGGAAGAAATCATGAAATCTGTAGACAAATGGTGGGACCTGGAAACTATCATCCTGAGTGAGGTATCCCAAAAGCAGAAGAAATATATGGTATATACTCACCTATATAAACCTATAAGATAGGATAAACATACCGAAATCTATACCTGGGGTAAGAGGATTAATTCTCCCTTAGAAAGTCAAATGGGCTGGACATTGTATATAGGAGAAAACAAATAACAGGACAAGAGCCTACCACAGAGAGCCTCTAAAAGACTCTACCTAGTAGTGTATCAAAGCAAATATTAAGACACATAACCAACCCTTTGGCAGAGCACAGGGAATCATATGAAAGAGGGAGGAGATAGTATGACTTGAAGAGGACAGGTTCCTTGCAAGGACCAAATATATCAGGGCACGTGGGTCTTTTATGAGACTGTTTCTCCAACCAAGGACCATGTATGGATATAACCTAGAACCTCTGCTCGAATGCAGCAAATGGCAGCTCAATATCCAAGTGGGTACCTTAGTAAGGGGAACAGGGACTATTTTGGACACAAACTCAATGGCCGGCTCTTCGACACCCCCCCACCTTCTGAGGGAGGAGCAGCCTTGCTAGGCCACAGAAGAGGACATTGCAGCCAGTCCTGAAGAGACATGATAAGCTAGAGTTATATGGAAGGGGAGGAGGTCCTGCCCTATCAGTGGACTTAGAAAGGAGCAGGGAGGAGATGAGGAACGGAAGGGTGGGATAGGGAGAGAATGCGGGAGGGGGCTATGGCTGGGATACAAAGTACATAACCTGTGATTCATATAAAATAAAAATGTTAATAAAAAATAATAATAATAAAAGAGGCTTTAATATTAACTACTAAAAGACATAATTTTTTATTCTATTTCTTAGTTTCATTCTGCTTTTCATTTGTTTTATTAAGATACCACCATTGTGACAAATTAAAAAATCAGCTCAAATAAAAATATTTCTAGAGGTACAATCATTAATCTCTGTGCCTATGCAAACAATTAGTATGTAGTTTGTTCATGAAGATAATTAGTTGATGTGCATTAGTAATTTCTAAGAAAGTCTCTACATGGATACATAGTAGGCTCTGATTTTCATGGGCACATACTCTGTTCTGTGGTTGGACGTACTAGAATTAAAGGTAATTACATATGGTATAATAACTATGGTTACATTGATCTACCCAGTTAATCAAGAGAAAAAACTATAGGTAGTTGAAATCCTTCCAAAAGACAGCTGCTTGGACCTGTTAGGAAACTAATTAAGTTCTAGATGAGCATGTAATTGAGTGGCCACACTGAATATGTGAAAGCCATGTTGAGCTTGTGATTTCAGGATTACTATCAACTTATCTTTCTGTAAGAACTAGTCCCCTTATTACATGGTCAGTGACAGCACATGATGGAAGACCAGCCATTAAGTGGGTAAGACCTCAGTGAGTGGCTCTCTTGGGGATACTCAGCACTGACGTTCTTTGGTCAACAAACCATAGATCATTATCATGAAAGATAAACTCTCTGCAACTGTCTCGTGACAGATTGCTGGTTAATTAATAGTTTGTTAATAAGCAGGACAACTGAGAGTTGAATGTTGATGAGTCAAAGGTCACATTGTCAATCTGTTTATTTTGAAATGTTTGTCCTTCATTGGAGTTGCCACAGGTTTTCTTACAGTCAAAGGTGAAGAAAATGTGCCTTTCATGTTTGAAGCAGAGAATAACGGAGAAATTCTGTTCCTGAGAAAGACTCAGATTGGTATGAACTATATAATTTGTAAAATATTCTAATGTAAGTATCATTAGCCTGGGTATATTTTAGATACACAAGAAGAAAGTGTCCTTTAAAATAATTTATCTTCCTTGGCCTATTGACATTATAATTGCCATGGATAATTTTACTAAGTGGCCTGAGACTTAAAAGTATTCCCAACCAGGAGGAGACTAATGGAAGAAGAATTTTTGATGAGCTTTAATTGGTGTGGAGCTTGAAGAATTATTTGAACTGAAGTTAAATGAGAAGCTTCAGATATTTTAGGTTTAAAAAATGGCACACAATAGTCACAAGGTCACTGAGTACATTTTATCAATAAAAAGCTTGAAGAAATACACTGGATGTAAATGGAGACCATTGTGTCATGAGGTTTCTGTGTCCATTGTAAGCTTTACTGTGTGCAGCTGCATAAAGAAACTACACTCAGCTGAAACTCAGGCTTTGTTCAAGAAGGTCTGCTAAACTGAAGGTACACACAGAAGGAAAGTGGGTAAAACCACGCTGAAAACGTAAAATATTGTTTGAAAAATTCTGTTTCAATGAAAAACCTATAGGGAAATGCTTATTAGTTAGTCCTAGACATGAAGTACTGACTAGTGAATAAAATGAGGACATCAATGTAAAACATATTATGGGCAGGATAATAGTGCCAGTGTAGGGTTTTCACAAAGCCAACCTCCTCCCCTCTGTTGTCTTTTCACGCAATGCAATGTGCATTTATTTATATCCCCATCACTGCACAGGCATTCATGTGCTCTAAGCTACCATGCTTTTTTTTGTCCACACAAATATGTCCTTCCCTTACATGTCTGCATATATAATTTATCGATAAGGACAACTTATTTCAAATTACTATGAAACTATGTAGCATTCATTACATTTTAATTGCAAAACAAAGTTTCTGATACATTAGAAGTTGTTTAACTTTATTCTCAAAATAAAGCTGTGCATGATGGGAGAAAATGCTCGTCACATATATTTGATAGTTTTATGTTAACATGACACAAGGAAAGTCATGTGAAAGAATGGAACCTCAATTAGGAAAGTACACACTGTCATTTGAACAAAAGGACAGCCTACAGATTGAGAAAGGGCCTTCACTAACACTATCTGACAGAGGGCTAATTCTGGAATATATAAAGAACACAAAAAGTTAAACACCAACAAATCAAGTAATCCAATTAAAAAATTGGGTTCAGAGCTAAGCAGAAAATTCTTTGTAGAGGAATATAAAATGGCAGAGAAACACTTAGTCATCAGGAAAATGCAAATCAAAACAACCCTGATATTTCACCTTACACCC
Organism: Pachyuromys duprasi; assembly: GCA_028658305.1. Taxonomy (NCBI): domain Eukaryota; kingdom Metazoa; phylum Chordata; class Mammalia; order Rodentia; family Muridae; genus Pachyuromys; species Pachyuromys duprasi. Next base: position 69,748,650 of record CM053764.1, read on the forward strand.
ATCATAATGGCTATAAAAAAAATAAAAAAAAAAACGCTAGAGAGGATGTGAAGAAAGGGGAACTCTCCTCCATTACTGGTGGGAATGTAAACTTGTGTAACCACTCTGGAAATCAATCTGGTGCTTTCTCAGAAAAATGGGAATAGCACTACTTCAAGATCCAGATATACCACTACTAGGCATATATACAAAATATGCTCAAGTATACAACAAGGTCATTTGCTCAAACATTTTTTTAGCAGCTTTATTTGTAATAGGCAGAATCTGGAAACAAGCCACATGTCCCTTAATAGAGGAATGGATGCAGAAATTGTGGTATATTTAATCAACAGAATACTACTCAGCAATTAAAAACAAGGCAATCATTTGTAGGCAAATGGTGGGACCTAGAAAAGATCATCCTATGTGAGATATCCCAGAAGCATAAAGACACACATGGTATATACTCACTTATAAGTAGATATTATAAATATAATATAGGATAATTATACTAAAATCTGTATACCTAAAGAAGCTAAGCAAGAAGAAAGACCCTGGGTAAGATGATCAATCCTCATTCAGAAAGGCAAATGGGATGGACATAGGAAGAGGGAGAAAACAGAAAAAGACAGGAGCCTACCACAGAGGGCCTCTCAAAGACTCCACCCAGCAGGGTATTAAAGCAGATGCTGAGACTATATCCAAACTTTGGGCAGAGTGCAGGGACTCTTATGGAAGAAGCAGGAGATAGAAAGACCTGGAGGGGACAGAAGCTCCACAAGGAGAGCAACTGAACCAAAAAATATTTGCACAGGCGTCTTTTCTGAGACTGATACTCTAATCAAGGAGATAACCTAGAACCCCTGCACAGAAGTAGCCCGTGGCAGCTCAGTGTCCAAGTGGGTACCCTAGTAAGGGGAACAGGGGCTGTCTCTAACATGAACTCAGCGGCTGACTCTTTGATCACCTTTCCCTGACAGGAGAGCAGCTCTACCAGGCCACAGAGGAAAAGAATGTAGCTAGTCCTGATGAGACCTGATAGACTAGTTTCAGATGGAATGGGAGGAGGACCTCACCTATCAGTGGACTTGGGGAGGGGTATGGTAGGAAAAAAGAAGGGAAAGGTGAGATTGGGAAGGGTTGAGGGAGGGAGCTTCAGCTGGGATACAAAATGCATAAACTGTAATTAATAAAAAATAAATTAATTAAAAAAACAGAAAATTCTCCCAAAAGATCACGCTCTAGCATGGCTATGGGGCATTTTCTCAAGCAGTCATCAATGGTGGAGTACCAAGGCCATTGTCAGTGATGCCATCTCTGGGCTGGTTGTCCTGGTTTCTATAAGAAAACACACTGAGCGGAGCCATACGATGCAAGCTAGCAGGCAGCACCCCTCCATGGCTTTGCATGGCCTGTGTCTCCAGATTCCTGCATGCTTTGAGTGCCTGCCCTTACTTCCTTCACTGAAGAACTATGGTGTGGAAACATAAGCCGAATGAACTCTTTTCTCTCCCGGTTGCTTTGGTCATGGTGTTTCGACACAGAAATAGTAACCCTAAGAAAGACACAACACTTGTCACTTAAAAATATGTTGGGCTATGTACTGTACTAAATTTACAAGGCTTCGTAGTAAAAATCTTTGTCTAATCTTTAAAAAAAAATGAAAAACCATCACACAAGTGTAAAACAAGCAGTTTATTTTTGTTTTCTACTACAAACTATTTTGTTTTCTACAGTGTAAAACAAACAAAAACTACAACCTGTATCAGTAGAGCTGTTTAAAATTTCTGTTTGCCTTTTAAAATAAACTTCTGTCATTTTTTTTTCAAAATTTTTTTTCCTTAAAGAAGAGGTCGGGAAGTAGACACGTATCACATGTGCGCAGGTATTCCTGAGTAGGGGTGTGAATAGCAGAGGCTGCAGCCCTTCAGCCATTGTTTGCGACATTCATCCAAAGATGAACCCGACCAAAGGTTATCCTCTTTCTTTAAATATAATTTTTAAGTTTTTAATGTTAATCACAGGTTATTTGCCTTGTATCCCAGCCGTAGCCCCCTTCCTCATTCCCTCCCCATCCCACCCTCCCTCCATCATCTCCTCCCTGCCCCTTTCCAAGTCCACTGATAGGAGAGATCCTCCTCCCCTTGCATCTGACCCTAGCTTATAGGTCTCTTCAGGACTGACTGCAGTGTCCTCTTCTGTGGCCTAGCAAGGCTGCTCTTCCCTGGGGGAGCAGGGGGGGGCAAAGAGCAAGCCATTGAAGGAGGCTTTTGAATGAAAAAAAAAAAGTTCACCTTCAAAGTGCTGGCATAATGGATAATCAATAGAAATGGAGACTTTGTATTTTATTTCGTACAAGTCAGGATATTGGTACTACTACAGTTATACATCTGTACAAATGAAGCTAACTCAGCAAACACCATGGTACAAAACCTTCTACAAGTATTTCTCTTAAATTCGTCATCTTTAAGGCAAAATTGAAAGGAATGAAATAATGTGAATAAATGGAATCATTTCCACAATGTAAAGGTGATAATAACATTATTATTACTTTATTTTATTTTTTTTATTAAAATTGCACCACTTCCCTTTTCCCCTTTCTCCCTTCACATTCTCCAATAAAACACCTCCTTCACTCTTTCAAATTTCTGGCCTATACAAAATGCCTCTTAATACATTAATACAAACTCTTCAGTCTGCATAAATTACTTGTATGTATTTACGTTTTCAAGACTGACAATTTGGTATTGGAAAACAAATTGGTTTTGTCCTTCTGGGGAAGACTATTTCTCCTGCTTTCAGCATTTCTTAGTTCCTTGTAGTTCTGTTCCCTTCCTTCCTTTCTTCCTTCCTCCTTCCCTCCCTCCCTTCCTTCCTTCTTTCCTTCATGCCTTCCTTTTTTTCTGGAGAAGTGGAGAACAGATGTATTATTTGGTTTACTTTCGTAGGTCATAGGCTATTATTGAAGAAAGTCAGTGCAGGAATTCAAGCAAGAACTTGGATAGGAACCATAGAGAAACATGTTTTTATGGCTCTCTCAGGATCATGTTTAGTTGGGTTTTGAAGCATCTACCTAGGGAATGGTGCTGCCTAGAGTGTGCTGAGACCTCCTTTATCATTTAACAATCAAAATGATCTCCTAAAGACATGCCCATAGACACAAGACAGGCACACTCAGACTGCTATTTTACTTCAGCTCTTTATATTGAACTTTAGTATTAAAGATTCCCACAAATCTTTGTTGCTGAAGTTCTAACCCAAACCGATTTTACCATTGCTGCAGAAATGCTTTAATTTTTGTTACTTGTAGCTCAGTTGTGTGCATAGCTCAATGTTTTAAACCATACTCACCAGACTTTCTCTAAATTAGATATAGGTATCTGATAAAGTCATGTTTAATTAGTGGGTACATTTTAAAAAACATGTCTTTAAAAGATAAGGAGTGTGATTTCTCTTCTTTTCCTCTTTTGTTGTCCAAATACAATCACTCAAAATGGTTCCTTTAGATAGTTTCACCACCCAAGCAATATGGTATGGACACATGAAGTCTCAAATCTCAGAAAAAAAATGCAGATGTGCTAATTTTAACATAGCAAAGTACATCTCTTAGCCAGATTCTCCCAGCATCCTTTAGTCCTCAAATGTCTTTGGGTGTGGGTGACATACCAGGCTCCCTACCCAAAATTTCTCTATTCCAGGAGATGGGCTTCCTTTCTTAGAGCTGCCCTTCTCTATACAATCCAGTCATTTTGGTTACCTGGCTCTTTTGTCTACTCTTTACCCTCTTGGACAATCTCTTAGCCAAGGCCACCTCTCTTGGTTATCAGCTCTTTCCCCCCTTCATTCTTCCCTCTACCTTCTGCCTTCTTCAGCCATGACCTGCCTCCGGGTCATGTTCACTCTGTTTTTTCCTAGATGTCCCTGCTATGCGCTCCATTTTATCTACAATAAACATTCACTCCACCATACCTAGGAGAGGTCATGTCCTTTACTTTTTCATTCATTTTGTTTTTATCCAGAAGTAAGGTTGCATTTATACCTCCTCAAATCACTAAAATATACATGAACTACTTATGAAAACTTGTAAAGAGATTAAAAATAAACGTTATTACTTATAGTTCTTTGTTTGCGGTTGAGGTTCACAAACTTTTCACCATGCAGCTTAGCATTTTTATTGGAGTTGATTTTGTTCAGGTCACATTTAGGCAAGAATGTTTGCAAGATCTTATGGGTTTAGCTTCAACACTTTTAGAATACATGATCTTATATTAAACTCCTTATTTCTCTGCCTCTTACGCTCTTTCCTTTCCCCTATTCTGCAATGACACCTGAAAGTTAGGTGCAGGCTGGCAATTGCCCAAAGGACTCAATGTATCATTTGCTCAGCCATGTTCATTGCTTTTCTATTTTAAATAGCTAGGAAACAGAGACAACCTAAATGCCCTCCAACTGATAAATGGATAATGAATATGTGCTACATGTTCACTACTGACTACTATTCACCTCTCCCTGGGGAGTGCATCCTTGCCAGGCCACAGTGGAAGGTGATGCAGGCAGCCTTGATGAGAACTGATAGGCTAGGATCAGATAGAAGGGGAGGAGGACCTTCCCTCTCAGTGGGCTAGGGAAGGGGAGTAGGAGGAGAAGCTGGACAGCAGGTGGGACTGGAAGGAGACAAAGGAGGAGGCTACATACAGCTGGGATACAAAGTGAATAAATTATAATAAATAAATAAATAAATAAATAAATAAATAAGTAAGTAAGTAAGTAAAATATGTTTATTCATGTATTTATTTGCTTTATGGTTATTCTAGACTATTTGGTCTATATTTTACCTCCCACCACAAGTTACGACAATGCACATCCAACTATGTCCGACTCTTTACGTAGATATTTGGGATTTGAAGTCATATGATATGTCTTCAGGAAGTGTGCTCATCCAAAGAATCATATCCCCATCTCCACATACTGTTTTTAAAGGAGCATTCATGGCATTCTTTGAATATAGTTGATGACTGGCTACATAGAATTCCTGGTGCATATATGCCACATTCTCTCTAACTATCCTTACCATGAGAGACGACATTGTGTTTAGAATGCCTCCCTAACATGTCCTCATGTATGTAGAATTTCTATGTGATACCTACAGTGCTAGTGTCTTATTAGGCTGACCAAAATACCTAATAGAACAACTAATTGGAACATAGATATCTTACGGTTCAGATGGAGCAGTATATGTTTGGTTGGTCTCATGTTCAAAACATCATGGCAGCAAACATGTACAGCATATGAGGTTCTTCTCTCTATGTACAGGAGGCAGAAAATAATATAGGAAGGGGCCCAGGCACAGTATAACCACAAAAAAGCATACTTAATGGCAGCATAACACATTTTAACTAGACTCTGTGTACGTAGAGCATTCACCACCTGATGTTGTCATCTAGTTAGAAATCCATCAAGAGTGTCATGCCTTGGTAGGTAAAGGCTCTCAAATGCAATAACTTTCTTAAAGCTTGTTAGCTGGCAACAAAGTTGTTAATATATGTGTTTGATGAAGTCCCACCACATACATAGGGGCATATATTTTCTCTAAGAACCAAGGTCATGTATAAAGGCTAGAGGAAAAAAAAATCTAAGCAGGAGACAATAAATACCACCCCCTCCGTTTTTCCTTCTGTGGGTCTTCTTCTTCTTTTGTCCTTTTTATTGAAAATAAACATATTCTCATCATGGTTTCCCCTTTCTCGTCTCCTCCTAGATCATTCCATCTCTCCACCCTTCTAATTCAAGGCTTTCAATTTCTCTGTCTCTCTTTTTTTATTAAATTCTTTATAAATTGCACTTTATTCACCTTATTTACCCATGTAGTTCCCTCCCTTTTCCCATCCTAACCCCTCCCTCCTCCCCCCCCTCTGCACCTGTTGTTCTCCCCAAGTCTCACCAACCTCCCCCAGATCTATCATTACTTCTCGCCCTCTGCCAAAGTCTTGATCACAAGTCTTAGTATCTGCTCTGATACATCACTACATTGACCTCCTCAGAGGTCCTCCTTGGCATGCTCCTGTCCTGTTGCTTGTTTTCTCCTCCACTCAATGTCCATCCCATTTGTTCATCCAAACAAGCATTGATCATACCAACCTGGGTCCTCCTTCCTGTATATCCTCTCTAGGTGTGTAGATTTCAGCTTGACCTTCCTATCATATAGGTGTATATAAGTGCATATATACCATATGTTTCTTTCTGCTTTTGGGATACCTCACTCAGGATGATCGTTTCCAGGTCCCACCATTTGCCTGCGAACTTCATGATTTCCTCCTTTTTAATTGCTGAGTAGCATTCCATTGTGTAGAAGTACCACAATTTCTGTATCCATTCCTCAACTGAGGGACATCTGGGTTGTTTTCAGGTTCTGGCTATTACAAATAAGGCAGCTAAATTATAGTCCTCAGTTTACCTTCACTTTTTTTTTACATTTTTAAATTGTTTTTATTTTTTATTAATTACAGTTTATTCACTTTGTATCCCCCGTTTAGCTCTCTCCTACCTCCCCTCCCAATCCCACCTTCCCTCCCTCTTCCCCACCTCTTCTCCTCCCCCAGACCACTGATAAGGGAGGTCCTTCTCTTCTTCCCTCTAATTCTAGTCTATCAGGTCTCATCAGGAATGGCTGCATTGTCTTCTTATGTGACCTGGTAAGGGTGCTTCCCCCTCAAGGGGAGTTGATCAAAGAGCAGGCCAAGCAGTTCCTGTCAGAGACAGTCCCTGTCCCCATTACTGTGGAACCAACTTGGACAGTGAACTGCCATGACTACATCTGTGCGGGGGTTCCAGCCATCTCCATGAGTGGTCCTTGGCTGGGGTATCAGTCTCAGAAAAGATCCCTGTTCCAAGACTTTTTGGTTCTGTTGCTGTCCTTGTGGAGCTCCTGTCCTCTCCAGGTCTTACTATTTCTCACTTCTTTGATAAGATTCCCTTCACTCCGCCCAAAGTTTGGCTATGAGTTTCAGCATCTGCCTCAATACCCTTCAGGGTAGAGCCTTTCAGAGGCCCTCTGTGGTAGGCTCCTGTCCTGTTCCCTGTTTCTTCCCTCCTCCTATGTCCATCCTCTTTGCCTTTCTGAATGGGTATTGAGCATCTTAGCCATAGTCCTCCTTCTTGATTGGCTTCCTTAGGTGTACAGATTTTAGTATGTTATCCTATATTATATGTCTAATATCCACTTATGAGTGAGTATTACCCTGTTTATCTTTCTGCTTCTGGAATACCTCACTCAGGATGATCTTTTCCAGTTCCCACCATTTACCTGAAAATTTCATGATTTCCTTGTTTTTAATTGCTGAGTAATATTCCATTGAATAGATGTACCCCAATTTCTATATCCATTCCTCAACTGAGGGACATCTGGGCTGTGTCCAGCTTCTGGCTATTAAAAATAAAGCTGCTACAAACATGGTTGAGCAGATGTCCTTGTATACTTGAGTATCTTTTAGATATATGCCTAGGAGTGGTAAAGCTGGATCTTGAAGAAGCACTATTTCTAATTTTGTGTGAGAAAGCGCCAGATTGATTTCTAAAGTGGTTGTATAAGTTTACTTTCCTACCAGCATTGGAAGACAGTTCCCCTTTCTCCATATCCTCTCCCAGTGTGTGTTGTCACTTGAATTTTTTATCTTAGCCATTCTGAGGGGTATAAGGTGAAACCTTTACTTTTTGAAAACCTCTACCCATTATATTGTCTCTTAATCCTAATCTTTAAAATGTTTTAGGCTATCACATCGTATTTGTACTTTCTACACCTTAATTTTTAAAAAGTAAACCTTGACAATACTTCCAGTATTTTCTAGATTTATCGCCAGTATTTCACTTGCAGACATCTTAGTTGCAGCATGCAGTGCTGTGCTTTCCTCCTCTCTTCTTTGGACAATTTGCAGGATCATCATCTTTAAATGTACTAGTGAATACTCTGTTTAATTTCTGCATAATAATCCTGCCTCCTGACTCATGATGTAGAAAGATGTAGCACTCAATGCTTTGGTTGCATAGTAGAGACCAGTTTGAGAGATGCACACAGGCACCTGTGCGTGCCTCACGAGTAACAACAGGGTTTATACTTTCCTGTCCTGAACTCTGAGATCCCAAAAGAATGTGGGCTTTAATCTGTTGTTAAGTATTTGTTTAAAGTAAGGCTTTCTTCCTATACTGATAACCTCACCTTATTTTTTTTTAATTTAGCATCTGAATCAAAGTTGAAAATAATGTAAAAGAATTTGAAAACTATTGAGAAGACCCAGTGTTTGAGTTTAGTGGTTAGTCAATGTTAAGCAGAAGACTCAGGTGGCACTCTGTGTAGAATAGTGATGCCACAGGTGGCAAGAGAGGAGCTGGAAGTACTCTGGTATTTGCTCAATTGTTGTGCAGATTTGCTGCCCAATTCCCCATTTGTCATCTGTGACATGTAGCATTTTATACTTTCCAGTTTCTAATTTCTCTTTGTTTCCTTTAAAATAGATTTTATGCAAAATACAAAAGTAATTAAGGTGTACAGGTGTTTCTGGGAATGGCTTTTTCCAGTAATGTGTACATCCGATGATAGAAAATTTAATAGTAATGGTTTCCTGGCCAAGGAAGAATGACCTCTCACTGAACTTTTCTCTGTTTCTGTCATATATTATGTGAAGATAAGAAAATGAAAATAATTAATTTTCCCTTCTTTTCCTTTTCAGAAGAGCTCTGCTTTAGCAAAATTGCTCATAGTAAAGGAATTGTCAAGTTCTCTGCCTTAAGCGGCAGCAATGTTGCTATAGCTGCTTTACTAAATTATTTCTAAGACAGAACTTAAACACTTCTCACATTAGGGTTCTTGAAATAATATTGTTTATCTATCTTTTACCCAAATTTTAATAACTGTCATTAAACCTGAATATTTATGAAGAGAAAACAATTTTAGCAACTTTACACAGTTTTATTCAGTGTTTTACCTTCAAGTTAGATCTCTGCTTATGAATTATAACCAAGCTGAATGGTTTCTGAGACTGAAATAGGTCTAAGTTTTAAATTCTATATCTAATATTTATAAAATAAACATGTAGGTATCTCTAATAACTCTGTGCTTTTAAACTGGTGTCTTTAGATACCTAAAAGCTGATATTTGTTTCATCTTCTTAAAAATGACCTCCTGGTCTCTCTTCCTCTCTGGGTGTAAAACCCATTCTTCCATTTCAGTTAAATGCAACCTCTGTGTTGCATGTTTTAGATTATATGCTTGAATCCTTTCCTGTTTTCCCTGGGGTCATCTGCTATACCAGCTCAGGTTATAGTCTCTATTAAAACAAGTATGCAGTGTCTCTCAACTTCTTGCTTTTCCTTCTAGACTGAATAACCAGTTTTTTCTCTCACACACACTTGCATTCCTTGCTATAACTTTTCTTCCTTTGTCTTTTCTTACTCTTTTTGTGGTAAATTCTCTATGAATGGGTTAGTGACCTATCAAAATGCAAGTTACTTATTATCATCCCTCGTTAACATCCCAGCCAATGGTTCCTTCCTCAACTTAAAATCAATTCTAAAAATACCTGACTGATCCAGGCTCCAAGCTTACCCTGGCCTACAAGTCCAATATGCCTTTTACATTTCTGGCTCCATTTATTTTACTTTCCTCCTTGCTCATTTAATAACACTCATATGAGGTCCCTGTTTCAAAATCTACATTGTTTTAGACGTACTCCATGCTCAGAGCCCATGCCCTGGCTGTTTGTGCCACACAGATTATCTTACTTTGAGATATAGGAGTCTTCTTTTTCTTCAAATCATTGCTCAAATGTTTTCTTGAGCAAAGTTGATGTTTTTCTATATTCATTCCACGCTCTCTTTATAAGTTTCTCTCTTTCATCTTACTTAGTATGAATCTCCTGACATGCAGTAGAATGCAAAATACTATAGGTATTTATCATATTTATCCATGAAGGTTAGTTTTTGCAGCCAACTTCACAATCAAGACTCACCCAGAAAGAGAATCTTTATGAGGCAATAACTGGGTTAGGGCAGCCTGTGGGGGGTTTACTTTATTGTATATTGACTTATGAAGACTCAGTCCACTGTAGGAAGCACCAATCCCTCCTCAGCATTCCTGAGCAGAATAAGAAAGGAGCAAGCTAACTGAGAGGAAGCAAACAATCAAGGATCCACAATTTATTCTTTCTTTCTTCTTGACTATGATGCACTTTGGACTGCAACCTGGAATTGTAGGCTAAGTAAATATTTTCTTCTCATGATTGTTTGTGCCACCAACAGAAATGAAACTACAACAATTTTATCTGTATATCTCTCACTACAATTTAAATGTCATAATAATTTTAACAATCATTTTGCTTTATCAGCTATCAAAAACATTTTGAAATATTGGAGTGTCTGATACAAATAATATATTCAAAGCAACTATTTTCCTTGAGGAGTTGGTAAGTAGTACATGAATTAGTAGGAAAAACTGCTGGGACAAATGCCTTCTATCACTCCATCGAATATAAACGATTTTTAAAGATACAAATTACCTCTCAAAGCCATGTATGTGGTAATAACACTTCACAATTATAAATAAAATAATCATATTTCATTTTTCAGAGACCTTGGCATATTACTGACCACAGGAAAAAACAGTAGCAATCAAATACCTAATGTCTTTTTATACTCTAACTATAGCTACCTGTCTATCTGTCTATCTATACAACTCTCATCTATCAATTTATTATCTCTTCATCTTTCTATTAAATATTTACAATCTGTTACCTATCTATTTATCTATCTACTATCTATTATCTATCTATCATATCTCTGTCTATCTACTACCTATCATCTATCTATCTACCTATCTATCATTTATCTATATTCTCTCTATCATCTACCTCCCTCTGTTTATTTACTATCTATCTATCCAGCTATCTATCTATAATCTATCTATCTATTATCTATCATCCACATATATATCTACCTTTCATTCATCTCTTTCAGTTGACAACATAGATGTCCTGCTGCATAGATTTGGCAGTAATATATGGAGCAAGGTACAGGCAAGTCACTTGCTTTTGGATAATTAAATAAGTAAACAGAGTATGCTTAATATCCTAAGATATAAGTTGGTGCCTACATCATAAACTTGTTTTTTGTAAATTTTTTATCCTTGATAATTTCACACATACATATAGAATTAAAAATCATGAGCTGTTTTTTATTTTTTTCATTTTGTCTTCTTATTTCTTTTCCTCTTACACAGTAAATCCCAAAGGCAGTTTCTGCTCTTTTCACTCCTCCCAGTCCTCTCACATTCCTTCTAACCCAGATCCACTGTTTCTCCAATTCCACTCAGAGACCAGCAAGATTCCCAGAGATAACAACCAAAGATGGCATAACAAGTTACAATAAGAGTAGGCAAACACCCTCAGATTAAGATTGGAGCAGGCAACCCAGTAGGAAGAAAGAAGGTCCCAAGAGTAGGCTAAAATGTCAGAGACACCCCCGCTCCCATCATTAGGAGTATCACAAAATCCCGAAGGTAAGAAACCACAACATATATGCAGAGGGCCTTGCACAGACCCATGCAGACTTCACGATTGCCCTTCAGTCTCTCTGAGCCCCTAAGACCCCTGCTTAGTTGATTCTGTGGGCCATGTTCTCCTGGTGTCCTTGACCCCTCTGGCTTCTGCATTTCTTTCTCCCCATCTTTTGAAGGTTTCTCTGAGCTCTGCTTAATGTTTGGCTGTTGTTCTTTGCTTCTGCTTTCATCAAGTGTTGGAAAATACTTTTCTGATGATTGGGCTAGGCCTCAATATATGGGTGTAGCAGAATATAGTTTGGAATCATTTCATTTACTTTTTTCTATTTCCTTTTTTCCCTTTTTCTAGTCATTTTTTGGTTCTACCACATGTATCTGGGCCCTTCAGCTTCCAGTTCCTGGACAATCAGGCAGTATCGAGGCACGGGCTCCTACCCTGGCATGGATTTTAAGGTAGATCAGTCATTGGCTGACCACTCAAGCAAGCTCTGAGACACCATTCCTCCAACACATCTGGCAGGTAGGACACTTGGAAATGATTTATCATAAAATAAATTTTTCAAATGTATACAAATAATTCTGATTAATATATTCTTGCAGCAACCGTTTCTAGTACTAACGTCAAAACATCTGATATTTGCCCTTTCCTAAAGATTTTGTATCCATTAGTAGTTAAGTTCTAGTCCTCTTGGCCTTTAGTTTATAGCAACCAGGAATATAATTTCTGCATTTATAAATGTTCCTATTATTGACATTTTATATAAATGAAATCATATAAAGCATGATCTACATCTCTAAATCCAATCTTCATGCAAGTTGTCTCATTAGTTATAATTTTTGCTTAATATTTTACTATGATATAATTTGCAAGAACACACACACACACACAAAAAAAAAAACCTACCTAATTCAAAAGGTTTAAGAGATGTCAAAGGTTGTGGGCTAAGTTTCTCCTTGGGAGCAGCATACAGACCCACAACACATAATCAGCTGCGTTGGATACCAGTGCACAGGCCCATCCCAGCAGTTCAGAGGACTCTACAGTGTGACTGTGAAGAAATAAAATGATGTGATGGTAGCACTCAGCACCACAGATTCCCTACTGTCTGATACAACTTTAAATTTGCCTTTGATTCAGTCAAACAGTAAAAGGTGATCAAAATTGAAAGCAGTAGATTCCCTAAAGTAACATTTATTTCTAAAAACTATTTTGTATGTATTTTTAGCTCTTTTTAAAAAAATATACTCACAATGACTTTATTAAGGGATTTTAATACCTACTTGGTCTGTCTTCCGCCGTCCCTCCCCTCACTGCTGGACCCTTCTCCTCTCATCAGAGTTTTTATGTGTTTTTTTTTTTAATGTTTTATTTTTTTCTTATGTCTCTTGCATTTTGTCACCATCTTTATTCCCGTCTCTCCTTCCATAAGACTTTTTCCCCTCTTTTCATGCTTACACTTCAGTTTCATGATTGATACTCCCCATGTACACACACATAAAAATTAAAACCTAGAATCTACATTCTGAGAAAAGAAATATGGCATTTGTCTTTCTGGGTTAGGGTTACTTTACTTAATACCGTAATTTCCAGTTCAGTTCAGCAAATGTTATTTCTTGTTCTTTTTCGCTGATTAAATGTCCACTCTGTGTGTGTACTTCATTTTCTTTATCCAGTCATCTGCTGTTGGTATCTAAGGTGGTCTATGTCTTAGGTATTGTGGGTAGTGCAGCAATAATATGGAGATGCAAGTCGAGCTCTATAACCAGGCCATGCATAGTTCTATTTTATGTTTCCTATGACGCACCATGCTAATATCCATAGAGACCACAACAGCTCACATTCCTGCTCACATCCTGGTCCTTCTGGTCCTTTTTATTTTTTATTTTTATTTTTTAAATTAATTTATTCACTTTATATGCCTCCCTCCGCTTCTCCCTGATGTCACCCTTCCCCCCTACCTCCTTCCACTCCTCTCTCCCCTATTCTTCAGAAAAAAAAAAAGGATCTCCCATCCCCAACTACCTACTCCAGTTCATCAAGGTGCATCAGGACTGAGTGCATCCTCTTCCCCTGTGGCCTGTTGAGGCATTACCACCAGGGGGAAGTGATCAAAAAGCAGGTAGCTAAGTCCTTGTCAGAGACAGCCCCTGTTCCTCTTACTGGGGTTCCCACAAGAAGCCCAAGCTGCACATTGGCTACATCTGTGTAGGGGCCCTAGGTCCAGTCTCCACAGGAACCTCTGGGGTCTCATTAGCTCCATTGGTCTTCTTGTGGAGCTCCTGTTCCCTCCCGGTCCTTCTATCCTTCCCCTCACTTTTCCACAAGACCCTGTGCTTTACCCAATGTGTGGCTGTGAGTCTCAGCATATGTATCGATCTGCTGCTGGGTAGAGCCTCTCCGAGCTTCTGGTTCTGTATGTGATGTTGCCAATTATGACTGTGTTGAGATATAATCTCAAGGTAATTTTAAACCATGTTCGTCAGAAAGCTAAGGACTCGTAACAATTTCTTTTTTTTTTATTTTAAGTTTGTGTTTCTTTTTACAAGTATCTATTTAGCTCATTAACCCACTTATTGACTGGAGGTTTTATGTTTAATGTTACAATTTTTTTAAAAATGTATTTTAGATGATAACCTGATCTGAAATAAGGCTTGTTTCTCATACTGCAGGATAACAGCTCAGTAGGTTTTGTTGTTGATGTTGTTTTTAAAAAAGCTTTTTAATTCTATCACGTTTGTCAATTTGCAAGCTTATCTCCTCTACTATTCGAGTCCCTTTCTGAATATTCTTGCCTATGCTATCCACTTATGAAGAGACAAAATCAGTTGTGGCAGCAAAATAGGCTGAAAGTTTAGATTGTATCGTCATCATTATTAATCTCTTTCCTTTCTTGTGAGTGTTTGCATGCATGCATGCAGTTCCATGGCATGTCATGAATGTGGAAATCAGAGGACAACTTTGGAGCATAGTTTCTTGTTTCTTAAAACATTTTCTTCAAAAGTAATTACCCTGACTATCTCATAAAAGTCACCAGATTCCTTTGACACAGTCAAAATAGTGGGACCCAGGGATCAAACTCAGGTTTACCCCCTGGGGAATCTTGCTAGTTTCCCTTTCCAGAGATCTAATCCTCAGTCATTTTCAAATTGTTCTTTTTTTTTTTTCTTTTGGCTTCTGTAAACTTTGTGAGCATGAAACTAACACAGTCCTCTATCTATCTATCTATCTATCTATAAAACATTTATTTTTCTACTTTCACAATGATTCCTGTTGAAGGCGAATTTGCAAATATTTTCATTTCTGAGGAAAATAAATAGATCCATTTAGGAAAATGTACATGCCAATCATTTTCACATATATGAAATTATGATTTTAAATAATACATATTAAGGCATACTTCAATTTGAATGTGACTCACTGAAGCCAAATAATGACATTTAAGGATCAAATTAACTTTGGGGAAAAAACAATTGTGAATTTAATTTATTTTGCTGGTTATACTTGGTAGTTTGTTTTCTTTATTATTCTAATACATTCATTCTGTTAAGGAGAGAAAGAGTAGCTAGAGGGTACAGAAAATAGATAAGGAAGATGAAGATGAGTCACTTTAGGAAGAGACATAAAAATAATCTGCGAAAGATACTTGCAAATTAAAGCAGACATTTATTGTCAAAGTTCACTCATTAACAACTCATCAAATACTGCCGCCAACAGCTCCAAGATTCTCACAAAAAGTAATAGAGTTATAGGTCACGTAAACTAAAATACAATCATGTCTTTTGAGATAGCAAAACAGTCTTTTGAGAAGAGACACATGCTAAATTGCTTTTGAATGAGATTTGTTCACATTAATCACAGATAACAGCCTGTGGTTTTAATGAAAGCTTCAATATTGATAGACCTAATGTTGTGTGGTCACAACCATAATGAAACCATAGAATAATTCTAATTTGATGGTTTCTTTTTAGCTTCTTGAAGCTGTTGGCTATTTATTTGACAAAAGTGAACACATCCTTCTCTCAGCAGCTCTTGTTGACCTGCAGTCAAGCCTCCACAAAGCCAGTGTCTTGAATCAATTTGACTGATTGCACTTGAGGTAAAAGCAGGGATACGGGCTTGAGCTGGTTTTATTCTGATTGCCATCCAATACAAATCCACTTGAAAGTCTTTACGGTAAGCAGTTTGTTCTCTAATTATAATTAGATTGCTAGAATATATCTCCTTACATTTGTAACTATATTTATGTGTGTGTGTGTGAGTGCATACGTGTGTGTGCACGCACATGCATATGCCTGTGAGCATGTGAGTGTGTGTGTGTGTGTGTGCATTTCCTGAACCAATTGTCCTTGGTACAGCATGGGATGTTTGGTCTAGCATAGATATTATAACATGTAGGGTCAGACAGAAGGGGAGGAGGTCCTCCCCTATCAGTGGACTAGGGAAAGGGCATAAGGAGAGAAGAGGGATGGTAGGTGGGACTGAGAGGAGATGAGGGAGAAGGCTGCAGCAGGCTTACAAAGTGAATAAATTGTAATAAATAAATAATTCTCTTCATTAAAATTATTTTTAAAGGATGTTTTTCAAACTAAAGGAAGCTAATTAAAGAAGCTCTTCTTAAAGCAGGCCTTGAGCTCATGGAAGCTGTTCTTTTCCACTATTTTGACTGTGTCAAAGGAATCTGGTGACTTTTATGAGATAGTCATGGTAATCACTTTTGAAGAAAATGTTTTAAGAAGTACCTTTCTATCTGTATGTGGGGATAGAAATGGGCTCTTTGTTGTTTCCAGAGATTGAGATATGTAAGTTGAGTCCTTCAGTGATCACTTCCTTTACTTGTAGCCACAGTGCAGAGAACACAATTTATAAACCTCAAGGTCCCCGTGCTTTCTGCTACAAAGAGAAGATTTATAATATAATTCAACCACCGCCAGCCCTTATTTCATTTCTTGAAGCTGCTGAACAAATTAGAGACTTAGGCAAGACTGGAGTCTACGGATTTCCATTCTCAGGTAAAAACAGCCTGTGCAGTGAATAAACTCTTGGGCTGTGGTTCAAACTGTTGCTATTGTGCTTTCCCTCACAGTATCGTGGTATACCCTGTATATGAACACACACAGATCAAAGGTTAAGTATTCGGTGTGTCTCCCTGCATCCTCTATTTGCTTCTGTCATTTAAAGGCATTCATCTCTATCTTCCATTTTCTTCAGTTTTGGTACATATGAGTAGCAGGTCTCTTTATATAATTACTGAAGTCATACTATATAAAAAAAGCAACAAAGTTTAATTTACCAGTGTAAACATGGACCAAATGACACAGGTAATAAAGAAGCACTATAACTTTTTAGTGGGAGTTCCCTTGCTCGCCTTTCTTCTTGATTTTGTTTGTTTTGTTCATTGTTGCTTAATTGAATCATTTCTTCCTCTCATCTCCTTTCCTACACCTAACCCGCCCATATACCCATCCCAATCTCCTTTAAATCCTCATTTTCTTCCTTTTTTCTTTTTTAACTTTGCTTGCTAATCTTTTGGGAAGATCTGAAACAAATGTTTTATTAATTTGTTATAAATTGAAAAGTAAAGCATGACACTTAAAATGGTTTTGCTACTACTTCTTGCTGAACATGCATTTTTCCTGAAATATGAAGTATTTTTTATAACACTGGCATAACTACCTATTTCAATAGATAATTAAAAAAACAAACAGTGAGTTACTTTGAGTATAAAAAGAGGAAAATGTTGGAGAAATGAAAATGGTCTTGGTCTGAAGAGATTGCTGGGTGATGGGGGTGGTGGTCTGAAAAGTGTGATGATCTGAGCTAGGATTTCCAGAACCTACTGGGAAAGTTTCCAGAAAACTGGGAAAGTTAGGGCTGAAGAGATGGCTCAGTGGTTAAAAACACCCATTTCCCTTGGAGAGAAAGAGGGTTCAGTTCCCAGCTCCCACATGATGGCTAACAACTGTCTGTAACTCCAGTTCGAGAGACCCAATGTCATTTTCTAGCTAGTATCTGCTAGCATTGTTTGCATATGGTGTACAGACTTACATGTAGACAAAGCATTTTTTAATAAAATAAAGACAAAATTTAAAAATTGAATAGGGATGTTGGTCTTCCTGTAACTGCAGTGAGCTGTAGGCAGATACAGAGAGATATCTGGGGCTACTTGGCTAGTTAGCCTAGCCTATTAGCAAGCTACTGGTTCACAGAGAGATCCTTCTTCAGAGAACATAATGGAGACTGATGAAGAAAGTCACCAAATCAACATCTTGCCTTCACACACATACAAATGCGTACATACCTGTATAAACATGTACACACACATGAAAATATAAATATAGATATAGGTACATAATATTTTATTGCATATATTTAACACAAAATTACATGTGCTGAAAAAAGTATCTACCAAGACCATGTTATTTATCATTGTGTAATGCTGCCAAAATTACAAGTGAATTCCCAGGAAAGCCACTGGTAGCACAGTGATAAAGATATTCTGTCCTGTTATTTATTAGTTCTCCTAATGTTCATTTTCAGAGAGTATTGAAGCAGATATTTTTCTTTTTTGAGAATCTTTTTTTAATTTTTTAAAATGATTTTTTATTTATATTTATTTATTTTTATTTTTATTAATTACAGTTTATTCACTTTGTATCCCCCCTGTACCTCCCTTCATTCTCCCTTCCCAATCCCACCCCCCTCTCTTCCCCACCCAAGTCCCTCTCCCAGTCCACTGAAACGGGAGATCCTCCTCCCCTTCCCTTCAATCCTAGTCTATCAGTTCTCATCAGAAGTAGCTGCATTGTCTTCTTCTGTGGTCTGGTAAGGCTGCTCCCCCCTCAGGGAGAGATGATCAAAGAACAGGCCAATCAGTTCACGTCAGAGACAGTCCCTATCCCCATTACTATTTTTTTAAATTAATTACAGGTTATTTACTTTGTATCCCAGCTGTATCCCACTCCCTCATTCACTCCCAATCCCACCCTCCTTCCTAATCTCCTCTTTGCCTTCTCTAAGTGCACTGATAGGGGAGATCCTCCTCCCCTTCCATCTGACCCTATTTTATCAGGTCTCCCCAGGACTGGCTGCAATGTCCTCCTCTGTGGCCTAGCAAGGCTGCTCCTCTCTCAGGGGTCGGGGGAGGTCAAAGAGCCGCCATTGAGTTCATGTCAGAAATAGTCCCTGTTCCCTTTACTAGTGTACCCACTTGGATACTGAGCTACCATGGGCTACATCCGAGCATCTTGTTGGCTAGAAACAATGGAAAGGATGGGGGTATAAAGAGAGAAACAATGATAAAAAATAGAATAGTTTGACTTCTTCCTTTCCTAACTGAATCTCCTTGGTCTGCTTTAATTGTCTAATTTGTCTAGCGAGGACTTCAATAACTATGTTGAAGAGATATGGAGAGAGTAGGCAGCCTTGGCTTGTCCCAGATTTCAGTAGAATTGATTTAAGTTTCTCTCCATTTAATTTCATGTTGAATCTAGGTTTGCTGTATTTGCCTTCACTATGTTTAGGTATGTGCCTTGTATTCCTGATCTCTCCAGGATTTTAAACATGAATGGGTGTTGGACTTTATCAAATGTTTTCTCAGCATCTGAGATTATCATGTGTTTTTCTTCAATTTGTTTATATGGTGGATTACATTGATGGATTTCTGTTTATTGAACCACCCCTACGTACCTGGGATGAAGCCTACACTCACTTGAGAACACACGCTGGAATGGATGTGGAGAATAGGGAACCCTCCTCCGTCGCTGATGGGAACAGAGACTTTATAACAACTTTGGAAATCAATCTGGTGCTTTCTCAGAAAATTAGGAATAGTGTTATCTCAAGATCCAGCTATACCACTCCTAGGCATATATAGAAAATATACTCAAGTATACAACAAGGACATTTGGTCACCATGTTCATAGCAGCTTTATTCATAATAGCCATAATCTGGAAACAACACAGATGTCCCTCAGTTAAAGAATGGATACAGAAATTTTGTTACATATACACCATGAAATACTCTTCAGCAATTAAAAACAAGGAAATCATGAAATTTGCAGGCAAATGGTGGGAACTAGAGAAGATCATCCTGAGTGACATAACCAGAAAAACATACAAGGTATATACTCACTTATAAGTGGATATTAGACATATAATATAGGATAATCATACTAAAATCTGTACACCTAAATAAGCTAGTTAAGAAGGAGTACCTTGGGTAAGATAGTCAATCTTTATTCAGAAACACAAATGGGATGGACATTGGAAGAGGGAGAAAACAGGGAATAGGACAGGAGCCTACCACGGAGGGCCTATGAAAATCTCTAACCAGCAGAGTATCAAAGCAGAGGCTGAGACTCATAGCCAAACTTTAAGCAGAGAGCAGGGAATCTTATGACAGAATGAGGAGATAGAAGGATCTGAAGTGGACAGGAACTCCACAAGGAAAGCAACAGAATCTGGGCACAGCGGTCTTTTCTTAGACTGATACTCCAACCAAGGACAAAGCATGGAGATAACCTAAAACCCCTGCGCAGAAGTAGCCCATGGCAGCTCAGTGTCCAAGTGGGTTCCCTAATAAGGAGAACAGGGACCATCTCTGACATGAACTCATGGACTGGCTCTTTGATCACCTCCCCCTGAGGGATGGAGGGCTGCCTTACCAGACCACAGAGGAAGACAATGCAGCCAGTCCTGATGAGACCTGATAGGCTAGGGTCAGATATTCCATCTCCCTTATCACTGGATTGGGGGAGAAGCATAGGAGAAGAAGAGGGAAGGAGGGTAGGATTGGGAGGGAACAAAGGAAGGGGCTACAGCTGGGATACAAAGTGAATAAACTGTAATAAATACATAAAATTAAAAAATAGGATGATGAGAAGAGAAGCTATGCTGGTAAATCTTTTGCTATCTCTTGACCATTCACCATGAAAAATAGTATTTGATATTAACAATGTAACTGATTTTTTTTGCAGAATAATATGAGATGAAAGAAGTTGGGCTTGGAAGATGTATCAGTAGGAAAAATTCTTACTGTGTAATCTTGAAGATCTAAGACAGAACTGGAAAAACCAACAGAAAACCAGGTGTGGTGACCAATGAAGGCTGTGTTAGTACATGTCTGTGAGTCTAGCAGTGGATCACATGGTCTATCTGGCTATCAGTCCTAGGCAAATGGTGGCCTCCAGGTTCATGTGAGATATGGCATCAAAACATTAAGTAGATAGTCAAAGAAGAAGATACTGGCTTATGCAGGCGCACAGACATCAGGCATATACATTCCACACATGTATATATGGTACACACACACACACGCACACACCACACACACATTCACATACACAGAGTATCCATTTCTATTGCCCTTTCTTACAATATACAAGTAAAAACAACTTCCAAAGCCCTTGTCATTTTGAGTCTTATAAAGTAATAGAATCAGCATGGACAACAACAAGCAATAAAAACAAAATATACATTTTATTAATTTTTTTCCATTTAGAGACCAATAAGTTTTATGAGAGGAAAAAAAGCAAATTGAAGAGAAGAGAAATTAGAGGACAAAATACTGTATGATAAAAGGCTCTTTGAGTTTAGAAATTTTGTAGATATGTGATTGCATATACTATGACTGGTTAAGTGTTTGTTGTTTTGTTTCAAGATAAGTTTTGGCTGTGTAACAGCACTGGCTCTCCTGGACCTTGCTTTGTAAGCCAGGCTGGCCTCAAACTGAACAAGATGCCTCTGCCTCTGCCTCTGCCTCTGCCTTGTCCTAGGCTTAAAGGCCTGTACCACCATGCCTACCCCTAGTTACGGTTTTAATCTTTGTTTCTATAATAAATCGGGTTTTGATATTCACTATGTAAAGCATTTTCATTCATATGTTCTGTTTGCTATTGAAGGTATTTCTTCTTTTGATGCTTTACTGTGGTCCTGATTCAGACATGTTGCTTTGCAGTTTGTACAAAAGCCTTTTGTCCTATAAATGTATAACTAACAATATTGCAAAGTGAAATACTATCTTTTCATTATATCTCAAAAGCATATTGAATCATGTACACCAATACATCAATATTTCTTTTGTGTTGAGTTGATTTTCTTTATGGTTCCAGAAAAAAATACTTGCCAAGCTCAAAGTTTCAAGATTCCCCTTCCATTTTTTTTTCTGAAATGTTAGTTTATGGTTTCCCTGTTTATATTTAGGTTTAAAGCCCAGTTCAAATTAATTTTCATTTAGTTTCTCTTAACGGTTGCAGGTAATTTTAATCTATAGAAATAACTAATAGTTATAGCATTACTTTAAAAATGATATAGTTTGATTACAAAATAAATTTTATAAACAAATGACTTAACCAAAAAGTCATGTCTGTAACTTCTAATCTGTTTTTTAAAAAATTTATTGATATTTATAAACATTGGTAGAGTGATGCTATACTTTAATATTTGGATTTAGTAGCTTAAAGAGGTATCCTTACTTACCCTATTTTCTTTATCATTTTCAAAATATTTTGCCTAATCTAGCTCATCTGCATTTTATGTACTCTTGCAGATTTTTTGGCATCATTCACTAAACATTTTTAGCACTGAACTTGCAGTGGAATTTGGCTGAACACACACTTTACATGTTAAAATCACTGTTTCTTGACTCATAAACAAGTAAGAAATTAAAAGGTACTCAAATTAAAGAAACATGAAAGAATTGTGTAGAGCTAATAGCTTACTTCATAATCAGTAAATATAGGAAAAATGTGTATCTCTAAAAATAGACTCCACATCACATCATATGCTCTAGGATTATACTGCTAAATAACAATGAAAACACCCCCCCTAGAAATTGGACAAAGCATATAAGAAGACTCTAAGATATGAAAAAAGTAACGCAATGTTCTTACCTTTATGAGAAAGATACCCCATACATAAAATGGCCATGTATCTAACTTGGCAACCTGATTTTCTCATGACAGTGAAAGTTGAAACCAGGGAATGGACCACTTTCTGTTGTGGCACAGATACTGGTCCTATGTTTCTGATAAATTAACAGGCATTTATCAGAAATGAGGATGCTGAGACCAAATTTGGAGAGTAGGTGGAAGGCTGTATGAGTTTTTCTTTGAGTTCTAGAGAAGAGGAAGCTGAACTGACAGAAGACATCAAATGATTATAATATTGAACCTCTGGGGAGTCAGAGGCAAAAGGATTGCTCTTGGTAGCAGGAGGTTGATGGGCTATGTCATGGGCTACATATTGAGCTTGTGACAAATCTAAGCTACGTATCTAGACTATGTTGCAAACTCAACAAAGGAAAAGAAACTTAAGTAGTTATAAATTCATTAAGCAGAATTAACAACAGTAATATTTCTCCTATCATCTATCTATTATCTGTCATCTATCTATAAGTCTATCTATCTATCTGTCTATCTATCTATCTGTCTATCTGTCTATCTATCATATATCCCTAACTATCATCTATTAATCTATCTTTATCTCTGTATGTGGTGTCTGGGTGTGTATATAGGTTACCTAAAAGTTTACAAGAGTCTGTTTTCTACTGCCACCCATTGGAGTCTTGGTATCAAATTCATGTTATTAAATTTAGCAATTATTGCCATTACTGACACAAAACATCTCACCAGTCCTGAGAGCATGTAGAAATAGAAAAGATTGCATATATTTATGAAGAGAATGACATGCTGAACAATAAGAAACAGTCCAATATCTTATTGCACAGACAGATTGAAAAGATGCATTACTTTTTTAATTTTTAATTTTTTTCTTCATAATTTATTCATTATATACCCAATTTAAGCCCCCTTGCTCAACTCCTCCAAGTCACACTCTCCCTCTCTCTTCCTCCTATCCCCTTCCCATAGTCCACTGAAAGTGGGTGTTTTTGACTATTGCCATCTACCCATAGCTTGTTAAGTCTCTTCCTGCATTCTCTTCCTCCTTAGTCTGGCAAGGTTGTATCACTAGAGGCAAGTGATCAAAGTGCTGTCAACTGAATTCATGATAGAGGCAGCCCCTGCTCCCCTCACTCAGAGATCAACATGGAGACTGAGCAGCCAATAGGCCACATCTGACCAGTGGGTCCAGGTCCTCTCCATGCATGGTTCTCCAATGGTGTATCAGTCTCTGCAGAACCCCCTCTGCTCAGATCTTTTAGTTTTGTTGGTCTCCTTGTGGGACTCCTGTCCCCTCCATGTTGTTCTATTCCCACCCTTCTCTTCCTCTATAAGACTCCCTGCACTCTGCCCAAAGTTTGACCCTGAGTCTCAGCATCTGCTTCAATCCCCTATTAGGTGAATTCTTTCAGAGGACCCTGTATAGTAAGCTCCCATCCTGTTTCCTCTCTTCTATTGCTTCTGGTGTCTATACTGTTTGCCATTCTGAAAGAGATTTAAGCATCCTCCATAGGGTCCTCCTTACTTTTTAGTTTCTTTAGGTCTGTAGGTCTGTCCTATATTATATGGCTAATATCCACTTACAGGTATGTATACCAAGTCTGTCTTTCTGTTTCTGGGTTACCTCATGCAGGAAGTTCTCTTCTCATTCTATCTATTTGCTTGCAAATTTCATGGTTTCCTTGTTCTTAATTGCTGAGTAGTATTCCATTGTGTAGAGGTACCACATTTCTGTATCCATTCCTCCAATGAAGGACTTCTAGGTTGTTTCCAGACCCTGGCTATTACGAATAAGGCTGATGTGAACATAGTTGAGTAAACATCTTTGTTGAATAGTGGAGGTTCTTTCAGATATATACCTGGGAGTGGTATAGCTGGGTCTTGAGGAAGCACTATTCCCAATTTTCTGAGAAAGCGCCAGATTGATTTCAATGGTTGTACAAGTTTGCATCCCCACCAGCAATGGCAATGGAGGAGGGTTTCCCTTTCTCCACATCCTCTCCAGCATGTGTTGTCACATGAGTTTTTTTATCTTAGCCATTTTGATAGGTATAAGATAGCATTTTTTTGTTAAAAGGACAATTTATCCTTAAATAAAAGGGCATTGTAGGGAAATACAATGTTTTCATTAGCAAAATCTTAATTTTCTTAATTGCATGTAACCTACTCATATTGGCATAAGACACTCCAAGAAAAAAGTTTTTCATAATAATTTAATCTCTAATTTTCTTAAGTTTTTTTTTAAATGCGGCTATAGATTACTTGTTTTTTAGCTATATGAATAAAGTTTTATTGGAACATTTAGGAAAGTTTTTTTTTTCTTGTGGTCCTTAAAAAATAATGGATTTTGGCTATTTTTCATTCTCAATTGTTGAATCATATTTTTTGTATAGTTTTATTTACTTTTCCTGCTTTTATTATTCAGGGAGAGACAGCTTAGTAATGCTATAAAATTATTGATATAACAACCTTTTTCCCAAAAATATATACTTCATGACTTTTATTTCAACTTGCTTTAGAGCTAAAGAATAGTCATAAACATATTTTCAGAACAGAAAATATAACTTCATTTAGAAAGTTTCTTATGTGTTATTTTTCTCAAAGAAATCTACTTCATTCATTTCAGACAAGATGTTTCTCATGACAATGTTTATTTCTAATTAGCATATTTTACCATATATATGTATATATATTGCTTTTTAGCAATATGTTGATGCACATTGTGCATGGTGCATTTTAAGTAACTCCATTGTAAATGTTTCTGGGTAGTCATTTGATGTAATCCTTCTCACTGATGTTTGAATACGAATTTGAAGAAGCAATATTAGAGTGTGCACATTAGAGCACATTCTTGTATCCTATTTAATGATTTGGATTGAGTAGGGCTGATCACCTGACTGGTTACTTTATGCATGGGGCCATAGTCAGAGATCTTAATTCATTGAAGGAGCTATTAACAAGACTGTTGGACTCTGTTTTTTTTAACTTTCTTTTCTTTTTATGTGTTTCAGGTGGGATATGACTAGTTGCTAAAAAAAACTCATGCTCCTGCTACTGATATGTTGCTTTGCACAGTATCAAATGCAATGTGGACAAAAAGCCTAGACTGAACTCCTAAACTGTAAGCTTACATAAAGCTTCCCACTTAATAGCATGGTTACCCGAAATGTTTTGTTCTCGTTGTTAGTGGGGACTAACACAAATATTTATTGAGTGTGCCATCCACTCCTCTATAAGCATAAATGTGTAAAATATTTTAAAATTTTATTTATGTTATTTTTTTTATAATTTCACATTTTCGTCCTACCTCTCTGACTGCTAACTCCTCCTATGTTCCTGCCCCAACCCATTCCATCTCAAATCAGGACCCATTCTTCTTTACTATTATATTTTATGTATTGTCTTTGTTTGGGGTTATTGCACTGAAAGTACATCATAACCCAGAGAACTCATATAAAGGAGATCAGACCTGACGAAAGTTGGGGAAGGAGGACAGAAGGCTTGCAGAGAGAAGAGAAAGCATGGGCAGGGGTATCTCTCTGACAAGCTGGAGACCTATGACCAGGCTCACTGGACGATATGGGTTTGTCTCTAGGTGAGATCTCTAGTAGCATGGGTCATGGAACAAATCACTCTATACCTAAACAGGACTTATAGTAGAGGGAGGGGAGCAACAACCCACCCACAAAAACTTCAACCCAAAATTTATACAGCATAGAAGATGTTCAGAGAAAAAGATAGGCAAAGATTGAGAATGTCCAACCAATACGTGGCTCAACCTGAGACCCACCCCATGGGAGAGAACCCCTGACACTATTAGTGATATTCTGCTGTGCTTGCAGATCGGAGACTAGCATAGCTGTTTTCTGGGAGGCTCCAACTACCAGTGGATCATTGAAACAGATGCTGAGACGCATAGTCAAACACTGGGCTGAGCACAGGAAATCTTGTGCAAGAGTTCGGGGAGAGATAGAAGGACCTGCTGGAAAAAAGAGCTCCACAGAAAGACCAACAGAGCCAACTAAAGAGGGCCCAGAGGGATTGTGGAGACTGATGCACAAACCAAGGACCAAGGACCATGCATGGACTAGACCTAGCCCCCCTTACACAAATGTAGCCAACAGGTAGCTTGGTCTTCAAGTGGGTGTCCATCGCACGGGGTGCAGGGGCTTTCTCTGGCATGGACTCTGTTGCCTGCTTTTCGATCACTTCCGCCTTGCAGGGCTACCTTTCCGAAAACAGGGGAAGAAGGTGCACTCAGTCCTGATGCAACTTGATGGGCTAGGGTGGGTGGGTGGTGGCAAGGCTCACCTTTTTTGAGGAGTATGGGAAGGGAAAGAGGGGGAGAAAGGAGGAAGGGTGGGGCAAGGAGAAGAGGCAGGAGGGGGGTTGGATTGGTATGCAAAATGAATGAGTGAACAAACAACCAAATACATACATACATACATAATTTTATGAAAAGAAAGGAAAACATTTAATTGGGGCTGGCTTACAGTTTCAGAGCTTTAGTCCATTATCGTCATGGTGAGAAACATGCCAGCATTGAGGCAGACATGGTGCAGGAGACAGAGCTGAAAGTTCTATATGTTTATCTGAAGGCAGCGTAAGATTGTGGGCCACACTGAGCTTTGCTTGAGCATACAATAGATGTCAAAGCCCACCACCACAGTGGCACACTTTCTCCAACAAAGCTGTACATACTCCAGAAAAGCTCCACCTTGCAATAATGCCACTCCCTGTGGGCCAAGCATTTCAAACACATGAATCTATAGGGGCCATACCTACTCAAACCACAACACACACACACACACACTAACCATACATGTATATGTATATAGGTATTTAAACACGTGTATGCATATATATGTATATGCACAATTTGTATGTGCAACCAACTGACTCCGTGCTTGTTTAGGGTTCAACAGTTATGAATGAATAACTTATCGGGTGGCTTGTCCATGAGAAAACAGTTTCTTCCACTCTTATCAGGTACTAGTTACATCTAACTCTTCATGTAGGTATAGTGATGTGAAATTTCCTCTGTCTATGCTGGCATGTCTACTGCTATTGACATGTAGGTATTATTCTGGCTGTCATACTGGTATGATTTAATGGGTGAAAGTATCCTGTAATGCCTAGGTGATGTCCCATAGCACTTATAGTCTTTGCAATCTCTTTTCTCATCCTAAAATATGTTGTATATCTATTAATAGGTCAATGTAGGGGACCCAAAATTTGTTTCATAATGAAGCATTGGCAGTTTGAATGATGCTGATGTGTAGAATTATTTATGCGTGCATCAAATATGTGCAATATTGGTCCTCAAATCACTAAACATTAGACATGTAAAGCAAAAAGGAGACACACATTTTTCTTAAGGAATCTAGCCTAGTCATAAGGAGGAATGACTAAACAGATATTTCATTCTCACCAGGAAACCTTACTTATTTTTTACATACTACAGTGCTTATTATTATTATTAAAATGTATTCACTTTGGCTGTAGCACCCTTCCTTATCTCCTCCCATTCCTACCTTCCTTCTCTCTTCCTTTCTTCTATGTCCCTCCCCTAGATCACTGATAGGAGAGGTCCTACTCCCCTACTGTCTGATCCTAGTCTATCAGGTCTCATCAGGAATGGCTGTATTGTTTTCCTTTGTGGCCCTGGAAGGCTGCCCCTCCCCCCAGGGGAGGTGATCAAAGGGCCAACCACTGAGCTCATGCCAGAGACAGCCCTGCTCCCCTTGCTAGGGAACCCACAAGGAGACTGAGCTGCCTATAGGCTACTTCTGAACAGGGAGTCTAGGTCCTCTCCATGCATGGACTTTGGTTGGAGTATCGACTCTGCAGGACCTCCTGGGCCCAGATTTTTTTTTTTTTTTATCTCTGTTGGTCTCCTTGTGGAGCTCCTGTCTCCTCCAGATCTTTCTGTCTCCCTCTTCTTCTGTAAGATTCCCTGCACTCTGACCAAAGTTTGGCTATGAGTCTCAGCATCTGCTTCAATCCCCCCCCCATTAATTTTTAAATATGTGCAATAATGTAACTGATGTTTCTTAGACACATACATCACTGAATGAATACAATCATATTTCAGTAAGGCCAAGGAGGAGAATAAAGATTATTGAACTGTCATTTTTATTTCAACAAGTAAATTTATGTATATAAATATATGAAACAAAGACTAAACTCATTTGTAGTGGTAAATTTATGTAAGGGTAAGGACTGTCATTAAACCCTGAAAGTATCAGTTTTCTCTGCCAGTCAAAACACTTCTTATTCTGAGAATATGGGGTGGTTTTGCTATATGGTAAAAGATTAAGTGAAAATTACTAAGATATATGAAAATGTCAACCTACATAATTTGAAGGGCTTGTAGTCTTCAGTTTTAGAGTTTTGTTCCATAATAACAGGGCTGATATCTGCAGAGAATTTTAATATACTGACTTTAAGTGTCTATGTGTTGAAAGTTCTTCTTACAAGATATCATCCCTAGGACACAATGTATGTCTAAGAGTTAAATCCTCACATTTGTCACATAAGGATCCAAATGGCAACACCTTTCTGCTTGAAATTCTATCATTATTTTAATAATATAGTTTAGTTTTCATCTTCTATGAACTGAATTGTTGTGGTCAAAAGTATGTCAATTATATGTCATAAAATGAATTGTGTTAATTTTCTATATTTTCTCATAAAAGTCTATCAAATGTAAACACATTCCTTTCTTATTTCACTTTCTCTTGTTTTCCCATCTTTATTCTGATTATCTTCTTAATTTGTAAATTAATTATTGTACTCAATTGTACACGAATTCTTTTTCTAATACATTTGTTAAAAGATGTATGGGATTATCTAAATATTTTAAGCTAATCTCAGATTTCACATGCATTATATTAATTATTCCTTCTTAAACTTTAAAAAACACTGTAGTTTATTTTAATATAGCTATTTTAACTGAATTAAATTTCACCCTTAAATATCTCCTGAGTTATCATCTTAATTTTATTTCCAGCTCTGCTTGAAACCACTTGAAGAATGAGCTCTGTCACTTGGTCTTGGCCATCATCCATGGGCATCTCATCCATCTCCTATCCTACAGTTCCATATTCTGGTGCATTATTTATTTTACCTCTTAGTCGCTAAAAACTGGTAATGTTCTTCTCCATATACATTATGATTCTAAAATATGACATTCCCTTTCAAGTGTTCCCTACCTATAAGATTTTCCTGTTCTTTAATCTCTTTAATCTCCTCACAGCAAAATAACTATTGCACATTTTCACTTATGTTTAGCTAATTTAATGTAGATATCATTTCTTCCTCCCCTGTGCCATCGCTGCACTTTTAATTTTTACTGTCTTTGATATAAAACTTTGCCACAGTCTACTTTTTTTTTAAATCTGGTCACCATATGTTTTTCAAAGATTTTTTTTTCAAACTAAAATATGATTACTTCAGTCTCTTCTTTAAAACACAATATTAGATGAAAGAAACACAGAGCCCTTCAGGATTGGCCATTGTCTACTATGTCATATATGGAAGAGAATAGTGGATTTTTCTCTACTTTTTTATTTCAGTTCATAGATTAACCTCTAATGTTTAAGTCTTAAATCTATAAAATTACTATTTTGGAGCAGTCTACTAGTTAAAACTCTGTCACTGTACTAGTTAATCATATTTTATAAGAATCATATCTTCTACTTGGCTACTCAGGGAGCAATGAATTAATGGAGGCTGTTTGTCACAATCTTCCTTTTCATTTAAAAATTCCAAATACCTTTTAGAACAGTAGTCTACATTATAATAACCCAATTTTAGATAGCTTTCATATTAATTTAAAAGAATTGTAACTGAAATGTTTTGCATTTTTTCAATAAAAGCGTATGGTTAGAGCACTTAATATAGAACTGTATTAACCAGTTGTATTGTCCTTTTTGACAAACATTGGAAATATGTTTTCATATTCATAACTTCTTTACACTTATATGCCATTTCATTTATCTTTGCTAGTTTTGAATAAGAGCTATTTTGCTTAATTATTGAAAAATCAGTTATCAATAGTATAGAATTTTTCATTGCGTATTTGTCTTTTGCAAATTGTGCAATAATATTCTTGTGATGTTCATTATAACTGTTCTGAACAAGACATAAGTCTAAACAACAACAACAAAACCAAAACTGACAAAACATTATATGTAAATATTTACCAATTTTACTTTATTAGAATTAAACATTTCAATGGATTTTGAAGATCCATAGTGAGACTCCAAAGACATTTCTTAGTTACCCTGGGTATTTCAAACCACACAAGACCTGGTCAGGGAATTATAGAAAATAAACTCATTAAAAGTGAGGATATCTAACCATTAGTGACTGAAAGACTCCTTTATTTTTACTCAAGCTTGTTAAAATTAATTTTTTATGCTTTGTAAAGAAAATAGAATGGTACATTAAAATAAATGGTATTTTCTAATGTTTAACTTATAGTGCCAATTTATATAAAAGGACCATCTTTGTCTGTATTAATTTCTTTTTTAACATTTTTATTTTATATTAATCACAGGTTATGTATTTATATCCCAGCCATAGCCGCCTCCTGCATTCCTTCCCTATCCCCCCCCCCCATCTCTCCCTCATCTCCTCCCTGCTTCTTTCTAAGTCCACTGATAGAGGAGGATCTCCTCCCCTTCCATCTAACTCTAGCTTATCAGGTCTCTTCAGGACTGGCTACAATGTCCTCTTCTGTGGCCTAGCAAGGCTGCTCCTCCCTCAGGAGGTGGGGATGGGGTGTGTCGAAGAGCTGGCCATTGAGTTCATGTCCAAAATAGTCCCTGTTCCCCTTACTAGGGTACCCACTTGGATATTGAGCTACCATTTGCTACATTCAAGCAGAGGTTCTAGGTTATATCCATACATGGTCCTTGGTTGGAGAGACAGTCTCATAAAAGACCCCTATGTCCTGATATATTTTGGTCCTTGCGGAGCTCCTGTCGTCGTCAGGTCAAACTAACTCCCCCTTCTTTCATTTGATTCCCTGCACTCTGCCAAAGGGTTGGTTATGTGTCTTAATATTTGCTTTGATACACTGCTAGGTAGAGTCTTATAACAGAAAATGCTTAAGATTGTTCTACTCAGATAGGAAGAAAAATCAGCCTTCTAGCTTCTGAATCTCTATTCATGTCTATGGTAGGCATGTGCCAATTTCATTAGAGAGCCAATTGAAAATTCTATTTAACACATAGGTCCTTTTTATCTCTAACCTAACATAAACTCTTTTAGTCTTTAGTTCTATGACTGTGATAAGTCCCTAATTTTGACTTCATTCATTCATTTTCAACTGGTAGAAACGTGTTCTTAATTTAATTGTTTCTGTACCTTGGTAGCACATTCATTTCTTGATTTTATTTTAAGCTATTTACTGTTCCATATTCTTCACCAATGGCAGTCAAGATATTTGTATTTTTTTTCTTAATATTTTATTATTTCATCCAAGTAAGTTGAATCATGTTAGTTATCTTACATATAAATCATGTTTAATCTCTTAATTGAAACAATATATTCTCCTTTTTATTGATTTACACTGGCAGAGGTACTCTTAAATGGTTATCACCTTTGCAAGAGTGAATCTTAGCATAAATAACCCAGTAACAATTAGTTTCTCAGATTTTTCTCTTATATGTACAAAAATATTTCAATTTTACTCTCATCAGTCCAAAGCAGTTGTTCTTTAACATTCTTCTATATTAATTTCACTGGTTTCTTTGCTCATCTACGATTCTCAAAATGTTCCATTTGTAAATTGACTTACTATAATTTAGATTGCCAAAGCAGAGAATTACTTGACTCATTCCAAATTAAAGCACTGGGAAGAAATAAGAGCTGTAGCTATTTTGGATTGCTCTACTCTGAACCTGGCAATTAAAAATAATTGCTATATTTTCCATTTTTTAAGCTATTCTGGAAGTAGCTGAGCTTTGAGTCTCTTAAAATAAAAAGGAGAAAAATCATTACATCTAATTATTAAAAAGATTTAAGGTAGAAAAATATCTCAATTTATGTAAAATTTATTTTTTAGTACAACTATATTCTTTTTAACACTTCAAAATGCGCCATTTTAACTAATTCAGTTGTATCTAGAAATTGTCAGTGGCTTAAAAATGTTCAAGAAGAAATGGTGTATATGTCATTAATGCTGTCATTGAGATTTTTGCATTGAGATAGAGTCAATGCAGGTCCAACAGGGATCCTGATAATCAGGTTTCATAAACAACCACTATCCCATACCTGAGATAGTCTGATCTTGATTCCAACACAAAATAACCTATATAATAAAAGTTGTCTTCCTTTAATATTCTAAAATGTTTATTTTTTATTTTATATGTAGGTTGTTAACCCTGCATGTATGTCTGTGCACCTTGTCTATATAGTGTCTGTGGATGCCAGAAGAGGCCAATGGGCCCCTGGGACAGGAGTTACAGATTGTTATGAGCTGCCATGTGGGTGCTTCCTCTGGAAGAGCAGCCAATGGTCTTAAACTTTGAACCATTTCCAGTCTTTGATTTTAATTAATTTTCATGTCACCATAAAGCAAAAATTAGAAATAACATCTTTGATTTTAACTTTTGTCATCTTCATCATTCTGAAATTTCCTTTAGTCCTGATGGTTACAGGAAACTCCACTTCTGTAGAACTTATATGTGGTTTAAGATTTACTTATTTTTATTCGATGTCTATAAGTGTTTGGGCTACATGTGTGTATGTGGGATCCACAGAGTCCAAAAGAAGGAGCTAGTTACCCTGAAACTAAAATTTCTGACCATTGTGAGCCTCCTAGAAACCAAAAGGTTTTCTGCAAGAACAGCGGGTGCTCTTAAGTATTGAGCTATTCTTTAAATTACAAATTGCTTTTATAAAAAATAATGTAAGACCATGGAAGTTTATGTGTAACTTTAATGGAAACTAAAAGATTACAAATTTAAACCTGGGTAATGAGAGTATATTTTCATCTCTTTTGAGGTTTTCATTTCCCAGACTGTAAATGTGATTTAATTTCATCTATATGTGTTACATGCGGTATAATGTGTTAATTTTTATTTTTTATTTATTAGTTATTATTAATTGTATTTTGTATTATTTATACTTTTATATTATTTACACTTTGTATTATCATATTATTTATACTTTGTATTCTGGTTGTAGCCCCATCCTTCATCTCCTCCTGGCCCTTCCCACTTCCTCCCCTATGTCTCTTCCCTAGTCCACTGATAGGGGACGTCTACTGTCTGACCCTAGCCTATCAGCTCTCATCAGCACTGCCTGGATCCTCTTCCTCTGTGGACTGGTTAGGTAGCCCCACCAGGGAGAAGTGATCAAGGAGCAGACAAACAGAGTTTGTGTTCAATCTACACATTTATTTTACCAATAGTATTTTACTTTCTTCAAATTAGTTCATGCCTTTGATATATTTTGAATTATGATTTAATGCAAATTTCACTTAATAGCTTCTTCTTAAGATTTTAAAATCTTATGCAGAGCTTCTTATTTTCCAGTACAATTTCCTAATATTCTCTTGATTCAAATTTTCTTTTTATTACTCTGTGTGTGTTCGTGTGTGTGTGTGTGTGTGTGTGTGTGCATGTGTGTATGAATGATTATAGGTGCACACACACATCATGGAAATCTAAGGACAGTTTTTTTGTGTGTTGGTCCTTACTTTCTATCATGTTTGAGACAGGGTCTCTTTCACTGATTTCTTGGCTCACATCTTTCAGGATTCCCTGTCTCTTTCTCTGTGTAGGAGTTAACTCTATGACTATGGGATTACAGACATGTGCTACTATATACAGCTTTATATGAGTTCTGGCAATATGGGCTCAGGGCCTCATATTGGTATGGCCACTACTTTACTGAGTAAACAAATGGGGGCTGGATAGATCCAGTGGCAGTTAAGAGCACTGTTTGTTCTTGCAGAGAGAAGACTCAGGTTCATTTCTCAGCAGCCACATGTTGGCTCTCAACCGCATATAACTACAGTTTAAAAGGATCTACAGTATTCTAATTTTTGTAGCACATGCACAATGTATATACACACATGGAGGCAAAACACTCATATTCATAAAAGTTATAAATCTAAAATATTTTAAATACCCCTGATATTTTAGTATGAAAAGAGACATCTGGAGCTGGGAAAAAATATTCAACTTTAGCTTTTAAGTTTAGCCCAGTGTGGCAGCATATACCTGTTATCCCAACACTAGGGAGGGAGAGACAGGCAGAGATTTGAGAGTTCAAAGCTAGCCTGGTCTACAAAGCAAGTTTAGCACAGCCAAGGTTACACAGAGAAACCCTGTCTCAAAAAACCAAAAGTCAAAAACCAAAAGCAAACAAAAACAAAACAAAAATATTAACTTTATTTTTATCCGAAGTTTGCTTAGATGACACTTTTGTAATGCATTATGGTGAAGAAATATTATTATTATTTGTGAGTACTATGCTCGACAGACATTGTATTTTTGGTTTTAGTTTTTCCACCTCAAATTATAGATCCTTGATTTACTCATGCATACAACAAATCTGAAAGCCAGAGGCATCCACAGAATGGCCCAATAGGATCATTTGAATGTGTCAAGTCAGAAAAGCCAAATCTCAACTGACTAGAAGTGACTGAGGAGCTAGGAAGCCAAATACTTGGCACGTGGACACGAGCAGTCATGAGTGAGACTACTGTTAACATAGTCTCTTCAGATACAAATAATATGGTAGTGCTAGGGGTTTCCTGACTTTAGTAAGTGCATTAAGATTTAATAAAACATTGGCACTTGAATGAAGCCAAACATATGCACAATAGAACCCTTTTTGAACTGTCTTTATTTTCCTTTCTTTTCTTTTTCAAAATATCTGAAGAAAATTTTTCTTCCCTCTACTCCTCCAAGTCTCCTGCTACTCCATTTTCTCCTTAATCCTCCCCTTTCTCTCCCCCAGACCCACTCCGCCTCAATTTCTCTTCAGAAAGGACAGGGCTCTCAGAGATCTCAACCAAACATTGAGTAAGAAGATACAATAAAACTTTGCACAAACACCCATATTGAGGCTATGTGAGGTAATCATTGAGGAGGAAAAGGAGGAACTGGGTCCGAAAGCAGGCAAAAGATTCAGAGGTACCCCTACTCCCACTCTCAGGAGTCCCACAGAAATACAAGTTAACAAGTATAAATTTTATCCAAATGACCTAGGGCAGACCTGAATAAGCTCTTGACACTTTAGTCTCTGTGAGCTCCTTTGAGCCCTGCTTAAGTAATTCTGTGGGCCATGTTCTGCTGTTTTCAACCCTCTGGGTCCTACAATTCTACCTACCCCTCTTCACAAGATTCTCCAAGCTCCAAGGGGAGGGACCTGATGATTTCCAATTTGAGCTTTCTCTCCTCCTAAATTACTCTCCCAGGGAGATCCATGCATCCCCATTAGAGGACTTCTTGCTGTATCTGTGGATTATAACATGATTATCATTTATTTATCAGCTAATATCCACTTATAAGTGAATACATGGCATATGTTTTTTCCTTGATTTGGGTCACCTCATTAAGGAAGATATTTAATCATTGCATCCATCTGCCCACAGATTTCATGATGCTATTTTAAATAGCTGTGTAATACTCTATTCTGCAATGTATCCCTTCTTTTTTTTAAATCTATTCTTTCGTTCAGGGACAAACAGGTCATTTCTAGTTTCTGGATATTATAAAGAATGCCATTATGAACACAGCTGAGTAAGTACCTTTGTGGTACATTAGAGTATCCTTTGGGTATATGCCCAAGAGTAGTATGGCTGGGCCTTGAGGTAGATTGATCTCCAGTTTCTGAGAAACAATTATATTGATTTCCACAGTGGTTGTATTTTGCTCAACATCCTTGCCAGTATAAGCTGTTATTTTTGATATGTATAAGATGGAATCCCAAAGTAGTTTTGTTTTACATTTCTCTAGTGGCTAAGGATAGTGAATGGCTAAGGATAGTGAATATTTCTTTCAGTGTTTCTCATCCATTTGAGATTAGTCTATTGGGTATTTTGTTTATATCTGCATTCCACTTTTAATTGAATCATTTGATTTTTTTATATCTAGCTTCTTGAGTTCTTGATATGTTTTGGATATTGTGCCTCTATAGAACATAAAGTTGGTAGTGAAAACCTTTTTTTCATTCAGTAAGCTGCTTCTGAGTCTAATTGCTTGTTTTTCTTTCATTGTCCTTATTTTTCCCCTCACATGAGCTACTCAGTTTAATGTCATACATTAACTGATTGTTGTTCTGGGTGCAGGTACTACAGGTATTCTGTTCAGAAAGCTGTCTCCTGTATCGAAGCATTCAAGATGATTCTCTACTTTCTCTGGTTATTGAAATCCTTAATCCACTTGTACTTGAACTTGCTTCAGGGTGATAGATATGGTTCTATTTGCCGCTTCTACATGTAAATGTCCAGTTTGAACACCACCATTCTTTGAAGATGCTTTCTTTTTTCTATTGTGTTTTTTGTCTTCGTTATTAAAATTATGTTTCCATAGGTCTCTGAATTTACATCTGGATCTTCACTTCTATTCCATTGAATCACACCACTGCTTTTATGCCAGTACCATGTGGTTTTATAATTTTTTCAATTTATTTATTTTTATATCAATCACAGGGTAGGTACTTTGCATCCCAGGCATAGCCCCCTCCGTCATTCCCTCCCACCCTTCCACTCCCTCCCTCATCTCCCTCCTCCCTGCCCCCTCCAAGTGCATCAACAGGCGAGGACCTCCTCCCCTTCCATCCAACCCCAGCCGATCCTGTCTCCTCAGGGCAGGCTGCAAAGTCCTCCCCTAGGATCTAGCCAGTCTGTCACTCCCCGGCTTGTATGGGGGAGGGTCAAAGAGTCAGCCATCAAGGTCATGACTGAAACAGTCCCTGTTTCCCTCACTAGGGTCTTCAGTCCAACAACGAGCTATCATGGGCCCCATCGGAACAGGGGTTCCAGGCCATATCCACATATGGTCCTTGATTGGAGAAACCGTCTCATACAAGACACCTGCGCCATGCTCAGTTTGGTCTTTGTAGAGCTCTTGTTCTCCCCAAGTCTCACCAACCTCCCCCAGATCTATCACTACTTCTCGCCCTCTGCCAAAGGCTTGATTGCAAG
>CM053764.1:69786744-69807541 GCA_028658305.1 Pachyuromys duprasi
CTGTGATTCATTGCTTTTTTGATGTTGTTGTCATTGGGAAATTATCTGTATCCTATATTTTCTTTGGTGTAGTTGTTTCTGTTGGACTGAAGTTTTCCTTCTAGTACCTTCTGAAGGGCTGGGTTGCTGTGTAGGTATTGCATGAATTTTGTTTTGTCATGGAAATTTTTGTTTTCTCCATCTATGTTGATTGAAAACTTCGCTGGGTATAGTAGTTTTGGTTGGCATCTGTGTTCCCTTAAAGACTGCATGACTTATGCCCAGGCCCTTCTGGCTTTCATAGTTTCTGATAAGAAGTCTGGTTTGAGTCTGATTAGTCTACCTTTATATATTACTTGACCCTTTTCCCTTGCTGCCTTTAATATTTTTTCTTTGTTTTGTAGGTTTAGTGTTTTGACTGTGATGTGAGGAGAGGTATTTCTTTTCTGGTCTAGTCTATTTGGTGTTCTGTGGGCTTCGTGCATGTTGATGGACGTTTATTTTTTTAAGTTGGGAAAATTTTCTTCTATGATTTTCTTAAAAATATTTTCTGGCCCTTGGAGCCTGGAGTCTTCTTTTTCATATATTCCAATTATTCTTAGGTTTTGTGTTTTGATGGCATCCTTAATTTCTTGGATGTTTTGTGCTTGGGATTTTTCCGATTTATTTTCCTTGAGTGAGAAATCCATTTCACCCAGCTTATCCTCCACTCCCGAGATTCTCTCTTCCATCTCTTGTATTCTATTGTTGATGCTTACCTTTGTGGTTCCTGATCTTTTCTCTAAGTTCTCCAGTTCCAGGTTCTTCTCCCTTTGTGTCTTCTTTATACATTCTAATTCTGTTTTTATGCTTTGTACCGTTTCCTTCATCTGATTGACTGTGTCTCCTATTTTAGTTGTTTCCTCTCTGTCTATCTTTGATTGTTACTCTATGTGGGCAGTTAATTTCTTCTCCATTTCCTTGAGGGCCTTGTTCATTTCCTCTTTTTGTCTCTCCTCTTGTTCCTCCAATATCTGTATAATCAAAGCTTTAACATAATTTGCCTGTGTCTCCGCTGAATTAAAATCTCCACTGCTTTTGGGTGTTTCTGGTAGGGGCATGGTGTCCTGATTTTTATTGGGTGAGTTCTTTTGCTGATTTCTGGGTATTTGTTTGTATATAATCAGGGAGCTGTTTGTGCTTTAAGGCTCTACTTCAGTCTGAAACTGTCAATCATCTTTTGTCAGGCGTATTCTTCAAGACGATCAGGGATTTCTCATCGTTTGTTAGTGTGTGTTGATGTCTCAGTTGAACTCTGTTGTGGGCTCTGTGTGTCCGGCTTCGTGGTCTGTGCTAGAAGCTGTGAGCACTGCAGGCTGGTCACCCCTCTGGTCTGGAGGCTTTACTCCTCACTCTGTGTTAGAGTCTGAGTGTCCCAGTTTGAGATGTCAGCTGGGGGATGTGCACTCTGCCCTGGGCTTGCTGCTAAGGGCTCTCCCCTGGAATGGAGATTTGGTGCCCCCTTCTGGGCCAGGGGCTGTGCACCACAGTCTGAGATGATATTTGGGGCACACACAGTGGGTTTGGGTTGGTGTGCATCCGTTGTATGCAGGCCTGTCTGAAATGGTGCCAGATGCCTTCTCTGTCTGGTCCATGGACACACACAGGGACTGAGGTTTTTGCTGGTGGATGCGTGCAGTGTTCGCCCTCAGTGTGTAGTCTGGTCAAGACAGTCCCTGGACCTTCTCAGTCTGTGGTGGTTTTGGCGATTGGTGTGTGCCTGCCGTACACCTGTGGGTTGAAGCAGAACTCGGGTCCTTCCCAGACTTGCCTGCGGACTGGCACATGGCCTGAGGTTTTGCTGGTGGAAGAGTGCGGTGTGTGCCAGCAATGTGCAGACTGGTCAGAAAGGTCCCCTGACCCTCTCAGTCTGGCGTGGTTCTGATGATAGGTGTGTGCCTGCCGTACACCCATGGGTTGAAGCAGAACCCGGATGCAGTGTGCACTCGCAGTGTGCAGGTCAGTGAAAATGGTACCCAGTTCCTCCTCAGACTGCCCGCGAGACTGT
The DNA here is from genome assembly GCA_028658305.1 of Pachyuromys duprasi. Taxonomy (NCBI): domain Eukaryota; kingdom Metazoa; phylum Chordata; class Mammalia; order Rodentia; family Muridae; genus Pachyuromys; species Pachyuromys duprasi. Next base: position 69,788,771 of record CM053764.1, read on the forward strand.
GTGATCCAGTCTATTATGGTGGGTGCGGGTGCCCACCATGGCTGCTCGTTCAGATCAGAGCTGTGTGCAGCTGGTCACCTGGAGATTTTTCTGGTTATAACTGGGTGTCCCTAAGGTTTTCCCACTTGATTTTCTCACCGTAGGAGTTCTGCTCACCTGGCAATCACAAATGCTGGCGTTTTAGGTCCCAGAGTTCAGTCTCCTGTTTGCTGCGTTGTTTCTGCTGTCCTACTCCTCAGACACAGTGTCCTCTCATGGCAGCCATCTTTGATCTCTCCGAAAGGCATCCGTGGTTTTATTATTATAGCTCTGTAGTACAGCTAGAAATCAGGAATGATATCTCCTGAAGTTCTTTTATAGTTTTATTCTTTTATTGTTTTATTCTTTTATGTGGTACCCTTGATTTTGAAGCATAGTTGATGAGAACCTTCACAGTTTTTTTTCCTCTGATAAATATGAACTAAACTTCCTAGGTTCTTTTGATTAATTTTGTTTTGAAGGTTTTTTTTTCTTGTTAGATATTATAATGGCTAAGCCAACTTGTTTGCTAGATCCATTTGCTTGTAAAAACAGATATTTCTTTAAGGGATTTATTCATTTATTCTTTTAAAGGTCTTTATCATCTTCATATGATTGGATTTAAGGTCATTTTTCAAATCCTTTGGTCTGAGGCAATGTTTATCTTTGTTGCTGAGGTGTGTTTCTTGCATGTAGCAGAAGAATGGACACTGATTTCTTAGCCATTCTGTTAGTCTGAGTCTTTTTATTGGGGAACTGAGTGATTTGATATTGAATATTATCAGTGGCCAATGATTGTTAATTCCTGTTTTGTTTTGTTTTGTTTGTTTGTTTTTGATAGTGGTTGTAGTAGTAATAGAAGTATTTTCACATATTTCCCTTGTTTTGGTTTTGTTGCTGTGAGATTATTTCCTGTATTCTCATAGCTGTAGTTGAACTCCTTGCTTTGGAGTTTTTATTCTAGTCACTTTTGTTGGATGGATTTGTTAATAGTTGTCATTTAAATTTGTCTTTATCACAGAATATCTTGTTTTCTCAATCTATTGTGACTGAAAGTTTTGCTAGGTATAGTAATCTGGGCCAGCCTCTGTGGTCTCATAGAGTCTGCAGAATATCTGTTAAGGTTTTAGAGACTCCTCTTGGAAGAGTATAATTCTGGTAAGTCTGCCTTTATATGTTACTTGCTCTTTTTTCCTTGTAACTTTTAATATTCTTTCCTTGTTCTGTATGTTTAGTATTTTGATTATTATGTGGCAAAATATCTTTCCTTTCTGGCCCAATCTATTTGGTATTCTGTAAGCTGCTTGTACCTTTATAGGCAATCTTCTTCTTTAAGTTGGGCATATTTTCTTCAATAATTTTGTTAAAAAATCTTTTCTGGGTCTTTGAGCTAGAATACTCTCTTTCTTCTATTCTTATTATTCACAGGTTTGGTCTTTTTATAGTGTTTGGGATTTCCTGAACATTTCTATCAGAATGATTTTTATATTTAACATTTTTGACAATATTTCAACTTCTATCATATTCTCAGCTCCTGAGATTTTCTTTTCTTTTCCTTGTATTTTTTACTTGATGGTTGTTCCTGTTTGCTTACCTAGATTTTTTATTTCCAAAATTCCTTCAGTTTGTGTATTCTCTATTGGTTGTATCTCAATTTTTCAGGTCTTGTACAGTTTTATTCATTTCTTTCAATGACTTTCTTTTTCTTGGCTTTCTTAAAGGGATTTATTCATTTCTTCCTATTTTCTGTCTGTCTTTTTCTTGACTCCTTTATGTGATTTAGTTATTACTTCTATAAGGACCTTGATCATCTTTATTACATAGGTTTGAAGATCTTTCTATTGTGCTTCACCTGTGTTGGAATATTCAGGGTGTACTGGAGTAAAATATCCGGGCTCTGATGGTGACACTTTGCCTTGGTTACTGTTTATTGTGTTCTTAAGTTTGTGTCTAAGCATCTGGGTTGAGAGTGTTTATAGGTCTAAGTGCCAGTTTCTGGATTTTTCTTTGTGGAATAGGTGCTCTACTTCCTCTCAGTTCTTCTGCCTTCTGTGGCTTCTGGTTATATCGTGGTCTTTACCAATACAGGGGCTGGGTTTCTTGTGGCCAGCATGGCCTCTTGGCAATCTGAGGGATTCTGCTTGAGTTGGGAGCCAGGACAGAGTGATGCACAGGGAGTGAGGATTGGATATTTGGTGGGGGACACTGAGAGAGTGGGACTGATCTGAGGCCTACCTGACTTTTGGCAGCCAATGTGATCTCTGGTAGAGCAAACTGTGTCTTTTTATTTTTCTCTAATTGCATCAAAATATGAAAGTAAAAAAATTTAAAAAAGAAAATAATATCATGTTAATGATTATTATTATTTATTATTATTTTAAAATTTTTATTATGTTTTATTTCAATTTATTCAATTTGTATCCCATCTGTGGCTCCTTCCCTCATCTCTTCCCAATCCTGCCCTCACTTCCTCTTCTCCCCCTATGCCCCACCCCTAGTCCACTGATAAGGGAAGTCCTCCTCCCCTTCTACTTGACCCTAGCCTATCAGGTATTATCAGGAATAGTTGCATTGTCTTCCTCTGTGGCCAGGCAAGGCTGCACCCTCCCCCAGGGAGAGGTGATCAGAAAGCCTGCCACTGAGTTTATGTCAAAGAGAGCCCTTGCTTCCCTATTAGCTAATTTTTCTTTTAAGATCCTAATGTTTGAACCTTGCTTTGTAACATTATCTACATGGCATTTTCCCTAAGATATCTCAAAAATGGACAGAGTGCAGGGAATCTTATGAAAGAAAGAGAAGATAAAAGACATGGAAAGGATAGGAGCTCCACAAGGAGAGCAACAGAACAGAACCAGAGAAATTGACCACAGGGATATTTTCTGAGACTGATAGTCCAGTTAAGGACAATGCATGGAGATAACCTAGACCACCTGTACAGATATAGACCATGGAAGCTCAGTGTCCAAATGGATACCATAGTACTATCTCTGACATGAACTCAGTAGCTATTTCTTTGATCACCTCCCCCTGAGGGGTAAGCAGCCTTACCAGGCTATACAGGAAGACAATGCAACCACTTATTATGAGACCTGATAGGCTAGGGTCAGATGGAGGGGAAGTAGGACTTCACCTATCCGTGGCCTGGGGGAGGAGAAGAGGGAGGGCAGGCAGGATTGGAAGTGGATGGGGAGGGGTCTAAAGTTGGGATACAAAATGAGTAAATTGTAATAAATATAAATAAATAAATAAACAAATAAGAAAAAAAGCATTTAATGTATCCTGCTTACTGGTCAATATGGAATAAAATAGTGACAAAAATTAATAAGGTAACTGTAAACATGATTTTGAAACATTTTAGTAGGTGCTACAAGAGTTCATTATAGGGTTCATTTCTTTGTGTCAGAAAAGCTTACAATTTTACTGGAAATTAGTTTATTTTTAAAATTAAACTACAATATAATACTGAAATGCTTGGTTCTTTGAAAATGAAGGTAATACTGTGCTGCATTAATTAGAGAGAATATTAGTTTAGGTGATTTTTGAAGTTCAAGTCAAGAATTAATTAAAATGTAAATGATAAATCAGATGGTTTGGTATACAGAATTAGGTGCTTATACAAATACGAAAACTGAACAGTCCATTTACATAGGCTTTGAAATTCTTTTAGTAATAATAACTAACATACTTATATGTAATTTATATTAAAGTAATATCTATGTTCTATCACCCAATTGTATATGTATTTATGACAATTTTTTATCAAGTGAAATAGTAACCATAGCATAGCAAATGGTCAATTTTATAATATTTAGTTCATCTGGTAAATGACAAACTAAGTATTTCTTTAACTATGATTCTGATTGTCAGGTCTACAAGCTGTATGATGAAATGGAGCCAGTCAGTTTGACTCTAGAGAAGAATGCTGGTAGAACTTAAGTCTTTTGTCCTTTCTGATCTCAGAAGATGTGGACCAGGGGGAATGAATTTCTCAGAAGTGCAGCAGACTTGAAAAGTAATCATGCTCTTTTGTCAGAATTGGATGGTAATCACTGATCTCTGGTGTTTGTGGGTCATATAGGAAAAATGAACAGACCTCTCCTTGTTACAAAATGGTCTGAACTTACTTGGGAGCAATCAGAGCGGAACAATAATCTAGGCAGACAAAGTAATCAGTTCCTCTGTGTTTGAGGACCCGAAATGAGCTGATGTCTGGACCTGGAGAGGCCACAGGATATTGAAAAGGGGCTCAATCTCTGGATAAAATTAAGGAATATACCTGTCTCCTGATTTCCTGGAACACTTTACGTGCTGAGAATTATGGCAGTCTATAATCAAAGAAAAGGTTCTTCAAGTTCAGCTCAGTCCTACTGAATGTGGAATACTTCTAAGAGCCAAGAGTAGGTGTTATGTGTGGTATGGCAGTACTAGACAGTGACTCGGATATTAGACATCAATGTGATAATTGGCAGTACTTTAGCAAACTACTTTAGCATAGTTAAATGGGTGCCTAATGTGTAAAGCTGAATTGAATGGTGGAAAATACCTCATCCTGTGATCAACTGATTTTCTGCCAATAAAGAAATTCATAATAAATTATGTTTGGTACAACTATTATTACCAAAATACTATACTAAAAGGAGCAATAAGAATGCCACTGAAAGCGCAGAAATAGACTGATCTAAATACCTGATCTTAACCTCAGTGAAGCCCTAGAATATTGTAAGATCATATAATGAAAACACATGGTCAGACAACGACATGAATCTCCAGGTGCTAAGAGAAAACTTACAAGCAAAGCTTTAAGGAACCTAAAGATGCAGTACATGAGGAAGCCAGACAGTCCCTTATGGAGAGGTGTGCCGATATAAAGACACAGATCTCAGGGGTCTATCTCAGTCTCACTAAGGAGACCAACAAAGCCAACAAATATGGGCACAGGGAGACCTGCAGAGGTGGATGCACCAAATAAGGACCATGCATGGAGAAGATCTAGACCCCCTGTGCAGATATATCCAATTGGGGGCTCAGTATTCATGTCGGTTCCATAGTAAAGGGAGCAGGAGCTGTCTCTGACATGGACTCTGTTGCCAACTCTTTGATTGTATATCCCTGATGGGGAAGCCTTGCCAAGCCACAGAGGAAAAGAATCCAAGCAGTCCTGATTAGACTTGATAGGCCGGTATCAGATGGTAGGGGAAGAGGACCTCCCCTTCACTGAGGTATACTGGAGGGAGATACAGAAGAAGAGGGACTGAGGGATGGAGTGTGGAACTGGGAGGAAAAGAGGGAGGGAGCTACAATCAGGATATAAAGGGAATAATTTATATATGTATATCTTATTTATATTAATATATATATTAATATATTATATTAATATATATCATTAATATATATTAATATATATGATTTCTGGATATCCCAGTGGATAGCCACAGACCAGTAAGCATGGAGAACACTAACTAATGATATTTAGGAGGTTAATAACAACAGCATAAAAGGACATGAATTTGGAAGTCAGAATAGAATGTGTTAGGCATACTTGGAAGGGTATAGTGGGTGGAGTTGATAAAAGCACAGCATATAGTATATAAAAATTTAAACAAACAAATAAAAAACTGTTACCTGAAAGAAGAAGAATGTTTGAGGTGCCAACCAAAACTTCAGTTGACTGGGGTTTTCTGTCACATACCAATAGCTGTTGCCTTTAAAGCTGCATCTTTTTGGCGTCTTCTGGGATTTCTTTTTTTTTTTTTTTTTGAAAAATTTTTGGTAAATTTTAATGGTTCTGTTTCTATGTTATCTCAATTTTCCATGCTCAAATAATCAAAATTACTCTAAGTGTTTCTTGGGACCCTTGAGACCCTCATGGAATTTAATTTGTAGTGATGCATGTGTGAGCATTCATGGCTAGTTGGGAGCCCCTGTGAAGCCGTTCCCTGTTCCATTGCTCAGCTACACTACTTTGGTACAGTGTACCACAGGAGAGATTGAGATCTCCTAAACTTTAACAACTGAACACATATTCCTCGTTTCTGAATTCAGAATTTACATCATTTTTGCTCCTCCTCATGCTCCATTAATTTAATTCTCAGGTCCTGCTGTGTGGTTGGTGATTTGCTGCTCCCAAAACACGTAGAGGAAAGGTTTCTTGCCATGTTTCATTTAATATTTTTATATTAAAATTTGTAATTACAGTTTATTCACTTTGTATCCCATCTGTAGCCCCTCCCTCTGAATTCACCCTCCCTCCCTCATCTCCTCCCATGCCCCTCTCCCAGTCCACTGATAGGGGAGGCCCTCTTCCCCTTCCCTCTGACCCTAGTCTTTCAGGTCTCATTAGGACTGGCTACATTGTCTTCCTCTGTGGTCTTGTAAGGCTGATCACCCATGAAGGGGAGGTGAGCAAAGAACCAGCCACTGAGTTCATGTCAGAGACAGTTCCTGTTCCCACTAGGAAACCCACTTGGAAAATGAGTCACCATGGCCTACATCTGAATAGGGGTTCTAGGTTATCTCTATGAATAGTCCTGGGTTGGAGTATCAGTCCCAGAAAAGACCCCTAGAACCAGATATGTTGGTTCTGTTGCTCTCCTTGTAGAGCTCCTGTCCCCTCCAGGTCCTTCTATCTCCTCCTTCTTTCATAAGATTCCCAGCACTCAGGTTTTAGTATATTTATCCTATACTATATATCTAATCTTCACTTATGAGTGAGTATATGACCTATGTGTCTTTCTGCTTCAGGGATACCTCACTCAGGATGATCTTTTCTCATTCCCACCATTTACCTGCAAAGTTCATGATTTCCTTTGTTTTTTATTGCAGAGTAATATTCCATTGTGTAGATGTACCACAGTTTCTGTATCCATTCCTCAATTGAGGGGAATCTGGGTTGTTTCTAGCTTCTGACTATTAAAAATAAAGCTGCTACAAACATGGTTGAGCAAATGGCCTTGTTGTATACTTGAGCATATTTTGGATATATACCTAGGAGTGGTATGGCTGGATCTTGAGGAAGCGGTATTCCTAATTGTTGGAGAAAGCACCAGATTGATTTCCAGAGTGGTAGTACAAATAAATATGTACACCTAGAGAAATTAATCAGGAAGGAGGACTCTGGCTAAGATGTTCAATCCCCATTCAGAAAGAAAAAGAGGATGGACATCAGAAGAGGGAGAAAACAGGGAATAGGACAGGAGCCTACCACAGAGGGCCTCTGAAAGGCTCTACCCCGCAGGGTATCAGAGCAGATACTGACAGTGATAACCAAACTTTGGGCAGAGTGCAGGAAATCTTATGAAAGAAGGGAGAGATAGTAAGACCTGGAGGGGACAGGAGCTCCAAAAGGGGAGCAACAGAACCAAAATATCTGATCACAGGGGTCTTTTTCTGAGACTGATACTCCAACTAAGTACCATTCATGGAGATAAACTAGAATTCCTGAACAGATGTAGCCCATGGCAATTCAGTGTCCAGGTGGGTTCCATAGTAATGGGAACAGGGACAGTCTCGGACATGGCCTGATTAGCCTGCTCTTTCCTCCCCCTGAAGGGTGAGCAGCCTTACCAGGCCACAGAAGAAGACAATGCAGCCACTCCTGATGAGACCTGATAGACTAGTATCAGAAGGAAGGAGAGGAAGACCTCCCCTATCACTGGACTTGGAGAGGGACTTGCATGGAGAAGGGGGAAGGAGGGTATGATTAGGAGGAAGGAGGAGGAAGCTACAGGGGAGATACAATGCGAATAAACTGTAATTAATAAAAATAAAAAAAAATACATTGCTAGGCAGATTCTTTCAGAGGCCCTCTGTGGTAGGCTCCTGTCCTGTTACTTGTTTTCTCCTATATCCAGTGTCCATCCCATTTGTCTTTCTAAGTGAGGATGGATCATCTTACCCTGGGTTCTCTTTCTTGTTTATCTTCTTTAGGTATACAGATTTTAGTATGTTTATTCTATCTTTTAGGTCTAGTACCCACTTATAAGTGAATATATACCATGTGTGTCTTTCTCCTTCTGGGATACCTCACTCAAGAAGATCTTTTGTAGATCCCATCGTTTGCCTCCAAATTTCCTAGCAGTGTATCAAAGCAGATACTGAGACTCATAACCAAATCTTCGCCAGAGTGCAGGGAATCATATGAAAGAAGGGGGAGTTAGTATGACCTGGGGAGGACAGGAACTCCACAAAGACCAAATATATCAGGGCACAGGGGTCTTTTATGAGACAGTATCTGCAACCAAGGACCATGTATGGATATAACCTAGGACCCCTGCTCAGATGTAGCCCATAGTAGCTCAGTATCCAAGTGTGATCTCTATTAAGGGGAACAGGGACTATTTCTGACATGAACTCAATGGATGGCTCTTTACCTCCCCCCTCCTTCCCAAGGGAGGAGCAGCTTTCTTAGGCCACAAAGGAGGACATTGCAGCCTGTCCTGAAGATACCTGATAAACTAGGGTCAGATGGAAGGGTAGGAGGACCTCCCTTATCAGTGGAATTGGAAAGGGGCAGGGGGAAGATGAGGGAGGGTGAGACTGGAAGGGAATGAGGGAGCAGGCTACAGCTGGGATACAAAGTTAATAAACTGTAACTAATATTAAAAACTAAAAATTTAATTAAACATTAAGTTAAAAAAAGAAAAAAAAAGATTCCCTGAACTCTGCCTAAATTTTGCTATGCTTTGATACCCTGCTCTGTAGATTCTTTAAGAGGTCCTCTGTGGTAGGCTGCTGTCCTGTTCCCTGTTTTCTCCCATTTCTGATTTCTGCCCATTTGCCTATTTGAGGTTGATGGATCATCTTACCCAAGGCCCTCCTTCTTATCTAGCTTCCTTAGGTGTACAGATTTTAATATATTTATCCTATAATACCCTATATATCCAGTATCCACTTATAAATGAGTATATATCATGTGTGTCTTTTCTGCTTCTGGGATGATCTTTTCTAGTTCCCATCATTTGCCTTCAATTTTCATGATTTCCTTGTTTTTAATTGCTGAGTAATATTCCATTGTGTAAATGTACCACAATTTCTGTATCCATTCCTCAGTTGAAGGACATCTGAGTTGTTTCCAGTTTCTGGCTATTACAAATAAAGCTGTTAAGAACATGGTTGAGCAAATATCCTGTTCTATGCTTGATCCTAGGAGTGGTTTAGGTGGATCTTGAGGAAGTCATTTAATATTTCATTCAACTTTGGCTTGTTGGTTTTAATTTTGTTCTTGTTCTTCCTTCTTTCCTTCCTTTCTTCCTTCCTTCCTTTCTTTCATTCTTTCTTTCCTTCTCTTCCTTTTTCATTTTAAAAATCCTGGTGTTATCTAGAGAAGAGGCAAGAAAACATCATTTAAAGTAGAAATTTATAATGGGATCTAATATATCAGTTGATTCCAATTTAGTAATACATATTGTCCTAGAAATAAAACATCTCATAAAAGTGTTCAAATTTCTTTGATAACAATGTGTATCTTTAAAATTAACTGTGAACCCTAAGATTCAATTTGTGATTGTATTTGCTTTAGAAAGAAATGCATCTTTATATGTATATTTAATTTTAACAAGCTCTGCTTTTAATAGATTTTCAAGATTTTTAGCTCTAAAAACGTATATATATATATATATAAATTATGTCATTTCTACCTTCCATTTTCTTCTTCCAATTCTTCCATGTATCCTTTCCTTTCCAATCCATGGCCTGATTTTGTTGGTTATTAACAATTGCATAACTATATAAATAGAACTCATTGAATACGTTAAATATTGCTTGTATTTAAATGATTTCAAGGATGAACCTTTGGAATTACATAAGCAATTAAGAGGCTCATCCTTAGAGATGAGTAACTCCCTCTCTTCTATCAATCCTTAGTTTCATTTTGTTTAGTAGAACTGTAGGTTGCAACTCCTTGGAAGGCCAAATAATCCTTTCACTGCACTGCCTAAGAGCATCAGAAAGCATAGATATTTACATTATGATTCATAACAGTAGCAAAATTACAGTTATATAAGAGCAACAAAAATAATGTTATGGATGCAGTCACCACAATTTGAGGAAATGTATTAAAGGGTCACAGCATTAAGAAGGTTGAGAACCATTGCTTTAGTTCATTGTTTATAGGTGGTTACTGACAGATTTTTGCCTTCAATGCTTATTGATGATTTCTCTGTTGTTGAGGTATCATTGGTGTACTCTTCTGGCTTTTATAATCTTTCTGCTTCCTTTTTGTGATGATATCTAAGCCTATATGCAGTAATTTTGATGTAGATATATCCAATGGGTCTCTGCACTCTATTATCAGTTCTTCTCTGTCTTTTAATTAATTGTGGTTTTCTGTGATGTCCTCATTTTAGAGATTTATTTTTCTGTATGTATCTATGTGAGTATGTGTATCTATGTGGGTATATATTTAGTGAGTGCTGGTGCCATGGAGGCCCTAAGGTGCAATGGATTTCTCGGAGCTCCAGTTACAGGTCGTTAGAGCTCCTGAGTGATAAACATGGGTGATTGGAACCATCTGTAGAGCAAAGCTTCAGGTGTTGAGCCATCTCTCTAGCTGTGCTTTTGTATTATTTGTTCTTGAGACAGTTCCATGTATCGCTAGCTGACATGGAACTCCATATGTAGCTGAGCATGTGTACCTTAAACATTTTGTCTTCTTCATTTTCTAAGTGCTAGCATTGTATGTACATGTCACTCTAGATTTAGACAGTGCTGGCTACCAAATCCAGGGCAACGTGTATACTAGGTTAGCAAATAAGCTACATCTTTGTTAAAATTTCAAAGCAACAAAGAAGTACACTTTTAGTGTGCACACATGTCTGAGGACATCACTTATGTCGCTATGAATACTTAGTTACTGGCACTGGCACATGTGAATAACAATAAATCAAGCTTAGACAGTGTATCCAAACCAGTGTTCTCAATAGAAAACAATCTCTGTATCACTTATCATATATATAATATTAAATGTAGCATAAGTATATATGTACAATATAATATATATATATTTTTTATAGTACATGTAAGTTCCATAAAAATATTTTTCTTTTCTAAAATAAAGAAGCACTGCAAGTTTACTAATGGGATGCTATTATTGTAGTTTAAAAAATTATTAGAGTAATATGAGTGCTTAGGAAAAGGACTTTTGCATTTGATAGCATCATGTTTTGCATTTTTAAGGAAACATCATGATTCAGGTTCTCAAGGTTTTTTTTTTTTAATAAATATAATAGCAGTAAAATTGCAGTCCAGTATAAAAAACACTACAGAGAACAATAATTTTCATCTTTAGTAAAAAAAGCATTTTGTAAACAAATCATTCAATGTACTGTAACTTCAGAGAATCAGCCATGTTAGTAGGAAAAAAATCCAAAGATGTGAAATGTGACTGCTCATTCCTGTGGCAAAGAAAGACTGCACATATGACCTGAGCAAACCATACCCATTTATATTATAAAGCACCTAATTGTTCAATTAAGCTTTATCAAAATATTCATTTGTTTTCAGTGTTTGAGAAAGAGTACCAAATGTTTAAATGCATACTAAGAGACCTATGCAACATTTAGAAATATTTTCCCTTGATATTAAAATAGATTAGTTAAAAATTTTACTGATTCCTAAATATCTCAAGATATTTTGCATTGTCCTATAACGCAAAGGTAGCTTCTTTTAGTACACACACATGCATACACATGGCTAAAACAAGATCATACAAAATATCCTCAGCTGGAGAAAAATAAGTTTTCTGAACTATACTAGGACCCACGATTCAATCAACGCATCCTTTTCTTCTACATGGTGGACATACACACATGCTGGGAAAAAATTGATTTTTCACTACAACTTGTCAGATATAATTGACTGCCATTATCACAAGAAAATGATCTCTGGCTCTGGACAGAGAATTTGAAATGTTCATTGGCATTTCTCTCATTCCTACCCTTTTGTAACTTAAAGCCTTCCTTGCATTTTATTTGAGTGAGTAATTGTCTTATACCCTTTCTGAATTTTAGGCTATAGGAATTGAATTATTTCACTTAATCTCTATTTAAAACAAGAGTGCTGGATTCCCTTCACTGCTTCTAAATAAAACAATGACTCAAGAGTGATCTTCATGAAGTAACAAAACCATAGAGAAGTAGGAAGCTAGCTCTGTTTGTAAATCAGCCTCTCAAGTTCAGGGAACAAAAATATATTAAAGATATATGATAGAAATCATCAAAAAGAGAGATAGGAAAAGAATGCACAAGTTTGTTCATGTGCTTTATGAGGACAGATGGGAAACTTCCAGGAACCGGAGAGACACATTACATTATCTCTTCTCATGGTCTGATGTTTCTATTCATGGTCCCTAATAGGGCTCTTTTGCCCAGTGGCTAAAAAGACATAGAAAAGAGATACAGTATGATGGCAGAGACATCAATCAGTTATCTGCAGGCTTATCAATGGGAGGTTTGTTTGTTTGTTTCATAGAGGCACTTGCTCAACCATGTTTATGACACTCAATTCATAATACCCAGGAATTAGAAAGAAACTTGTTGCCCCTCAATAGAAAAATAGATTAAAAGCTGCAGTATGTTTCTTCAATTAAATCATGAAATTTAAAGGTAAAACAATAGAACTATAAAAAATGACAAATATAATACATGGTCATTTATATGTGTATATGATCCATTAAGTCAATAATAAACTGAGCTTCAAGACATAGAATCACAGAGGTTGGAACCACAGAGGAAGGGCAGGATCAAGTTGGGGGGATGGAGCAGAGATGGATGAGGGTTGGAATACAGGGAGAGACAGCTAAAAGCAAGGACCATTTGAAATATAGGATGAAAAACTAACATAGTAAAAGCTTCCTGAGATATATGCATATTAAGGGGATCTAAATGAAATGACCAAATAATGATGAAGGCTGAGAACTGGCCATCTCTTGTCACCAAATAAAGATTCCAGTAATGAGATTAGATTGCATATAATCAAATTGTTGGCCAAAGGAGTCTAACCTGAATCTCCAAACAACCCAGGCTGTTGCCAAGACTATAGGTTGCTTTCTACGAACTGGACAGAAAGGGCTTGTTGATGAAGACAATACTGCACTTCACACTAAACATGGAGATGTCTTCGGATGCCTCCATTGGGCCTTTACTCTTATGTTCTGGTGTCTTTAGTAGTTGAGAAAGTATTGTGCATGTCACAAATGAAAAACATACACGCCAACCCAGCCACAAGCCCTTTGTTTTACGATCGTGTCCTGCCTGCAAATTATGCTAGCACAACAGTGGCACAAAACTTGTGCCAGTAACCAATGAACATCTGATTTACTTTGAGGCCCAGTCCATGAAACTGAGACCAGATCCCCAGAAACCTAGTGGAAAATCAAACGCTACTGTCATAAAATAAAACAAACAAACAAAAAATTACATCTATAAAATAACCCCTAATGACATTCTGCTAAGTATGAAATGCATTGGTCAGTACCTTGCTCAGTTATCATCATAGAAGTTTTACCTTGCAGCGGATAGAAAAAAATACAGAGACCCAGACATTTATGCAGAGAATAAGAGACTTTCGAACACTCAGCTTTGAATGGGATTTTGCCATCAAATCCCTCCCCTCAGGGCACAGGAAACCCTGCATAGGAGGGGCTGGAAAGAGTAACAGTTCCAGAGAAGTGCAGGACATCAAGAAAAGAAAGCTCACAATAGCCACATGATCAAACCACATATGAACTCAAAGACTGGAACACCCTGCACAGGGCCTGCATGGGTCTACACTAGGTCCTTTGGACATTTATTAAAGCTTCAAGTTTCATGCTTTTGTGGGACTCCTGAGTGTGTGAACAAGTATGTCTGTTTTTTGTGCCCTCTATTATTTTTCTGTTTGCTTGTTACCCAATTCAAATGTGTTATTTTATGTTTTATCTTTACATTATATTGTTATTATATTATAATTCTTTAGGAGCCTCTTTTCTAATTAGAGGCAGAAAGGGAGTTGGATGGGAAGAGATGTGGAGAGGAAGTTGAATGAGTAGATGGAGGGAAAACAATAATTAGGATATATGAGAAAAATATAACTCCAATCAGAGGAAAACAAAAAATACAAAAATAAAAATTTTCCCTCAAGTTAACCTCCCAGAGTGCTGGTATTAGAGGTATATTCCACAACATCTGGGACTTTAGATTATAAATTGTATATTAAGATGCAGTGTTAAGATTCTATTTTACTTTTACTTTTTTATATTTTTGAAATCAAGTAGTTAAAATAAGGATATCATCAAATTTGCAGGTAAATGGTGAGAACTGGAAAGTATCATCCTGAGTAAGCTATCCCGGAAGCAGAGAGACATACATGGTATATACTCATTTATGTAGACATATAACATAGGATAATCCCCATCCTGAAAGGCAAAAAGGATGGACATCAGAAGAAGAAGAAAACAGGAAACAAGTTAGGAGCATGCCACAGAGGGCCTCTGAAAGGCTCTGCCCTGCAGACTATAAAAGCAGATGCTGAGACTTATGGCCAACCTTTGGGCAGAGTGCAGGGAATCTTATGAAAGAAGTGGGAAATAGTAAGATCTGGAGAGGACAGGAACTCCACAAGGAGAGCAACAGAACCAAAAAATCTGAGCACAGGGTTCTTTCCTGAGATTCATACTCTAACCAAGTACCATGCATGGAAGTAACCTAGAACCCCTGCACAGATGTAGCCCATGGCAGTTCAGTGTCCAAATGGGTTCCATAGTAATGGGAACAGGGACTGTCTCTGACATGAACTGATTGGCCTGCTCTTTGATCACCTCACCCTGAGGGGGGGAGCAGCCTTACCAGGCCACAGAGGAAGACAATGCAGCCAGTCCTGATGAAACCTGATAGACTAGGATCAGAAGGAAGGAGAGGAAAATGTCCCCTATCAGCGGACTTGGGGAGGAACATGCGTGGAGCAGGGGGAGGGAAGGTGGGATTGGGAGGGGAGAAGGGAGTAGTTTATGGGGCTATACAAAGCGAATAAAGTATAATTAATTAAATTAAAAT
Organism: Pachyuromys duprasi; assembly: GCA_028658305.1. Lineage (NCBI taxonomy): Eukaryota > Metazoa > Chordata > Mammalia > Rodentia > Muridae > Pachyuromys > Pachyuromys duprasi. The sequence continues at coordinate 69,803,815 of CM053764.1, forward strand.
TAAAATATTTTTAAAACTTTAATATGTAGGATTACTTTAAAGTATTGTTATTCCTGCTGTAGTCCCCTCCCTACCTCTCAGTCCCTTCCTTTTCTCCCTCTATGCCCCTTCCCTAGTCCACTGATAGGAGAGGACTTCCTTCCCTTCTATCTGGCCCTAGCCTATCAGGTCTCAGGAAGACTGGCTACAGTGTCTTCCTTTGAGCCCTAACAAATTGGCACACACACACACCCTGAGGGAGATGACCAAAGATCAGGACACTGAGTCCATGTCAGAAATAGCACTGCTCTCTTTACTAGAGAACCTACATGGAGAATGAACTGCCAATGGGCTACATCTGAACAGGTTCTCTCCATGCATTATCCTTGGCTACATCTGAACAGGTTCTCTCCATGCATTGTCCTCGGCTACATCTGAACAGGTTCTCTCCATGCATTGTCCTTGGTTGGGTGCCCTAGGACCAGGTTTTTTGGTTCTGTTGTTCTTCTTGTGGAGTTCCTGTCTCCTGCAGGTCTTTGTACATCCCTCTTCTTTCATAAGGTTTCCAGCAATCTACCCAAAGTTTGGCTATGAGTCTCAGCATCTGAGGAAAACATTTCTTTTATCTTCAGTGTTTCTATAGTATCTCAATATATTTTTCTGGGTGTAAAGGCTCACACCAGACGGATGTGATGCAAAATTAGCTCTGCTCAAATGGGTATAACCAGAAGTGGAACATGTATTACAGCTTTGAAGGGTTTTACACCCAATTTAAATTACTTTGGTTTTAGTAAGTATAGTTGTTGAACTGTTAATGCATTGTTCTTAGAATGATGATTCTGTCTCCAGGTCAAGCTTTACTTAAATCTTAAAACAACCAGATACATGTGATACACGTTTTTCTTTTCTTTTCTTTTCTTTTCTTTTCTTTTCTTTTCTTTTCTTTTCTTTTCTTTTCCTCTCTCTCTCTCTCTCTTAATTATTAAGAAACTAAACAACAAGGAGGATCCTAGGGAAGAGGCCTAACCCTTTTTCAGAAGGGAAAACATAATGGACATCCAAGCAGGCAGGAAAAGACAAGGAACAGCATAGGACCCTTCCATAGGGGGCTTCTGAAAGACTCTACCCATAAGGGTATCTGTAACCAGTTAAGACTATGGCTGAGGGGAGGTCCCTACATCTCAAAAGATAGTAAGAAGTTGCCATAGCTTAGCGGTCAAGCTTCCTCTACCAAGAGAGGTGTTTTCTGCTGATAAATGAGGTGAACTTACCAATCCACTGGCTGGCAAATGAGGAGATATCACCATTATAGCCAGTGTTTCATACAGTAAATAGCAGTCTGTAGCCAGGAAAGGAGAGTCCCAAAACCAGGGAAAGGGGAGGAATCCCACCTTTTGAGAGAGGCAATAAGTGTAGTACTTATCTGGAGTCCAATTGACCTGAGAGGTAGATTTAAGTGATTTCCTGCAGCTTACAAGAACTACTTTTAAGTTTTAAGAAGGAGATAAAACTTTAGACATGTTAGTATCACAATTGTAATCTGCCCTGAAATATACATTGTAGAAAATGCAGTAGACATACACCTTTGTGTTAATAGCATAAGCATTCTATAAGGTAACTCTGAAAAGGCAGAAGTCTTCATGTAGAAGGAACCAAAGCTCATTTGATCTTAACCATTAGTATAAGCACATATTATGGAGATTTAAAATCTTGAGCTTAGAACCATGATATTAGGTGGTAAAGTGGAAATTTTGTATTAGAGTTAGATTAATAAATTAGAGCTCTGTTGATAAAGGTCAAAGCTCTGGACAGTCAATACAAAAGTAATATAGTAACAGGAGAAACTATAAGTAGTTTCACCTATTTAGGATATCTTTTTTAATGTAATTTATTTATTTTTATATTAATCACAGGTTAGGTACTTTGCATCCCAGGCATAACCCCCTCCCTCATTCCCTCCCACTCTCCCCATCCTTCCCTCTTCTCCTCCCTGCCCGCTCCAAGTCCACCAACGGGGGATGACCTCCTCCCCGTCCATCCAACCCCAGTTCATCTTGCCTCCTCAGGGTTGGCTGCAAAGTCCTCCCTGGGATCTAGACAGGCTGTTACTCCCTGGTGTGTACGGGGGAGAGTCAAAGAGCCAGCCATTGAGTTCATGACAGAAACAGTCCCTGTTCCCCTTACTAAGGTCTTCAGTTGGACACCGAGCTACCATGGGCCACAACTGAGCAGGGGTTCTAGGACATATCCATACATGGTCCTTGGTTGGAGAAACTGTCTTGTAAAAGACTCCTGTGCCCTGCTCAATTTGGTCTTTGTGGAGCTCTTGTTCTCCTCAAGTCTTACTAACTTCCCCTATTTTCATTATTATTCCCCGCCCTCTGCCGAAGGCTTGGTTATGAGTCTTAATATCTGCTTTGATACATTACTATATCAATACTTTCAGAGGCCCTCTTTGGTATGCTCCTGTCCTGTTGCTTGTTTTCTCCCCCATTCAATGTCCCTCCCATTAGACCATCCAAATGAGCATTGATCATACCAACCTGGGTCCTCCTTCTTCCTTATCTTCCCTAGGTATATAGATTTCAGTATGACTTTCCTATCCTATAGGTCTATATAAGTGAGTATATGCCAATTATTTCTTTCTGCTTTTGGGATACCTCACTCAGGATGATCATATCCAGGTCCACCATTTGCCTGTGAATTTCATGATTTCCTCCTTTTAAACTGCTGAGTAGTATTCCATTGTGTAAAAGTACCATAATTTCTGTATCCATTCCTCAACTGAGGGACATCTGGGTTGTTTCCAGGTTCTGGTTATTACACATAAAGCAGCTACGAACATAGTTGAGCAAATGTCCTTGTTGTATACTTGAACATCTTTTGGATATATGCCTAAGAGTGGTATAGCTGTGTCTTGAGGAATCACTATTCCTAATTGTCTAAGAAGCACCAAATTGATTTCCAGAATGGTTGTACAAGTTTATATTACCACCAGCAATGGAGAATGGTTCCCCTTTCTCCACAACCTCTCCAGAATGTGTTGTCACTTGAGATTTTGATCTTAGCCATTCTGGTGGGTGTAAGGTGAAATCTCAGGGTCATTTTGATTTACATGTCCCTGATGGCTAAGGACATTGAGAATTTCTTTAAGTGTTTTTCTGCCATTCTATTATCCTCTACAGTCAGTTCTCTTTTTAGCTCCATATCCCATTTTTTAATTGGATTACTTGATTTGTTGCTTTTTAACTTCTTGAATTCTTTATATATACTGGATATTAGCCCTCTGTCAGAAGTAGGATAGGTAATGATCCTTTCCCAGTCTGTAGGCTGTCGTTTTGTTTTGATGACAGTATCTTTTGCTTTACAGAAGGTTTTCAGTATCATGAGGTCCCATTTATTTATTGTTGATCTTAGAGCCTGGGATGTTGGTGTTCTATTCAGGAAGTAGTCTCCTGTGCCAATGAGTTCTAGGCTCTTCCCCAGTTTTTCTTCTAAGCAGTTTAGTGTGTCTGGCCTTATGTTGAGGTCTTTGATCCACTTGGACTTTTACTTTGTGCAAGGTGATAAATATGGATATATTTTCATTTTTCTGCATACAGATATCCAGTGGGACCAGCACCATTAGTTGAAGATGCTGTCTTTTTTCCATTGAATGGTTTTGGCTTCTTTGTCAAAAATCAAGTTTCCATAGGTGTGTGGGTTCATTTCTGGGTCTTCTATTCGGTTCCATTGATCCACTATTCTG
>CM053764.1:69808041-69859540 GCA_028658305.1 Pachyuromys duprasi
AAAAATTTATATTGTCATATTTTCATTCTAATAGGTACTCTGATATATATGTATATAAATTTATAAAAATAAACCTCTTAAATATTTATCAATATGAATTACTGACATACAATATGTAATGGTAAAATGAGAAAGAATTATCCAGAGAAGAACTGTGCAGCAGTCTGTACTAAGGATGCAGTGTTTGAATCAATGTCTTTGGCTGAAGAAAATTGTTGTTGATATCGTGCTATAAAATCATTTATCATAAGAAAACAATCAAGTGTTTCCTATTTTCAATTAATTGCTCAGCTTAAATTTTGTGATATAATACCAAACTCTAGATTTTGTTATAACAGAATTTTGTATCTTAAAGGTAAAAGATACTTGGTAACAACTAAGGGAAAAGATGCTCAAGATCTTCCACAAACAACAGAAATCATGTTTTACTCAGAAATGCTGAGTACCCAGCTGAAAAAACTGACAATATACTTTTATAAACTTTTCATTAAAAAAATATTCTAGGTTTCCAGGTAGAAAACAAGTGCAACAGAAACTCCCAGGAATCTCTGAAGTTGACCTTGCCATTTCTACATCTCCTAGAAAAAGCAGATAAGGAGCCTGAAGTAGCCATCTTCTGTAAGCAAACAAGGCTTTCAGTGGAGGAATGGGGACCAGCCACAAAACCTTCAACCTACAATTTGTCCTGCCTGCAAGAAGCACTAAGGTGAAGGTGGAAGAAAAATTGTGAGAGTGGTCAAACAATGACCGGCCCAGCTAGAGTCCCATGCCACAAGTTGCAGCCCACCCTTGACACTGCCTAGAGAGTCAGGAACCAGAGGCTGGATACCCCAGTGACATGGGATAGAACCATACATGACCAGAAAAAATGTCTGTGAAATGATTCCTAATGATATTCTGCTATACTCATAGACAGGAACCTAGCATAATTATCATAAGCTCCATTCAGCAACTAATGGGAACAGATACAGATTCACAGCCAAACCGAGGCAGCCTGAGGCAGAGCTCAGGGAATCCTGTAGACAAGGGGAAGGAAAGATTGTTGGAGCTAGATGTCTCAAGGATTAAACCACAACAAAAACAGAATCAACTAACGTTTCCTCATAGGAGTTCACAAGACCTAACTAACAACCCTGAGTGGGTCTAGCTGAGGCCCTTTGCATAATGTTGTGTTTGTGTAGCCTGGTCTTTTGGTGGGACTTCTAACAGTGAAAGCATAGATTGTCTCTGACTCTTTTTGCCTGCTTTTGGGGCTGTTTTCTTCGTACTATACTGCCTTGTCCATCGCTTATATGGCAGGAGATACCTAATCTTATTGCAACCACATATGCCATGCTTGGTTGGTATCTCCGGGAGGCCTACTCTTTTCTGGAGGGAAAGCAGAAGGAGTGGATCTGGAGGAGAAAGGAGTGGGGCAGTACGGGGATGATAGGGGAGGGAGGGTAACTGGGGTCACATATATATATGTGTGTGTGTATACATATATATGTATATAAAGTATATCACATATCATATATCATACAACATATATCACACATCATATAGCATAATTATGATATATATTATTCTTTCATATATATGTGATTATATAATCATATATATGTGAGAAGAATAAAACTAAAGCAGAAAAATGTATAAAATTTTTCATGCAATATTTATGTTCATATTTTTATTTTCTTTCTTTCATCAACTCAATTTTATAGAAAATAATGAACTATAAATACTATTTAACACCATATTTTATATGTTTATGAAATAGCAGTATGTGCTTCGGTATAAAGTCAGATAAGCATGTACACACAGGGTGTTTCATAGGGAGCTAGATAGGTGGAAAGATACATGTATAGAATATTAACATAAAAAATATTGAAATCCATGTTGGGCACTCTACATATATTCTATGAGGTACATACAGTGAAGATTTAAAGTGATCATCCAAAACGTAGCTCTAAACCTCTTTGATGCACACAACACAAATTTTATTGCAAATCTAAAATAATAATATTATTATTATTGCAAAATAATATTCAGTGTTCTCTGAGGCATCTAAACATCAGATTTTAACTAAAGTTGCATTCTCTGGGAATAGTTAGTACTTCTGTGACAAGAACAGCTAAGAAACTGCTGACTTTGCATTTTAAAGACATTCACATATTAATTTATTCCTGTCGTTAAATACTCTTGTTTTGCAAGGTTAAGTGTGTTTTGTGTCTCACTAACAAGTTGTCCTCATTACTTCTGTATGCTTTTTTTTTCTGCATTTACTTGAAGTTCTGCCAAATATTCATTATTTCTTCTCTCTTCACATTGAAACTCTGCTCCTGCTGTTAGAAAGACAGTGGTGATGTCTTGAGAAAAAGTGTGGCATTTTTGCAGGTTTTTTTTTACCATACTCAAATACCTATTGAAAATTTTCATACATAGTGTGCCTTCTCAAAAACTTTTGAAATGAAAACAAAATGAATAAATTCTATGATACATTAAAGAGTCTATAGAAGAACAGAAATGCAATTTATATTCAATGAATATATGCTGATTTATGTTTATTGAATTTATACTTTCTATAAACTTAATAAGTCATCATGATGAGGAGTGAAGAAAGGATGACGCAGAAGGAAACTTAATTTTTTATTCTAAAATATATTTTTATCTGGTGTAGAATGTGGGAAAAAGTTACCCAATGTAGGAAAAAACACAAATAATACCTCTAAGGATGGATATAAATAAGTATTTTATCATTGTATGGATAATGACCTGGTATTTTCCATAGTGCCTAGACTTCTATCATCATGATATCATGAGTTCTGATGGAGCAGAATCCAGCAGAGAGTAGAATTTTTGGAGACACAATTGTTTTAATAGCATCCCTTGCAACATGGGGCCAGTGCAAAATCTCTCTGTTAGCTCTCCTTGTGGAGCTCCTGTCCTCTCCAGGTCTTACTATCTCTCCTTTTCTTTCATAAGATTCCCTGCACTCTGCCCAAAGATTGTCCATAAGTCTCAGCATCTGCCTTGATACCCTGCAGGGTAGAGACTTTCAGAGGCTCTCTGTGGCAGGCTCCTGTCCTGTTTCCTGTTTTCTCCTTCTTCTGATGTCCATCCTCTTTGCCTTTCTGAATGGGGATTGAACATCTTACCCAGAGTCCTCCTTCTTGATTAGTTTCTTTAGGTGTACAGATTTTAATATGTTTATCCTATATTATAGATCTAATATTCACTTATAAGTGAGTATATACTGTGTGTCTTTCTGCTTCTGGAATACCTCACTCAGGATGATCTTTTCCAGTTCCCACCATTTACCCGAAAATTTCATGAATTCCTTGTTTGTTTGTTTGTTTTTTATCACTGAGTAATATCCCATAGTGTAGATGTACCACAATTTCTGTATCTATTCGTTGGTTGAGGGAAAACTGCGTTGTTTCCAGCAAAAAATCTGGCACAGGGGTCTTTTCTGAGACTGATACTCCAACCAAGGACCATTCATGGAGCTAACCTAGAGCCCCTGCACAGATGTAGCCCATGGCAGTTCAGCCTCCAAGTAGGTTCCATAGTAATGGGAACAGTGACTGTCTCTGACATGAACTGATTGGCCTGCTCTTTGATCACCTCCCTCTGAGAGGGGAGCAGCCTTACCAGGCCACAGAAGAAGACAACACAGCCACTCCTGATGAGACCTAGATAGATTAGGATCAGAAGGAAAGAAAAGAAGACCTCCCCTATCAGTGGACTGGGAGAAGGGCATGGGTGAAGAACGGTGAGGGAGGGTGGGATTGGGTGGGGAGGAGGGCGAGAGCTACAGGGGGATACTAAGTGAATAAATTATAATGAATAAAAACAAAACAAAAAATGATATTGGAAAAAAATCTATGTTAGCAAACATTACATGACACAACAATCAAACTCTAAAGGAATTCTCATATTCCTTTGTAGCCATGTCTCCTGTACATTGGCTATGGTAGCAGAGGCTAGATAATCACTGTCAACAAGGCTCTCTTTCTTTCTTTCTTTCTTTCTCTCTCTCTCTCTTTCTTTCTCTCTTTCTTTCTTTTTTCTTTTCTTTTCTTTTTTCATTATAATTTATTCAATTTGTATCTTGGCTATAGCCCCCTCCCTCCTCTCCTCCCAATCCCACCCTCCCTCCATCTTTTCCCCTCCCCCAGTATACTGATAGGGGAGGTCCTCCTCCCCTTCTATCTGACCCTAGCCTATCAGGTCTCATCAAGACTGGTTGCATTTTCTTCCTCTGTGGCCTGGCAAAATGGCACCTCACAGGGGGAGGTGATCAGAGAGCTTATAACTGAGTTCATGCCAGAGAAAACCCCTGTTCCCCTTATTAGGGACCTTACTTGGAGATTGATTCTATGGGCTACATCTGAGCCGGGGCTTTAGGTCCTCTCCATGCATTATCCTTTGTTGGGGTAGCAGTCTCTACAGAGCTCCCAGGGCTCAATTTTTGATTGTTTGCTTGTTTATTTTTTGTTTTTGGTTCTGTTGGTCTCCTTTTGGAGTTCCTGTTCCCTCCAGGTCTTTTTGTTTGTTTGTTTGTTTGTTTTGTTTCATTTTGTTTCCGTCTGCTAGAATATCTTTTATTTTTTTTATTTAATTACAGTTTATTCATTTGGTATCCCAGCTGTAGGTTCCTCCCTTGCCCCTCCCAATCCCATCCTCCCTCCCTCATATCCTACTATGCCCCTCCCCAAGTCCACTGACAAGGAAGGTTCTCCTCCCCTTCCATCTGACCCTAGCCTATCAAGTATCCTCAGGACTGTCTGCTATGTCTTCCTCTGTGGGCTGGTAAGACTGCTCACCCATCAGCTGGACATGGTCAAAGAGCCAGCCACTGAGTTCATGTCAGATACAGGATTTCTTTGTTTAGTCTTGGCTGTCTTGTACTTGCTTTGTAGACCAGGCTATCCTCGAAATCACAGAGATCTGCCTGTATCTGCCTCCCTGAGTGCTGGGATTACAGATGGACACCACTGCTCCTGGCTTAGTGTTCCTCTTAAACACACAGTCACAAGGAGCACAGTATAGGAAGATGCCACTCTGACGATGTTGCTAGAGGTTACCTTGTACCTTTCACTGAGCAAGGTGAACAAGACACTGCAAAATACAAAAGAGGTCAACTGTCCCACCTTCCAGCACATGTTGAGGACCACTGTTCCTTTACAGGTTATAAAACTAACCAGCTCTATTATGTCCCTCTTTCAGTTAAAATAAAATGACAAAAATGCAAGTACAGAATTGCACTCACTATGAGTACCCACCTCAGAGAGAGCTTGGTTCTTCTTCATTCTTCTCAAACAACCCATAACCTTAACAAGACTCCTCTTTATGTTATGTTTCTGGTGTTTGGAACCTATTCCACACTCTATAAATTTCAGCCTTCTCTCATAAACACTAATAACATGGGTATTTTATATGACAGTTAGGGTTCTGCAGCTAAACATAAAACTGCTCAGGGAAGTTTTTTTTCTTTTTTCTTTTCCCATTAATCAGTCTGTTAAATAAACCCATGAACAAATTTCTTTAAATGGGCTTTTGTTGTGTTTGTTTTAAACCAAATTATCAAATAAAGAGGAAAGATGGCTATGCAATTTTAATTCTGGTCAAAAGATAAGATAGCAACACAAAATAGTGGCTTCCTTACTTAATAAACACTAGAAACATCTTCATAACTAAAAATGTAATTAAGTATGTTGGAACATATTAAATGAGTGGGAACAGTACTTGAAGCTAAGCCTGTAGAAATGAGCTGGAAGTTTCTCCTGAGAAGTCTTGTAAACCATTTAATGGTATTTGCACATTGTTCTAAAGACAATGCAAAAACAAGCAGGCACTATTAAACTAGGGAAAGGCATGCTGTGGTTTGCATTTTTGAAAGATCTCTTTGGGGCAAGGATCCATAATGGGTGATATCAGAGAAATGGAAGTAATTAGGAAACAGCTGAGGTAACATGGTTTGAAGAATACATATGCTTATGCTTATCCTTTTTGCGGATAAAGTTGTTGGTAGAAGGAGGTAGGTATGCCTGGTAGAGGTTGAGATGTAGAAATCATAGCCTGGATGAATAGTTTTATGAAAAGAGTAGAGGAATAATAAAAGTTGTATCAAAAATTGTATACTGTAAAACAGGAGAGATGATAACAACCATTCCCTGAGGTATAAACAAGATATTTTGAAACAAAAAAGTTCAGTTTTAAATTATTTAGATGGCATAGATTGTATCTCAAAGAGAGCATAGTAAGTGGGCCAAGAGCTTAGCCAAGTCATTTGAACTAAAGAAAATATTTCAAAATTAGAAGCAATTAGATAAGGAAACACATGTGGTAGTTACCTATGGGAAAAAAAACTCATAGAGGCTTCTTGAAGTCTAGTGCTCCAGATACAGAAAATTAGCCTCAGTTATAAATTCAAACTGATGCAAAGAAATACAGACTTAAAGACAAAATATTCATTCCTGCTTAAGATTGTAAGAAAAAAAAATCTCAGTGATTAGGTTTGGAGAGAAGGCTCATCATTAAGGACATATACAAAGGAAAAGAAGAAAACATGTAAAGTGTCAAGAACACTAGACCTTTTAGTATGCAACTTTGAAGAGTATTCATAGCTCCCTAATGTAGCAAAAGGGAATTCTGGCTTAGGTAAGTATAGGAAAAAGAGAATACCATAAGAATGGTATGGCACAGAGAACACTAAATAATAATATGTCAAGGAAGAAGGTATGCCAGTTGTGTCCAAGGTTGGAGATTTGTTAAGTATTAAACAGCAATAAAAGATTACATGAACTTTGATACTGACTCTAGAAAAATGAGGTTTTGATGAGCATAATATTTTATAGCCTGGATAACTTATAGGTCTGAATAATAATTGATTTACAGATGGGAAATGCAGACAACAGTTTCAACGTTATTTAAAATAACAGTATGTAGTATAAGAAAGTATGGATCATTTTTAGTATAGTCTTAATAAGTATACATAATATAGCATGTTTATAATAATATATAAAATACATATGTAGAGAACATATATGTATATACCATAGTATATATATGTAATATGTATAATGCATGACCAGACACAGTCCTTCCTTATTCACTGAGATGATACTCCAATTTCTTCCAATATATTTTAATATTAGAAAGTCATTGGTCAATCACTTTATACTTAGCACTCTGCAGACATTCCATGACATTGAATATTTAATATTTTCTATATGACAAGGATCCAAGTCACAAATTATGAATATCAAGTCTTTTACAAGGTTAGAAAAATATTTCCCTAATATATGTTTGTATCACCTGTACTTCCCTATATTTTATTCCATTTCTAAATTCTATTGGATACACACTAGACCATTTCATTATCCCTTCTGTGTTTCTTCAGTGCCTTTTCTAATATTTCATCTTGGTCAAATTAGGTGTTGCATTTTGGACAAACTGTAGTTGTCAGATGCACTAATTCTCACTTTTAGCTATGCAGTATCTGTTACTTAAGCCATCTGCCGATTTTTATCATCTCAATGTCTATTCAATTTCAATATATTTATTATTATTTTCAAATTTGGCCTTTCTACTATCGCTTTTTATTCTAGATAAGTGTTCCACATTTACAGTTTTGTCTCCATATGTTTGCTTATTACTTCTCTTATATTAATTATACTGTTGCATAAAAGTCATATTTTTATTTTATACATATTCATAGGAGGTTGTTTGGGGCTATTTTCTTATTTAACATCATCCTCTTTTTGGATCTTGTATGACCTACTTTGGCGATGTAGCTGTCCAAATCAATTTTACATTTGTTCTCACTGGGTGTCTGAGGCTCTTTCTGCCTCATGTGTTATTTATTTACTGCATAATCCCTGAGCAACTTGGGAGTCTATATCCACATCACAAATTGACTGAAGGTATAACAGTGATTCTGAAATTTAAGCACTTGGGTTGAAAACAACATGATGTCTTTCTAGACTCCTCTTGGTAGACACTAACATCTTCTATACTACCTTTCCAATTAAAGGACTCAATGATGACCCCACATAAAATTATTGTGTATCTAGTAGAAATATTTCATCTATTTTGTTCTGAAATTTTGCATGCATATAATAATATAAAATTTAATCATCCATTTGAAAGCTCTTCTAGTGAGGATGGTTTTGGAGTATGTCATTCATCATTCGAGGGTGAAACAGATATCATCATTTCATTATTAAAGTTGTCCTCTTCTTCATTGAATATTTCCAACTCTGGTCATTCTATGCTATAAAATCTGATAGCATTCTATCCTTTGCTAATTGGAGTCCATCATTTCTTACCACTACCCCTTTGGATTTCTGTTCTTTTTTAATTTCAGAAGAATCTCCCAGATAGAAGAAATAAGTAAAAAATGGGAAGTACTCAAATTCTTGATGTGGAAGGGTAGCCTACCTGTTAGGCTGTACTAAATAGAAAAGATTTCTCCTCAAATCAGGGCTTCCCACTAGAGTGACAGTACTTTCTCATTTCTATGAGTTGGAAAGAAATAAAACCTGTTATGGAAGCTCCAACATGATTGGTTGATTGGTCCAACTCCTATAACCACAATGTAGAATAATATTTCTGTCAAAATTATTCATTAAAGAACATGGAATTCACTTTTAGGAATGGAGCTGGGAGGTAGAATATGCCAGAGATTTTCAAGCAGACAAGCCCCTAGAACCTGAACAAGGTTTTAGAACATTAACATACTGTTTTTTTTTCTAGAGCTTGGATTCAACATGTGATGTCATGATAGTCTGCATGAGCTACAGTATACAGTTCCACCTATAATGGAGCTGAACAAACAGCAAATTAATTCAGACATTTTGTAAATTTGAATGTTAATCATATATTTCCCTCATTCAGTTATAGCTGAAATAGGACTAGTGATATCAGAAGCTATACTCATAAAATCTTACCAACAAGTCTATTAAGATGTGTGATGAAAAAGGCTGGCACCAATGAACAAGTCAAACTGGACATGGAATAGCTCACAAAGCATCAACCATGCACAAAGACCTATAAGCAACTAAGTAAAAGTGGGAATAGGAGAGGTGTACCCAAGAGCATCTTTCTTTCCTGAGAAAGAGCACACACATTGGTTGACTACTTTAAGACAGTCATCACTAAAAGCATAGATATAAGTAACATTATATTAACCAATCATGCAATATCTTCCTAAATACACACACACACACATATATATATACATATATATATATATATATATATATTATATATACATGCAGTAACAAATAGTGAAGAAATACATCATCATTCTGAAGAAGAGCAGTGAGGGGTATATGAAAGGGTTTGAAGGGATAAAAGGGAAGGGAGAAATGTTACAACTATGTTATAATCTCACATTTTGTACAAATACTTAAGAATACTTCAAAATGAGCAACTATTTAGTCTATAGTTGCTTTCCAGATGGCCCAAGGCAGATTTTCTTTTGTAATTTCTTCGGCACCAGTCAGTTTACAATATGTGGCACTGTATAATTATCCCTATTGCAATCTCTCATCATCATTGAGCCTTTGGCTCTTTTGCCATTCAAACAGTTTAATAGGCTGTATGAGTGCTTTCTCTTTAGAGTAATTGAAGAGAGAAATGTGAAAAATCTACTGAAATAGAAACATAATTGCTAAAATATTAGCAAAGTAAAATTTTTTCAGCAATTAAAAATGCCAAACCAAAGAAATCATTGAAGTCCAAAGATACCACTGATTTCTATTAATGAGCAACCCTTGTATGTCTCTTTACATTCTGCTTCAACAGATTGAGATGGGAACTCTGCTTATTTTCCACATCCTTATTTCCCAATAAGAAACATTAAGCTTAGAAACTATTGTGGTAGAAAGTAGTTCTAAATGTAGTAGACATTCATGATACTTAATGATTTTTTTAATGTCCACTTCTTTTTGCTTCTTTAACATGTTAGTTATTTATACATGTCAGTTCAGAAACCTGAATTTTGGAGTTTAAAATTTTCTTTTGACTAATCTGCAAAATGTTTCCTCAAATTTATATATGTTCATATATATGTCATATATCTGCCTGGAATTATGTGAAGCACATGTGTGTAGAGACTACAGAGAAAGGGAGAGAATATCAGATACCTTGGGGTGGGAGTAATGTGATTGTAGGCTATTGTATGTTCTAGGAGCCAAATGCTGGCCATCTTCAAAAGAGTACATACTCTTAACTACTGAATCATCCTTCCAATCCCAAACATATCTGCTTAAAATTCCAAGTTTGAAATACGAATTCTAGGAAGTCCAAAAAATCCCCACTTTTAGTACCTTTAATTTTGAAATACATTATTTGGATTACATTCAAAGAGAATACATATTGCTTTGATTTGTAAGCCTAGTAAATAAGAACTTCTATAAATTTAATTTTCATCTACCTGAATAGAAATTTCAAAAATGTTTTATAAACATAATGTCTAAGGAGTTGTTTATATTTGGGAGAGAAAAAATGAGAAACAAATCCCCAAAGTCATCCTCCTTTAATTATATTGCAGGTTTAGTTTGAGAAAGATTTGTTTTGCTTGTTTAAAAGTAGGACACAGTGCAGAAAGAGTGTAATAATGCTTTTCAGATAAGCACAACAAATGGTGCACTCTAGTGTTGTCATCTTTGCTTAGTGTCAGTGAAGATTCAGGCTCAGCAGTATAAAAGCAATTGTCTCTTTAAGGGCTAAATCTTATTTGTGCACAGCATTAGCAATAGCCCCAAGGCAACAATGAAGATGTTCTCAGAGTATTGCCTGGGAGTTTATCAGTGATTCTCACTGACATTAATGGGAGTTCTATGGGCAGTTCTGTTTCCTTGGCTCTGAAATGTGTAAGTGAGGGTTTCAATACAAGTGCTTTTTACAGGCTTTCTGAAGATTTTGGGAAGAAATAATGTGAACTATAGATGTGTCTAAAACTATCAAAATAATTGTTTATCTGGTGTATCAGTTCTAAGTATAGGAATCCATATTAATCAAAAAATAAATATTTTTTAGTTTTTTTTTTACTTTCCACAATGCCAGAATTTATTGAAGGGCAATAAATTTCAAAATCTATATCAGAGTTGTTGGAGGAAATTTCTCCAAGTAGCCCAATTTCCAATAGCAGGCCAATTACATAGACAAATTATTTTTTAGATCTTACTTATTTTATTATTTATTGTTAAATTTTTATTTTTATATTAATTACAGTTTAGTCACTTTGTATCCCAGCTGTAGCCCTTCCCTCATTCCCTCCCAGTCCCACCCTTCCTCTCTCATCTCTTCCTATGCCCCTCTCCAAGTCCACTGATAGGGGATTAAGGTGGATATTTTATTATTCCTTTTTGTGTGTTTGCTTGTTTCGCTTTTTATTACTATTAATATTAGGCTAGGAGTCTCTGTGAACATATTTCTAAAATAGCCCATCTACAATGACAATAATATGAAGCCTTGACAAGGCTCATAAAAATTGAGTTAGTTAAAATGGTCAGTACCTAGTTTAGATATTGATATTAAAATTCAGATTCAATTTTAAGAAGTTTATCCCAATAATAATACAACAAAAATCATCAGAAAAATGTGTTGTAGATATGCTATATCCATATCTATATCTATCTATGTATCTATCATCTATCTATATATAGTGAGATAGATATAAAATCATATGTATATAAATATATACATATATGATGTATAAATCTGGAGCTGATGGCTCCGTTGAAACTCGTTTTTCTTGTTTGAGACAAAGAAAACGATTCGTATAAAGGGTTATTGTGCAATTCAAATGCTGAGTTCTGTATCCTCCAGATCTGGTTGCAATCCTTACTCTGAGAATCTCTTGTCTCATTGTTGTACAAACACTGCCTCCTATTTGTCTCCGGATATGTCAATAAAGCAGCTTAAAACTAATCACTGAGCATGGAAGAGAATAATGCTGGACTTCCTGCCATCCAGGGGTGGAGGAGCTGGAGGCTTCAGCAGCAGGAGAGGTGGAAGTGAGAGAAGAGGAGTTGGAGCAAAAAGCTACAAAACGCCTGTGTGTCTGGGGTATATGCTGGGAGGAAAACAAATTAGCTTAGAGGGTTAAAAATAGGTTAATTGCTACTGAGTTCTTGTGTTGTGATGCTTATTATTGTTGTTTTTAAGGTGTTTTTAAATTCTCTTTACATCCTGGTGGTAGCCCCACCCCATCTGGACTACCAGATCCACCCTTGTTCCCTCTTCTCCCTTCCCTATTCCTCAGAAAAGGTGAGCTCCCCTTCTCATCCACCCCAGCTCATCAAGTTCCTTCAGGACTGAGAGTGTCCTCTTCTCCTGTGGCCTGGTAAGATAGTCCCACCAGGAGGAAGTGATCAAAAAGCTGGGTAGGAAAGTCCATGTCAGATGTTGTCTCCACTTTTCTTACCTGAGGACCTACATGAAGCCTAAGCTATCGATCAGCTACATTTTGTATTGTGGAGGTCTAGTTCACTCTATGCATGGTCTTTGGTTAACGCTTCAGGCCCAGCAAGCCCCTTTTGGTCCTGATTAGTTGACTCAGTTGGTTTTCTTGTGAAATTCCTGCCATCTCCAGGTCCTTTTCTTTTATCTCTCACTTTCCATAATACTCCCTATGTCCAATGTTTGTCTGTGAGTTTCAGTATCTGTTTTCAGTTGTGGCTGGGTAGAGCCCCCAGAACATAACTGTATTAGGGTTCTATCTGCAGGCTTAGCTGAGTATGTTCATAGTGTCAGGGGTTGGCACTTTCCCATAAGGTGGGCCTTTTTTTGGGCCAGTCATTTGTTGGACATTCCCTCAATCTCTTCTCTATCTGCTCTATCTTTATCCCTTCATAACTAAACAGAGAAGTCTTAACAAAGGAATCAAAAATGACCAAGAAACACTTAAAGAAATGTTCCAAATCCTTAGTCATCAGGGAAATGCAAATCGAAATTATTATTATATTCCACCTTACACTGGTCAGAATGCCTAAGACAAAAATCTCAAATGACAGCATATGCAGGCAAGGATGTGGAAAAGGAGGAACACTCATACATTGCTGGTGGGAGTGAAAACTTATGCAAACACTTTGGAAATCAATCTGGTTCTTTCTCAGAAAATCAGGAATAGCTCTTCCTCAAGACCCAGCTATACTACACCTGGGTATATATCCAAAAGGTGTTCCACCATACAACAAGCACACTTGCTCATCTATGTTCATAGCAGCTTTATTCATAATAAAAAGAATCTGTAAATAACCTAGTTATCCCTCAGCTGATGAATGGATAAAGAAACTGTGGCACCAGAGGAAGACAATGCAGCCAGCCCTAGGGTCAGATGGAAGTGGAGGAGGACCACAACGATCAGTGGACTTAGAGAGGGACAGGGAAGAGATAAGGGAGGGTGGGTAGGATTGAGAGGGAATTAGGGAGGGGGCTACAGCTGGGATACAAAGTGAATAAACTGTAATTAATACAAAAAATAAAAATTGGGAAAAAACTTTAATCTCACTTCTGAGCCCCAGAAATGCACTTGGGGAGTACACTGGATGGTTGTGTCCCTATTCCCAATTTTTCCACATAGAATAAATCTTTTCTTTCCACTGTCAAAAAAAAAAGAAACTGTGAAACATTTACACAATGGAGGACTAAAAACAAAGAAATTATAAAATTTCCAGGCAAATGGATGTAACTGGAAAAATTCATCCTGAGTAGGTAACCCAGACCCTGAAAGACACACATGGTATGCACTCACTTTTAAGTGGTTATTAGCCATATAGTACTGGATAGATATACTATTTTGCACAGACCCACAGAAAACAAGTAACAAGAAGGATACAAGGGAGGAAGATTATTATTAAACAAATATAAAAGAGTCTCAATTATTTGTGTGATGGCCATGAAGAGAAAAACTGAGAAACACAGTTTTATAAAATAAACCTTAACAAAGGGCTAGGGACATCCCAGTAGCTAATGATGAAAGGAACGGTGAGGGAAGGTGGGATAAAGAAGAGTGGGAGATGTGAAGGAAAACACAATTGGGGTGAAAAGTGAATACGAGCTTGTGCAGTCTTTCTGATAACAGATTATCGATAATTATGTTAAGAGAATTTATATATTGTTGAATATTATTGGTGGTCACCAGGCATTAACCAGTGAAACTGATGATATATAGAAAGACATCGATAAATAGATGTGCATATCTAATTTTGCAAAAGAAGAACACTGTTGATTTTGGAAATAGTATTCACATTTAGTTATAAGTTCAGAAAAAACATAAACATTATGATTACAGAGAATTTAGAAAGGCAGAAGTTGGAAGGATCATAATGTCTTGAATGAGTGCAAGTTGATTAATAAGTTTTCATGAATATGTCCATATCCTGATTATTGTACTTCTGTACAGAACACAGCTGAATATTTAAAAGACTTAATCGATGCTGAACAGAAAGATGCACTAGAAGGGAAGATTTGATTTTTAAAAGGCAAGAGAAAGCTTTCATAGCTATCATATAATGTAAGGGAAAAAACAGATAACTTAGCAGCTTTTTATAGTTTTACCCCAAACAAATGGAGCAGAACTTTCAGTGTGCCTGTTTGTGCCCTAATATAAATCTTCAAGGGTTGATTGTGTCTTTAAAGTTAGGGTTAATACTTGGTGCTCTATGTGATAGGCTCCTGGTCTGCTCCCTGTCTTCTCCTGCTTCTGATGTCTATCTTATTTGCCCTTCTGAATGAAGATTGAGCAACTTCCCTAGGGTCCTCCTTTTTGCTTAGCTTCTTTAGGCATACAGATTTCAGTATGTTTATCCTATATTATATGGCTAAGATACACATAAAAGTTAGTGTATACCATGTGTGTCTTTTTGCCTCTGCGTTCCCTCAGTCAGGATAATCTTTTATAGTTCCATTCATTTGCCTGAAAATTACATGTTTTCCTTGTTTTTAATAGCATTGTGCAAATGTACCACAATTTCTGTATCCATTCCTCACGGGGCATCTGAAGAACTACCCAGAAGGATATTGAAGCATATTTAAGACTCATGGTCAAACTTTGGTCCAAGTGCAGGGAATCCTATGAAAGAAGGGGAAGATAGAAAGACCTGGAGGGGACAGGAGTTCCACAAGGAAAGCAACATAACAAAAAATTCTGGGCCCAGGGGTCTTTGTAGAGAGTGATACTCCAATCAAGGGCCATGCATGGAGATAACCTAGAACCCCTGCTCATATATAACCCATAGGCAGATCAGTCTCCAAGTGGGTAACCTAGAAAGAGGAGCAGAGACTTTCTCTGGCATGAATTTAGTGACAGTCTCTTTGATCACCTCCCTTTGGGGGGTGTAACCTTACCAGGCAGAGAAAGAAAACGCAGCCAGTCCTAGTGAGACCTGACAGGCCAGGGTCAGACAGAAGAAGAGGAGAACCTCCCTTATTAGTGGACTGGGACAGGGGCATAGGAGGGGAAGAGAAAAGAAAGGCGAGACTGGGAAGAGATTATTCCCTTGGTGTGATTTAACAACATATGACAAGTGTTCTGTATAATATATCTATTAAATGATACTTTTCTCTAATTTTGGAATTGGAATCTAAAGGATTTGATATAATCTATCAAAGTAGGATAAGGGTGTGACTTACTCTGCAGTGAAGGGCTAAAGATTTTCTTATAAATGAAAAAGTAATTGCAATAAATCCAAGGAAGATGAATTTATCAGGAAATTGAGAGAGATTTTGGGTTAGCACAAAGGTTTACTTGATATTGGGTATTATAAATCCTGTCATCCTTTGCCTTCTAAGCTCTCAAAATATTGCAATTATTGCACTGCCTTTATTCTATGGTAAAGTCTTTAAAATCCAGGCCCAACATTCCCTCTCTTACATCTAAATTGAAAGTTAGTTTCTCTGATAGCATTGCCATTGCAGTTTGTCATTTCCATTTTTAAGTGAAGAATAGCCTATTTCTATATGCTTACATATGTCAGAATTTTACTTACAGTTTTACACTAGTAAGATTTTTTATTCTCTTTGCCTTTTACCTATATTTAACTGTATATTCTCCTGATTCCTTTGTCTGTAAATTTTATAACCTCTCTTTTGATACCATTAATATAAACACAACATTAAGGACTTTTATAACCTGAGTTAAAAGCATTTTAACAGCATGTTATTAAATACCTGGAAATGTGGTAGAAAAGTCTATAATTACATTTTCATATAAGAAAAGTAAAATGGACTTTCTTCTGAAGTTGTGTATAGTATATAGCATACCAAAAAATGACAATACTTTTGTGATGGTCAAGCAGTGTCTACTATTTTATTGCCAGTTTGTAATATTTAAATTGTTCTTCTCATCATCTTCCTAAAGCTGTGGCAGCTTAAGTTCACTAATGGGGCCCCTTAGATGACATCAACCAAAGAAGATGCAATTGAAATGGCCATCCGTGACCATTGCTTAACTAGTGTCTGGTTTCCAAGTTAATGCTTACCTTCTTTTGTAGCTTCCATTTTTATCTCAAAAAAAAAAAAAAGAATAGCACAGCACTTAAAGAATTTCATAAAAATCATATATATATATATCAATACATATACATAAAGTGATATGTATATATATGTGTATATATATATATACCATGTTATTTATATTCATTCACACACATACATGCACATATATGAAAGCCTATATCTTTTTAATTTTGTTATTTTTATTTTAATTTTTATTAATTATAGTTTATTCTCTTTGTATCTCCCCATAAGCCCCACCCTCCTCCCTTCCCAATTCTACCTTCCTTCCCCCTTCTCCACACATACCCCTCCCCAAGTCCACTGATAGGGGAGGACTTCCTCTCCTTCCTTCTGATCCTAGTCTATCAGGTCTCATCAGGAGTGGTTGCATTGTCTTCCTCTGTAGCCTGGTAAGGCTGCTCCCCCATCAGGGAGAGGTTATCAGAGAGCAGGCCAATCAGTTCATGTCAGAGGCAGTCTCTGTTCCAATTATTATGGAACCCACTTGGACACTGAACTGTCATGGGCTACATCTGTGCAGGGTTTCTAGGTTTTCTCCATGCATGGTACTTGGTTGGAGTATCACTCTCAGGAAAAACCCTTGTGCTCAAATTTTTTGGTTCTGTTGCTCTCCTTGTGGAGCTCCTGTCCTCTCCCTATCTTACTATTTCCTACATCTTTTGTAAGATTCCATGCACTCTGCTCATCAGTTGGCCATAAGTCTCAGCATCTGCTTTGATATTCGGCACAGCAGATCCTTTCAGAGGCCTTCTGTGTCAGGCTCCTAACTTGTTTCCTGTTTTCTTCTTCTGATGTCCATCTGCTTTGCCCTTCTGGCTGGGGTTTGAGCATTTTAGTCAGAGTCCTCCCTCTTGATTAGTTTCTTTAGGTGTACATATTTTAGTAGGTTTATCCTGTTTTATATGTCTATATGAGTGAATATATACCATGTGTGTCTTTCTGCTTTTGGGATAGCTCACTCAGGATGATCCTTTCCAGTTTCTACCATTGACCTGCAAATTTCATGATAGCCTTGTTTTTTTGTTGTTGTTTTGTTTGTTTGTTTGTTTTTTGCTGAGTAATATTCCATTGTGTAGATGTACCACAATTTCTGTATCCATTCCTCAGTTGATTTGCATCTGGGTTGTTTCTAGCTTCTGGCTATAACAAATAAAGCTGGTACAAACATGGTTGAGCAAATGTCCTTATTGTGTACTTGAGCCTATTTTGGATATATGCCTAGGAGTGGTATAGCTGGATCTTGAGGAAGCGCTATTCCTAGTTGTCTGAGGAAGCGCCAGATTGATTTCCAGAGTGGTTGTACAAGTTTACATTCCCACCAGCAGTGGAGGAGGTTTCTCTTTCTCAACAACCTCTCCAGCATGTGTTGTCACTTGAGTTTTTGATCTTGGCCATTCTGATGGGTGTAAGGTGAAATCTCAGGGTTGTTTTGATTCGTATTTCCTGATGAGTAAGGATGCTGAGCATTTCTTTAAGTGTTTCTCTGCCGTTTGATATTCCCTCTATCAAGAGTTCTCTGTTTAGTTCTGTTCCCTAAGTTTTTAATTGGATTACTTGATTTGTTGCTTTTCAACTTCTGTAGTTCTTTATATATACTGGATATTAGTCCTCTGTCAGATAAAGGGTTGATGAAGATTCTGTCCCAATCTGTAGGCAGTCATTTTGTTCTGATGACAGTGTCCTTTCCTTTACAGAAGCTTTTCAGTTTCATGAGTTCCCATTTATTGATTGTAACTCTTAGAGCCTGTGCTGTCGGTGTTCTCTTCAGGAAGTAGTCTCCTGTGCCAATGAGTTCAAGGCTCTTCCTCACTTTTTCTTCTAACCTATTTAATGTGTCTGGTTTTATGTTGAGGTCTTTGATCCACTTAAACTTTAGTTTTGTGCAGGGTGATAAGTATGGATCTATTTGCATTTTTCTAAATGTAGACATCCAGTTAGACCAGCACCATTTGTTGAGAAAGCCTTTATCTTAATGCAGTATGAATAACTGGTTTTAAATTAAGTGGTTTTATTTCCCTCTGTACAGTTGCACCTGACATCCTGACATGATTTTACATTTCAGTAGCTCTTAATTATGCATTTATTTGCATACTTAAATTTTGGTCCTTGACAACAAATCCAACGCTTTGTACATTATACATGCTAAACACATGCAATACCATTGTTCTAAATTCCTACCTTTATAACCAATTTTTCTTACTCTTGCCCATCCTACAATACTGGTTTTTGCAATTCTTTTTTTACTTTTTTAAAACTTTTTTATTAAATTCTTTATTAATTACACTTTATTCACCATATATACCCCTGTAGCTCCCTCCCTCCTCCCATCCCAATCTGTCCCTTCTTCCTTTCTGCACCCATGTCCTTCCCCAAGTCCACTGATAGGGGAGGTCTTCTTTCCCTTCCTTCTGATCCTAGTCTATTAGGTCTCATCAGGAGTGGCTACATTTTCTTACTCTGTGGCCTGGGAAAGCTGCTCCCACCTTGGGGGGGGGGGTGATTAAAGAGCAGGCCAATCAGTTCATGTCAGAGACAGTCCCTGTCTCATTGCTATGAACCTACTTGGATTCTGAACTGCCATGGGCTACATCTGTGCAGGGGTCTTAGGTTATCTCCATGCATGGTACTTGGTTGGAGTATCAGTCTTAGGAAAGACCCCCTGTGCTGAGATTATTTGGTTCTGTTGCTCTCCTTGTGGAGTTTCGGACCTCTCCAGGTCTTATTATTTTCTGCTTCTTTTGTAAGATTCCCTACACTCTGCCCAAGTGTTGGACATAAGTTTCAGCATCTGCTTTGATAGTCTGCAGGGCAGAGCTTTTCCGAAGCCTCTGTGTCAGGCTCCTTATGGTTGCCTGTTTTCTCTTTCTTCTGATGTCTATCCTCTTTGCCTTTCTGGATAGGGATGGGGCATTTTAACAAGAGTCCTCCCTCTTGATTAGTTTCTTTAGATGTACAGATTTTAGTAGGTTTATCCTATAGTATATGTCTATATGAGTGAGTATATACCGTGTGTGTCTTTCTGCTTCTGGGATAGCCTACTCAGGATGATCCTTTCCAGTTCCCACCCTTTACCTGAAAATTTCATGATTATCTTGTTTTTCATTACTGAGTAATATTCCATTGTGTAGATGTATCACAATTTCTGAATCCATTCCTCAACTGAGGGACATGTGGGTTGTTTGCAGCTCCTGGCTATTACAAATAAAGCTGCTATAAACATGGTTGAGCAAATGCCCTTTTCATATACTTGAACATTTTTTAATATATGCCTAGGAGTGGTATAGCTGGATCTTGAGGAAGCACTATTTCTAGTTGTCTGAGGAAGCGCCAGATTGATTTCCAGAGTGGTTGTACAAGTTTACATTCCCACCAGCAGTGGAGGAGGTTTCTCTTTCTCAACAACCTCTCCAGCATGTGTTGTCACTTGAGTTTTTGATCTTGGCCATTCTGATGGGTGTAAGGTGAAATCTCAGGGTTGTTTTGATTTGCATTTCCCTGATGAGTAAGGATGTTGAACATTTCTTGAAGTGTTTCTCTGCCATTCGATATTCCTCTATTGAGAATTCTTGTTTAACTCCTTACCCCATTTTTTTAATTGGATTACTTGATTTGTTGCTGTTTAATTTTTTGAGTTCTTTATATATACTGGATATTAGTCCTCTGTCAGATATAGGGTTGGTGAAGATCCTTTCCAAATCTGTAGGCAGTCGTTTTCTTCTGACGACAGCGTCCTTTGCTTTACAGAAACGCACCCTTCACAATAGCCACAAAGATATAAAGTACCGGTGGTGTGAACCTAACCAAGCAAGTCAAAGACTTTTATGAAAAAAACTTCCAGTCTCTGAAGAAAAAATTAGAAGAAGATATCAGAAGATAGAAAGATCTCCCATGCTCATGGCTTGGCAGGATTAATATAATAAAAATGGCCATCTTACCAAAAGCAATCTACAGATTCAATGCAATTCCCATCAAATTACCAAATTCTTTACAGACCTTGAAAGAAAAATTCTCAACTTCATATGGAACTACAAGAAACCCAGAATTGCTAAAACAATCCTCTACAGTAAAAGATCTTCTGGAGGCATCTCCATCCCTGATCTCAAGCTGTATTATACAGTAACAATACTAAAAACTGCATGGTACTGGCATAGAAACAGACTGTTGGATCAATGGAATCGAATAGAAGACCCTGAAATAAATCCATGCACTTATAGACCTCTGATTTTTGACAAAGATGCCATAACCATTCAATGGAAAAAAGATAGCATCTTCAACAAATGGTACTGGTCTAATTAGATGTTCACATGTAGAAAAATGCAAGTAGATCCATACTTATCACCCTACACAAAACTAAAATCCAAGTGGATCACAGACCTCAGTATAAAAGCAGGCATATTAAATCGGTTAGAAGAAAAAGTGGGGAAGAGTCTTCAACTCATTGACACAGGAGACAACTTCCTGAACAGAATACCAACAGCACAGGCACTAAGAGCAACAATCAATAAATGGGACTTCATGAAACTGAAAGGCTTCTGTAAAGCAATTCTTTTAAGAATCTTAAAATTCAGAAAAAAAAAAACTTAGGTGCTAATAATCAAAGAGTTTAAAGAATTCTATTTTTAAACATTAAGATATCCACTTTGATGCAATATATATGAATAAATAGATTTTAAATTGGAAAGGTGCTTATGACTCTTCTAAAGCTCAGCACATGTGCCATATGTGCTTCTAATAGGCTGACAGAGCCTCCTTGTGTACTTCCTTTAATAAGACAATAATTTGTTTTTAGTGCTTTAGGAATTTGACACATTTTTGTCTTGTCATTATTCTCATTTAATCTTTCACTTTTGCTTCACTAAACTAAAACTTAAAATTTATCTTCCTTGTAGTGGTTAGGAGCTTAGCTCCTACTCTACCCCTTCTAGGTAGCAAGTGCTAAGCTTTTTGAAATCTTCAACATATGGATTCTTTAAAAGTGGACATGCCTGACACATACTATCCCTTTTTCAGTCTGAGATTCTTCTTTTTTTATTATTTCTTTTTTCCCAGTATCCCATTTCCCATTCATTGAGCCAGATCCAATGATGATAGACTGCCAAATGATCTTCCCTAGAAAAGATGCTGTGTCCAAATTCTCAGAACATGTATGTGTCTGGCAAAGGAAGTGAGATAAAAGTTGACTTTGAAATGAGAAGTCCTCTCTGGATTATCTGAATCTGCATAGCCTATACATGTGCATTCTTAAAACCAGAGACTCATATTATCTTTCTTTGGTTCAGGAGACTCTGGATTTAGAGATGGAAGAATGTCTCAAGCTTAAGAATGGGAGGGGCATCTAGAAAGAAAGGATAACGTTCCCTGCCAACATCTTGAGAGAAAGTACATCATGGAACAGGGAAGGCCAGGTTCAGAATGAACAACCACTTAGTGAGTAGCTTCCTGTAGATGTTAGCAAAATGTTATTTCCAAGAATAAGAATGGACAGGCCCAACAGGGTGGTGCAATAAGACCTCTGTACCCTGAATCGTCATCTTATTCAGAGCACAACCCCAAAGAGACGAAAATGTGATGAAGCCACTTATTATTTTTGTGGTTTATTATGAACCAGCTTGCAAATTAATCAGTCTCTCTCTATCTCTCTGCCTGGCTTCCTCAGGTATGCACTTATCTCCTAGTCTTCACCTTTTAATTCACCTTTTGTCCTATTGTCTCCCCTATCTCTTCCATATAAGCCACTTTTTTTTTTCTAGTCAGGCCTTCCTCCTAGTTTCCTGGCCTTATCCCTGGTGATTCTAAGCTGGTATATACATTTAATATCTAAAATCTAAGATCTGCTTATGTGATAAGAAAAAAAAAACTGTGTAAGTCCCACTTTTCTTGTGACAGAGCTACAGAGGGACATTCAACCTGGGACTTGGCAGGGTTTTAATAAACTTCACATCATAAAATGGACAAGTTTCCTCCCACGTCATATTCGTATCTGCACACTGTACTTTGTGGTGACAGGTGATGCCAATGATGAGCAATGCACAGGGACTAGAGAAAGAGATGAAAGGACATGGTTACAAGAGGGGGAAGCTCAGCCACTCATCAGATCAGAGTTTCCACTGTGTGAACCATATATCACTGTCACTCTGCAAAGCAGTAGAATGGGAGGGACAGAGTAAACTCATCAAAATAAAAGTGCTCAGAGTGTTACAGGAGTTCATGTTCAGAAAGATGCAGAGTTTTCTGTCACTGAAACAATTTTATCTTTCTGACTGGGACAAGTATATGCATGGTCATGTATATAGACACGCCAATAAATTATTCTACATGGACAACATTCCATTTAAAATAAATACAAGCTTTATAGTCTCAGTGATAGAACATTTGCTAGATAGCATCAACAACTGATTTCTCTTTATTTTATTGCATTCTTTTATAATCTAAAGAGTTCAAAGTATATAACGATGAACAAGAGACCCAACTAGATATCTATTAAAGCAAAACATACAAATGGCTATCAAGTGAATGAAAAAAGTTTGTCACCACTCATTATCCAAGAAATACAAAACAAAACTACAACAGTACATAATCTATCACTGGCTAAGATGTCTATTCAGACACTAAGAAAAAAGATGGCCATTGAGGGTGATATGAATGAAAAAAGGACTTAAGCACATTTTGCTGGAAGTGTAAACTAATGTGAACAGTGTAGAAAACAGTATAGAAGTTACTCACAATGTAATGTATGTATATATAACACAATAACTATGTATATTTTCATCCAGCAAATCCACTCCTAAGTATATACCACATGGGATTGAATCAGTATACCAAAAAGACATGTATACTCCTGTCTTAAAGCATCCTGTTCAACAGAGTAGAAAAATTATCCACACAATTCTGAATCAGGTGAAATTCCACTTATTCTGAAAACCAAATTGTATTAAATTGTTCTTCTGTCATCTCTATCTATCTGTCTGTCTGTTTATATTATCAAACTATCCATCGATTACCTTTTGTGTATATTTATATTTGACTTTGTATTGTACTTTACATTTTCATTTACCCATATACACACAAAGAATACAATGGTATTAAAGAAGAACGAAAATATATATGTGAGCTGACATCAGGTAATCATATTTGTGTTTATATTGATGTGATTGATTCCCTTTATATTTTGAAAAATATATGACTGTTTTTAGAGTTACACATGATTGTGTGTAGAATAGAATAAGTTATATTTTATCTATAAACTTAAGTTTTAAATGGATTGAAATAGATGCAAAAGCCTTCTTCCATTCAGATATGCCTTAGGTTTTAATCTAAGAAACTATTAGAAGATAAAATACAATCTTTAAGATCTTGAATTATCACAATCCCATCATCCTGTTCAGAAGTTCCTGTTGATCATTCATCATACATATTATTATGTACTGATAAGCCAGTCTAATATGTAATGCTTATTTACCTTCAATATTTAAAGTTTAAGAGCGATTTTTGCCCTTCAAGATAAAATTCATTACTAAGGTGTTAGTGCCCAAATTATAACACACTCCACAATCTATTTTGGCAAAGTTCATGATGATGTTCAGTGGATACATAGAAGATTAATAAAGTTACATTTAAATTCTTGTTCTATTTCTACATGTAAATATTTAAAATAAAATATAAATAGTATTAATGGTAGAATAAAGTAAACTGTATATCCTTTATAAACAACATATTTAGAGGTCTATACTTTATTAAAAAAGAGAAATAAAAACCAACCTAGACACCTACACATTCACAGAGTTGCTGAAAACAGTCTGAAGTAGTGTACCTTCTTTGGGGATAGATATGAAGGGTTGAATATATACTTTTCACTTACATGTCAGATTTGAGAAAAATAAATATAAGTTAAATACCATAGTACTTAGATGATGGATACTTCATTTGGTAATCATAGAGAATCTTTTAAATTTATTTCTAAGTACTAAATTGTTTTTTCCACAGTGTATTCTGATCATATACTTTTATCTCTTTCATAGCCTTCCAGATCATTATTTCTCCACTCAGCCAATTTCATACCGTTTCTTTTAAACAAAAAAGAGAAATAATATGCAAATAAAAGTAAAATAACAACATGATTAGAGAAAAAGCACAAATTAAAATACATACATATACACACAAAAACATACAGAAACACATACCACAAAACATAGAATATTTTTTGTGCTGACTAACTATTGTTTAGCCTGGAACCTTCTCTGAGAATCTGGGCATGGCTTCACAGTCTCTGTGAGTTCATACATACATCATCCCTCTTGTGTCTGACGGACATTGTATCCTTGGGTTTACCCATAACCTGTTTCTTACAAATCTTTCGGCCCCTTCTTCAGCGTAGATTCCTGAGCTTTGATGGGAGAAATTTGATAAAGGTTACTCATTAAGGACTGAGTGCTCAAAAGTCTGTCATTCTATGCATATTTTCCAGTTGTGGGTCTTTGTGTTCATTACCATTTGCTGGAAGAGGACACTTCTCTGGTGAGGGTTTAACAATGCCCTGATCTGTGGGTATAACAATATGTAATTAGGATAATTTTGTTGCTATGTTCTGTTACCAAAATAATAGTGCTGGGTATATATTCGCCTGTGTCTGCATTCAAGTCACTATTTAAATTCCCAGCCAGTTTTCATTCTGATGAGGTAAGATGAAATCTCTAAGCAGTTTTCATTTCATCCCCCTGATGACTAAGAATGTGGAACATGTTTTAAATATCTCTCGCCCATTAACTTCGAATTTTGAGAACTTTTAGCTTAGTTTTATTTCCCAATTTTTTATTATGTTGTATGCTTTTTGTATTCACATTTTTGAATACATGATGTTTCATATATTAACACTCTGTCAGAGATTATTTTTCTTTCTGTAGGCTGCCTCTTCCTTAAGTGATTCTGTGTTTGGCTATTTGAAAACATTTTAATTTCATAAGGTCTCATTTATTAATTGTTGGGTTTTTATTTATTTATTTATGTATGTATTTATTTATTTATTTTAATTGTTGGTTTTAATATCTGGTATCAGAAGCCTGTTCAGAAACCCCTTTCCTCTTCTAATGAGTTAAATCAATTCCCCATGTTTTCTCTATCACATTGAGGGCCACAGATATTATCCTCAGGTTTTCAAACTATTTGGAGTTGAGTATTTTTGTAAGATGAAAGATAGAAGTCAAGTTTTATTATTTAACATAGCCATCCAGTTTGACCAACATGTTTTTTTCTGAAGATATTGCCTTTGCTCCAATGTGTACTGTTGGTTCATGTGTCAAAAAATTAGGTTGCTGTATGGGTGTGGGTGCGTATGTGGATCCTTAATTTTACCTCATTGCTCAATGTCTGTTTTTATGCCAGCTGCATGGTCTTTTTATGAATGTATATCTGAAATATAACTTTAATTCTTGGAGAGTGATACCTTTGGCATTTGTTATTGTTCACAAACCTCCTGGTTTTATAAAGCTCCTTGTTAGGACACTTTCAGGTCCCTAAAGTATAGCCAGCATAGCTTACAACAGAGAATATTATTTCTGCTAAGGGACAGAAGTCTCCATGTAGCCTTAGATTATTCAACAAACTAACTTTCTTTAGAGTTCTTCAATGCTTATACCTCTCTTCCACTCACTGACCAGAGGTATGGCAGAAAAGATTATTAGGAAAAAGAGGTTGTAGAAGTAGTTCCCAGACATATTTGGTCCTTGTGGAGCTCCTGTCCTCTCCAGGTCTTATTAACTCCCCATTCTTTCATATGATTCCCTGCACTCTGCCCAAGGTTTGGTTATGAGCCTCAGCATCTGCTTTGATACACTGCTAGGTAGAGTCTTTCAGGGGCCCTCTGTGGTAGGCTCCTGTCCTTTTGTTTGTTTGTTTTCTCCTACTTCCAATGTCCATCCTATTTGTCTTTCTAAGTCTCTGACATGAACTCAGTGGCTGGCTCTTTGATGTTCTGCTCCCCCTCATTCCCCCATGAGAGAGGAGTAGCCTTGCTAGGCCACAGAGGAAGACATTCCAGCCAGTCCTGATGAGACCTGATAAGCTAGGGTCAGATGGAAGGGGAAGAGGACCTCCCCTATTAGTGGACTTAGAGAGGGGCAGGAGGGAGATGAGGGAGGGAGGGTGAGATTGGGAGGGGAAAAAAGGGAGGGGGCTAGAGCTAGGATACAAAGTAAATAAACTTTAATATAAAAAATAAAAATTTAATTAAAAAATAAGTAGTTTCTTGGGGTGAGTCCACTCTTTGTTATCCAGATATCAGCAGTCCAGTCGAAATGCCAACAAGAAACAGCAACATGTATCAGCATGATTTAGAAGATCGGAACAAGTCCGTGAAAGCCACAAGTCTCACTTGGATTACCACAAGAAGTTCTCTGGAATGTTTCTCTCTGCAAGTCAAGTGTCAAAGCATGAAAAACCAGCACAGCGATATACATCCAAAAAGCATTCTCTCACTGTCTGTGGGATTCTATATATCTCCTCTCCTCAGAGTCTACCCATGGATGTTTTCAGTTGGCCAAAATAATACCCCTCACATGAGACAGCTTGCAGCAAAACATCACATGACAGATCTGAGTCTTCAAAAAAAAAAAAAAAAAGACAGAAACTTACATTTCATCTCAAGATAAAGATTATCTTTCCTATATTTTTTGGCTTTTTTATGACACACAAATATAGAATATTATCTAGATATATTAAGTAATATTTCTATTTTAGAAACATAAATATAAACAAATTTATATTTCAGTAGCACAAATTCAATTTTGTGGAAATATAATACTGCATATATACTTTGCCTACCTGTATGTTAATAGATTGCAATGAAAATGAAAATTTGAAAGCAGAAACGGTAACAGAACAGCAGCTCATTTACATTGAGTCTTTGAATTGTTCAAGTCAATTTTCTTTTGCCTTTTGGCGAATGTTTTTCAACAGTCTCAGATGCAGAATGCATTCCTATTGGTTCCAAAATTTCCTAACAGCTGAAGATGCAGCATGAGTCCAAAGACTAATAGCAGCTTTGAAATAAATCACTTTTATTTTGTGGAAGAAGGCAAAGCCATTTTCCTAATGGATTACAAAGAGGGTAAGAAGCTGACACAAATGTTCTTCTGAATTGAATATACTTAACTCCATTACTTCTTGTACTTCACTATTAACATCTATGTAAGTGGAGCGCCAGACTGAGGTTTCAGACTTTCTTTTTTCAATGTTCAAAATGAAGGTTTTAAAGTGGCTTAATTGAAGTTGTAGAACTCATGTCTATGTCCGAAAAGCCTTAGTTCCCATGGGAAATCACTTTTTTACATTTTCCTAGTCTTCTGAGTTTTCTCACAATGTATGAGAACAGATATTTTCATTTATAAGTAGTTATCAATTAGAAAATCAAAACCTCAGTGGTATGCACACAGACGAAGAATTAATTTCAGAATTAAAAAAAAACATGTAGTGTTTAAATGACACAGGGACAATCCTTGATGTCATCTATGTGCATAGACATATAAGTTTAAGTAGCAGCTAAAATGATATATTTTAAAACAGTGTAATTAAACAGTGTCTTCATCATCCTCAGTGCCTACACTGCTGAGATTTGTGTATATCAATAGGCCTCAGAGAAAGAGAATCCAGACATTCCTCATGAGTCCTAATAGGCTAGGGCTAGATAGCAGGGAAGGAGGACCTCCCCTATCAGTGGACTAGGGGAGAGGCATAGGGGAATGGGAGGGAGGGTGGGCCAGAGAGTACATGAGGGAGGGGGCTACAGCTGGGATATAAAGTGAATAAATTGTAATAAATAATAATAATGAAGAAAAATTTGAAATGTCTAACACAAAAAAGTGACATGGTATATTGACATACATGTATGAATGCATAATGAAATCATTATTTTGTATGTTAAATTAAAAATAAATTTTAAAAGTTTAAAATCACTCTCCTGATGTCTGAGGAATTGTGACTGCTGCCAAAAGGACATGCCCATTATCAGTGTAATTCAGAATCTTACCAACATGAAAGGTTTGCTTATACTGGTACATACACGTCTCACTGTCTATATACATACACTGCTTCATTTGGTGATCTGACCAGAAGCCAATATCCTGTCTTACTTTCTCTGGTATTGTAATATTAACTTACAAAGCAGATAACATAAACGAGTGACTGTGGTACAGACAGAAGGGTTCCAAATGAGCTGACACAGGCTGGCTGCTTGACAGTTGAACAAGGGGCATAGCCAATAGGTCAACACGTCAAATTAGAGGAGACTGAAATGGATATTTACTTGACAAATGAAGAAAAGGCCGAGCTATGGCAAACAGCAATGCATCAGGACCAGGGCACTTGAACCAAACACATAGTGACATTAGCAATGTCAGAGGGACAGCCATGCTAACCTCTGGAGAGGCAGTGGTTTCAGAGTTGGCAGTGATGTGACAGGGACAATGGCAGCTGTGGGAACAACAGTGAAGACCATAAGTGAGGTGGGTCCTAGACGCTTTAGATCTGGAAAGTGTAACATCTGCTGCTGACAAGGCTGAAGAATGCTGGAGTCTTAGGCTTGAATAAGACCTACAACATTCTTAGGGCTGAACATATCTGAACCAGAAATCTCTGCTAGAGCCATTCTAGTAGAGGATGCTAGCTGCTGCTGTGCCCACTCTATATTGGTACCGATCGCTGCCATCAGATGTCACAGGATGAAACAGGTGCCAAAGGGCAGCAGTGAAAGAGTTTCTTTCGGCTACCCTGTGGTTTCTATGTGGAGAGAGGAAAATTGTCCAAGGTGGCTGGCCAAAAAATTTTCATGTAAGCCTAGCAACTATTTTAAATTTTTGTTCAGTCTTACTATTCCACATACCCCCATCCTTGAAAGCCTTGGATACTATCCACAACTGTGGTTATATACATTTCAAAATTTAGATACTTTCTTTGAAATGTATTTTATTTAAAATGTATGTAAATCACAACTTGTCAGAACAATTTAGTTGTCAGTATGGGAGATTTCCTCTCCTGGAATATAAACATTCACTGGTGTGAATGTTTTCAAAGACATTTCTGCAAACTGGAAATTGAGTCAAACCAGACAGCAAATTAAAAGACCTGTGTGTGTGCGTTCAGCCCAAAGATGGAAGATTCAAACCAGAACCTGAGGTCTGATCCTTCTTGGTTTTTTAACTGAAAGTGGCAGATTTATTGAGACTAGGAGCAAGTCAAATGTGTGGTATTCATGTATGGTAAAAGAGTTCTTTGAGAAACTGAATGGTGAGATTCGGAAATGGGAGGGATCCATAAATTTGCCGAGATAATTTATCTGACTGTATAAGTGTTCTGCCCGAGAGAAGTGCAGAGGAGTTCTGCAGTAACCAAAACAGAGAGTTCATTCAGACATAACAGGGCATGTGGTCCTTGCCACACACCTGCCAATCAACAGGGGATGAAAGCTTTAGGATTGTGAGTGATTGAGAAAAATATTTACTCAAAGCTAATGACTAAAGGACTAAACTGCATACAATTCTTGGCCATTGGGATATAGTTTAGAAATCATGAGATTTTAAAAATATGATCAGGTATAACAGCAACTGTATCCTAAGGGAGCAAAGAATCTATTTAGCCCAGAATTTTTATATTATTATTAAAATGCCTACTGTTGAGTGGAAATCCAAAATACAAAGACTTAGGTAAAGCTTTTTTATGCAAAACACAAATGACAGTCAATTTAACTTGACTCAGTAAAATCAGAAGCAGGATTTTTAAGCCAGTTATTTTCCAGAAGCTTATTGTCTGCCCCAAAAGTTACGTTCATAGGAACTTACACAAAAAGAAAACAAAATAAAGGTCCACACGAAGCCTTGCATAGGAATGTTTTATTTTATTTTATTTTATTTTATTGAAGATTTTTTATTTTTTTATTTTTCATTTTTATTTTATATTAATCACAGGTTATGTACTTTGTATCCCAGCCATAGTCCCCGCCCATATCCTATCCCTATCCCTCCCATCCCTCCCTCATCTCCTCCCTGTCCCTTTCCAAGTCCACTGATAAGGGAGGACCTCCTCCCCTTATTTCTAATTCTAGCTTATCAGGTCTCTTCAGGACTGGCTGCAATGTCCTCTTCTGTGGCCTAGAAAGGCTGCTCCTCCCGCATGGGCGACGGGTTTGAAGGGCCAGCCATTGTGTTCATGTCCGAAGTATTCCCTATTCCCCTTACTAGGGTACCCACTTGGATATTGAGCTACCATTTGCTACATTAAAGCAGGGGTTCTAGGTTATATCCACACATGGTCCTTGGTTGGAGAAATAGTCTCAT
The DNA here is from genome assembly GCA_028658305.1 of Pachyuromys duprasi. Lineage (NCBI taxonomy): Eukaryota > Metazoa > Chordata > Mammalia > Rodentia > Muridae > Pachyuromys > Pachyuromys duprasi. Next base: position 69,838,878 of record CM053764.1, read on the forward strand.
AAAAGACCCCTGTGCCCTGATATATTTGGTCCTTGCTCTTGTCCTCTCCAGGTCATACTAACTACCCCTTCTTTCATATGATTCCCTGTACTCTGCCAAAGGGTTGGTTATGTGTCTTAATATTTGCTTTGATACAAAGCAAAGTAGAGTCTTTCCGAGGCCCTCTGTGGTAGGCTCTTGTCCTGCTACTTCTTTTCTCCACCTCCAATGTTCATCCCATTTGTCTTTCTAAGTGAGGATTAATCCTCTTACCCCAGGTCCTCTTTCTTGTTTATCTTCTTTAGGTGTATAGACTTCAGTATGTTTATCCTATCTTATAGGTCTATATAAGCGAGTATAAACCATGTGTGTCTTTCTGCTTTTGGGATACCTCACTCAGGATGATCGTTTCCAGCTCCCACAATTTGCCTACAAATTTCATGATTTCCTCCTTTTAAATTGCTGAGTAGTATTCCATTGTGTAAAAGTACCACAATTTCTGTATCCATTCCTCAACTGAGGGACAACCAACCCTCTATCTGACAAAGGGCTAATATCCAATATATATATAAAGAACTCAAAAAGTTAAAATGCAACAAACCAAGTAATCCAATTAAAAAATAGGGTAAGGAGCTAAACAGAGAACTCTCTGTAGAGGACTATAGAATGGCAGAAAAACACTTAAAGAAATGCTCGACATCCTTAGCCATCAGGAAGATGCAAATCAAAACGAACGTGAGATTTCACCTTACTCCCATCAGAATGGCTAAGATCAAAAACTCAAGTGACAACACATGCTGGACAGGATATGGAGAAAGAGGAACCCTCCTCCATTGCTGGTGGGAATGTAAACTTGCACAACCACTCTGGAAATCAATTTGGCGCCTTCTTAGACAATTAAGAATAGTGATTCCTCAAGATCCAGCTATACCACTTCTAGGCATATATCCAAAAGATGCTCAAGTACACAACAAGGACATTTGCTCAACTATGTTCGTAGCTGCTTTATTCGTAATAGGAATGCTTTAAAAAACAGTTATTTATTAAAATTGCTTAGACTAAAAACAAAAGTTAAGGAACACATTATAAATATGCCACTAAGTTTATTATCTGTCTTTTTACAAATAAATCCTCAAGTTCCCAATACATTGCTTCATCTTGCTGTCAAGTTACCATGTTTCTAACTGTGTAGCTTTGTCCCATTGTATGTATTTGGATAGTATATCCCTTAAATGCTGAATTTACAGAGAAACTTAAGAGATAAAACCAGAAGTGTAGAAATGTGACCCCTGAATGCATCAGGAGGATGCTAGGCATGTTTTCATGGACACCTCATCCCGATAGAGTACAAAGGACTCAATGTTTCTTGGGACCTGAACTTAGAGTTTACACACTGGTAGTATGCCTACAGACAAAAACAGCAATTTACATAATGACATATCCTGTATGATACAAATTAAGACACTGAATCACTAAAACTAAATACTTAGCCAAGTGTTCCCCTAAGAGATGAGGACCATGGAGAATATAAGAGAACTGTACTTAATCAATTGCTATTACATGGCTGCTTAAATATAACATGACAATGGGCCCCATCTAGGAAATTATTTTAAGCACCATGGGCTCTTAGGGATATTCCCAAAATCATCAGCAAGCTTACATTCTTAGAGTATTTTAGCTTTTGGCACCCACACAGGTTACTTTGCTATTAGCTAGGGCAGTAATTTGCTGATTTTAAGTAAAAAAAAAAAAAAGAAAGAAAAGAAAGAAAGAAAAAAGACGTTATCAAAAACTTTCTTTTTAGGCAAGCCAGGGGGAACACCATGACAACTAATGCCTTATTATCTCAAACAGGAATCTTGATGGAAACAAAAAAAAAAAGTATATCTGTATTATGAGGCTTTAAATTTGAAATTGAGAGGAACTATAAAAGATTAAAGTAAATAGAACTGCATTCTATCTTTCTATCTAAACACACACATATTTATCATCTGAAGAGAACAAAAGATGTTCACTTAAAAGAACACTGGGAAAATACTTTTCTAAGACCAAACTGTGCCAAATGGAACTTTCTGTGGCTCAGGAAGAAATAGCCTGGGCCCCTCCCACCAATTCCTGACAAGCCCAGGGCCTGGATGTGGAAGAGTGGGGTCCATCCTTCCAAGGGAAAGCCAGACTGACCTTGTCCACAAATCCTCATGCTGTACTCCTGGGTAACGGAGCCTGGAAGGATGGACTGTACAACCATACCACCTTCTCTTCCTCCTCTAACACAGAGCCTTCAAGAGACCCACTGATCCCTTTCTATGAAATGAGCATAAAGCAAACTGTCTCACAGACACAAACTTAGGAGGCCTCTGCTGAGTTCTGAGGACAGGAGCACAGTGTGGCAGCATGCTCAGCACATCCCAATAGCTAGGCCCTGCCATTAACACCTTACTCAACCACCCCACAAAGTCACCCTTAAGCTGCTGTGAAACTTCTGATAATTAACACTTATTTAATACTTACCATGCAGTGCCTTAGTGCAGGCTATTCTTACAGCACTGCCTAGAATTGGGTTTGATCCTGCAGCCCCATGAACAATGCGAGGCACACACTTTCTAGAGATATCACATGGCTTATTGTGTTCCAGAAGCACCACATCAGAACTGCAGATCAACCACCCTCAACTGTCAGATCCATAGGGATGGGCATCACAGTTTTTTCATCTTTGCAGGATAATGTAGAGCATATATGCTAAAACTGTTGTCTAATGAATGGAAATTAGTAACTCTTTGGTTAAAAACCAAGAATATGAGAGCTTATAGGCAGAATTGGGTATGATTAAGAAGGAAGATGCTCATTGAATGTGAATTTTCAGACAAGATAATGAGTAATATTTCAACTATACAACAAGGTCATTTGCTCAACTCTGTGCCTCTCAAAAGAAGAATGAGTACAGAACTTGTGGTACATTTATACAATGAAATACTACTATGCTATTAATGACAAGGCAATCATGAAATTTTGAGGCAAATGGTGGGAACTAGAAAAGATTATCTTGAGTGAGGTATCCCCAAAACAGAACGACACACATGGATATTAGCCATATAATATGGGATAAACATACTGAAATCTATAGTCCTAAAGAGGCTAAACAAGGAGGACTCTAGGGAAGAGTCTTAATACTCATTCCAAAGGGCAAACAGGATAAACATTGGAAGTCAGAGAAGACAGAGAACAGAATAGGAGCCTACCACTGGGGGCTTCTGAAAGACTGTATCCATGAGGGTATCGAAGCAGTTGCTAAAACTCATAATCAAACTTTGGGCAGAGCACAGGGAATCTTATACAGAAAAAGAAGATAGCAAGCCCTTGAGTGTTCTTAATTAGATTCCATTGATCCACTATTCTGTTTCTATGCCAATACCATACGGTTTTTATTACTATTGCTCTGCAGTACAGTTTGAGGCCAGGGATGGAGATGCCTCCAGATGATCTGTTGTACAGGATCATTTTGGAAATTCTGGGTTTTTGTTTCTCCATATAAAGTTGATAATTTGTCTCTCAAGGTCTATAAAAAACTGTGTTGGTATTTTGATGGGAACTGCTTTGAATCTATAGATTGCTTTTGACAGAATAGCCATTTTCATTGTTAATCCTACTGATCCATGAGCACGGGAGATCTTTCAATCTTCTGGTATCTTCTTCAACTTCTTTCTTCAGAGACTTGAAGTTTAGAAGACCCAGAAATAAACCCATACACCTAAGGATAATTGATTTTTGACAAAGAAGTCAAAATCATTCAATGGAAAAAAGACAGCATCTTCAACAAATAGACATCCTGTTGGTCTAACAGAGTGTCTACATGCAGAAAAATGGAAATAGATCCATATTTATCACCCTGAAAAAAACTAAAGTCCAAGTGGATCAAAGACCTCAACATAAAACCAGACATACTAAATCTCTTAGAAGAAAAAGAGGGAAAGAGCCTGAACTCATTGGCACAGGAGACTACTTCCTGAAGAGAACACCAACAGCACAGGCCCTAAGATCAACAATCAACAAATGTGACCTCATGAAACTGAAAAGCTTCTGTAAAGCAAAAGATACTGTTGTCAGAATAAAACAACAGCCTACAGACTGGGAAAGAATCTTCACCAACCCTATAACTGACAGAGGGCTAATATCCAATATATATAAAGAATTCAAGAAGTTAAAATGTAACAAATCAAGTAATCCAATTAAAAAACTGAGGTATAAAGCTAAACAGAGAAATCTCTGTAGAAGACTGTAGAATGGCAGAAAAATACTTAAAGAAATACTCATTGTCCTTCGCCATCAGGGAGATGCAAATCAAAACTACCCTGAGATTTCACCTTACACCTGTCAGAATGGCTAAGATCAAAAACTCAAGTGACAACACATGCTGGAGAGGATGTGGAGAAAGAGGAACCCTCCTCCATTGCTGGTGGGAATGTAAGCTTGTACAACTACTCTGGAAATCAATTTGGCACTTTCTTAGACAATTAAGAATAGTGATTCCTCAAGACCCAGCTATACCACTCCTAGGCATATATCCAAAAGATGCTCAAGTACACAACAAGGAAATTTGATCAACTATGTTCGTAGTTACTTTATTGGCAATAGCCAGAACCTGGAAATAACCCAGATGTCCCTCAGTTGAGGAATGGATACAGAAATTGTGGTACTTTTACACAATGGAATATTACTCAGCAATTAAAAATGAGGAAATCATAAAATTTCAGGCAAATGGTGGGACCTTGAAAAGATCATCCTGAGTGAGGTATCCCAAAAGCAGAAAAACGCATTTATATAGACCTATAAGATAGGATAAACATACTGAAATCTATACACCTAAAGAAGATAAACAAGGAAGAGGACCTGGGGTAAGATGATCAATCCTCACTTAGAAAGACAAATGGGATGGACATTGGATGTAGGAGAAAACAAGCAACAGGACAGGAACCTACCACAGAGGGCCTCTGAAAGACTCTTCCTAGCAGTGTATCAAAGCAGATGCTGAGACTCATAACCAAACCTTGGGCAGAGTGCAGGGAATCATATGAAAGACCTGGAAAAGACAGGAGCTCCACAAGGACCAAATATATCTGGGCATATGGGTCTTTTATGAGATTGTATCTCCAACCAAGGACAATGTACAGATATATTCTAGAACCTCTGTTGGGATGTATCCCATGGTAGCTTAGTATCCAAGTGAGTACCCTAGTAAGGGGAACAGGGACTATTTCTGACATGAACACAATGGCAGGCTCTTTGACCTCCCCGTTTCCCGAGAGAGGTGCAGTCTTGCTATGCCACAGAGGAGGAATTTGCAGCCAGTCCTGAAGGTACTTGATAAACCAGGGTCAGATGGAAGTGGAGGAGACCTTCCCTTATCAATAGACTTGGAAAGGGGCAGGGAGGAGATGAGTGAGGGAGGGCATGATTGGGAGGGAATGAGGGAGTGGGATACAGCTGGGATAACTGTAACTATTATTAGAAAAAAATTAAATTAAAAATTTTCAAATACATCATTCATAAAGAAAAAAAGAAAAAAAAACTTGAGTGGACAGGAGTTCCACACGGAGACTAACAACGCAAAAAAATATGGGCCTAGGGGTATGGCAGAAACTGATGAATCAAACAAGGACCATGGATAGAGAGGACCTGGACCCCTGCTCAGATATAGGCCATAGTCAGCTCAGTCTCCATGGGGATTGTACAAGTTTACACTTCCACCAGCAATGGAGGAGTGTTCCTGTTTTATCACACCCTCACCAGCATGTGCTGTCACTTGAGATTTTGATCTTAGCCATTCTGACCAGTGTGAGATAGAATCTCAGGGACCTTTTGATTTTCATTTCTCTGATGACTAATTATGTTGAGAATTTCTTTAAGTGCTTATCAGCCATTTGAGATTCCTCTGTTGAGAATTCTCTGTTTAGTTCTGTGCCCCATATTTTAATTGGGTTATTATGTTTATTTGTGTTTGATATCTTGGGTTCATGATATACATCCCAAACTGTACACTGTCATTTCGTTCTACTGGCAATGTCTTTTTCCTTATAGAATCTTTTCAGTTTCAGGAGGTCCCATTTATTAATTGTTGATCTTAGAGCCTGAGACTGAAGCATCAATCAAGCACCTTGCATGAAACGGACCTAGGCACCCTACAAAGACGTAGCTAATAGGCAGCGTAGTTTACCCTGTTTGCCCTTTTGAAGGATTAAGCATCTTCCCTAGGGTCTTTCATGTTGTTTAGCTTCTTGAGGACTATAGATTTTAGTATGTTTATCCTATATTATCCAGCTAATATCCAATTATAAGTGAGAATATACCATGTGTGTTTTTCTTTGCAGGGAAGTGGGGACTGCATCTGACAAGGACTAACTTGCCAGATTTTTGATCACTTCCTCCTGGAGGGGCTGCCTTCTAAGGCCACAAGGGAAGAAAACATGCTCAGTACTATTGAGACTTGATGAGCTGTGGTGGATGGGAAAGGGAGTTGCTCTCTTCTGAGGAAAAGGGGTGGGGGAAGGGAAAAGGGTGAAGTGAAAAAGGGTAGGACTGAGAGGGGAGAAGGGATGGAGCTACTACCAATGTGTAAAATGAATAAAAGGAAAGAAAGAAAAATAATTTGGGGGGGCATTATTCAGATAAAAAGTATTATAGAGTAATATCGTATATTAACAGAATGATATAATTCTGAACACTAGCAGCTGATTGCATATTTTAGTGTTGCTGGATATTATTGTTTTTTTATATCTTCAGAATTTCTGCCTTCTAAATTATATGAGGATTAACTTTCAGAGGTACTGCTTATTTATTTGAGTGCAATCTATTACAACAAAGGTGTTCACTCAACATTCCCTACTAACATATTTACTTATCACTGAATTATTGAATATATAAATATCTGCTAAGTTAAAAAATCTCCTATTATCAATAAACTATTTTTCAATATATTTAAAATTTAATTAAACTTTGCTGCTCTCTATAAAATAGCTTCCCAAACAGATTTATTATATTTGTGAGAAAATAATTTCATATTGTCTATAATAAATGATTGTTTATTCAAGATGATATAGATAAAAGTAGATGCTCACTCTAGATTTAAAAACATACTCAATTAAAACTCTAAACATTCTTGCTAGTCCTATTTGTTCTGTAATTTAACATAAGGTAAAAAGATTTTGAATAGTGGGTTCTTATAACTGATCTTCCTTTTGGCCATGATTAGACATTTAACTTTGCTTTGGACTAACTTTTAATAATTTTTGGAACCCAGTCAGTTATAGAAAATTGTATTACTAGAGGTTGCATGACTTGAATCCAAGATTACAGTTTAATAACGTTTAATAATATATTTGAAGTCTAGAAAAGTTGAAAAACACAGGGAAAGTAATTCAAATAAACCAATGGATCATTTTTGGCTTGTGCAACAATATCACGCTGCAACAATGTTTATGTATGCTTCAAAAGGAGAGTTAAGGAATGAGCTAGAAAACAAATGTAAGGGAATAGTGCTATTGCAATTCAGATTTCAACAAAAATTTTCCAGTATCTTGTTCTCTAAGGAGAACAAGTACATAGAAAGCCATTACAAGGTTAAATATCATACGCACACACACACGAACACACACACGTAATGCCTTAAATCTACTTACTGGAAAAAAAAAGGGAATTCATAGACAAAATAAATGCAAACAATGGCTTATTTCTCTAAAGCAATAGGGCCCCCGTTGGCTGATAATTTGCTTTTTATATTGAAATTTTTAAAAAGAAAGCAAGTATTTGTATAATAGACAAAATGGTTCTTTTAATGTCTTAATCCCTCTTAATATGTGTTATATTTAACAGAATATCTAAAAACAATTGTGGATACTGGAGTATAAATAAATGTTATATATATATTTAATAAATGTTATATATAAATAAATATATATATTTCAGATAGCCCAAATCAAGTGTCATAGCACTACATTGTTAGCAAGTATGTACACTAAACTTAGATGCTGGTATATCAATTCCTAATATATCATAATATATCGATTTTACAATTTTATAATGTGTCAATTTTAACAAAATTTCTAACACAATTTTTAGAATATTATCTAGAAATTTGCATCATTGGCACGTAATAATATACATATGCTGACAATGTAGTGCTGTGCTTATCTTTGCACTTCTCTACTTGACTTCTCAGAGAGAAACTATTCAGAGAAATTCTCAGGGCAATCCAACTTGGTCATGGGGCTTTCACTGACTTCCATATTTGCCTTTGGACTGGACTGCTACTAACCTGAGTCTTGTAATCGCCTAATGACTCATTGATACTTATCACCAGGGAGTAGATACAAGGATAACCACAGCCCTGTTCCTTATTAATCTCCTACCTAAGATTGCAGGGGGTTGAAAGGGAGGTAAAGGTGTATAATATCACTAAATAAAGTGGGTTTGGTGAAAAATCTAAGCCTACAGTCCCATATGTGTTTACTTGTATGTATGTTATCAGGGCTGATCTTTTGACACTAGAGAGCCAGTTATTATGCTCTTCCTTGATGATGCATAGTTTTGTTTTGTTTTAAGGCTGTAACACTGTAGATATTTTATAGTTATAGATATAATATATATATAGTTATATATATAGTATATATATATATAGTTATATATAGTTATATATAAAGAACTAAAGAACTTGAAAAGCAACAAATCAAGTAATCCAATTAAAAATGGGGAACAGAGCTAAACAGAGAATTCTCGATAAAGGAATATAGAATGGCAGAGAAACATTTAAAGACATGCTCAACATCCTTTACTCATCAGGGAAATGCAAATCAAAACAACCCTGAGATTTCACCTTACACCCATCAGAATGGCCAAGATAAAAACCTCAAGTGATAACATATGCTGGAGAGGTTGTGGAGAAAGGGAACTCTCCTCCACTGCTGGTGGAAATGTAAACTTGTACAACCACTCTGGAAATCAATCTGGCACTTTCTCAGACAACTAGGAATAGTGTTTCCTCAAGATCCAGCTATACCACTCCTAGGCATATATCCAAAAGAGGCTCAAGTACACAATAAGGAAATTTTCTCAACCATATTTGTAGCAGCTTTATTTGTAATAGCCAGAAACTGGAAACAACCCACATGTTCCTCAGTTGAGGAATGGATTCAGAAATTGTGTTACCTCTACACAATGGAATATTATTCAGCAGTGAAAAACAAGATAATCATGAAATTTGCAGGTCAATGGTGGGAACTGGAAAAGATCATCCTGAGCTATCCCAGAAGCAGAAAGACACACAGGGTTCCTACTCACTCATATAGACATAAAATATAGGATAGACCTACTAAAATCTGTACACCTAAAGAAACAAATCAAAAGGGAAGACTCTGGCTAAAATGCTCAATCTCCAGCCAGAAAGGCAAAGAAGATAGACATCAGAAGGAGAAAACAGGAAACAAGTTAGGAGCCTGCCACAGAGCGCCTTTGAAAGGCTGCAGATGATCAGACTTATGGTTAACCTTTGGACAGAGTGTAGGGAATTTTATGAAAAAAGTGGGAAATAGTAAGATCTGGAGAGGATAGGAGCTCCACAAGGAGAGTAACAGAACCAAAAAATCTGGACAAAGGGGTCTTTCCTGAGACTAATACTCCAACCAAGTTCCATGCATGGAGATAACTTAGAACCCCTGCACAGATACAGCCCATGGCAGTTCAGTGTCCAAGTGAGTTCCATTATAGTGGGAACAGAGACTGCCCCTGACATGAACTGATTGGCCTGCTCTTTGATCACCTCACCCTGAGGTGGAAGCAACCTTAATAGGCCGCAGAGGAAGACAATGCAGCCACTCCTGATGAGACCTAATAGACTAGGATCAGAAGGAAGGAAAAGAAGAAGACCTCCCCGATCAGTGTCTTGGGGAAGGGCCTGCATGGAGAAGAGGGAGGAAGGGAGAAAATGGGAAGGGAGGGAGGATGGTGCTACATGGGGCATACCAAGTGAATAAAGTGTAATTAATAAAAAGAAAAAAGAAAAGAAAAAATACAAAAAATAAATAAAAATAATAAAAAGAAAATAAGTTTAACAAAATAAAAACTGTGACTTGAAATCTATATAATTGTATTTAATGTAAGAAGGAGAATATTCAATTGTAAGGAGCAATTACTATGAAAGTAGGAAGAACTAAATATCACTTATTGGACTATTTCACCATAAATAAACAAAGAATTTCAAAGTGAATAAATAGGAAAGGAAATACTCAACTGAGTTAAAATATCAACAAAAGTGCTTTGCCTTCCTATTTAAGTATTTTTGGGGGAGAGGAGTAAAATAAATGAAGCCATGCTGGTCAGAGTTTGAAAACATGCATGGGTTGTAGCTCATGGTCTTTGTTACATAACAGAATGTAAAGGAAACTGATTTGCTCAGTAATTTTCCTCATTACCTGGTTCATTTCAAAGATCTATAGTAAGAAAGCCCAATAAAACATGAATTTTCTTCAAACTTGTGTAACCAGATTAGACTTTAGAAAGCTACTGAAATGTATTGTAAAACACATTAATGAGGAAGAGGTTACACATTCATCTTCATATGATTCTCGAAATTCTTAGCTGAAAACTATTCCAAACTTTTGTTAAAGAAAAGTGCCCAAAGCCAGGAAGATGAAAAGGAGTCTTCAGCAGCTTGGGAGGTTTTATATTCCTATCATGAAAGTGTGAAGACCTTCTATCTCAAAGGTTAGACTTCCCACAGAACCGTGGCCCTCATAGAGGGGTTAAATTACTCACGAGACTAAGAACTTTGGTGAGTTTATCTTTATGTATTTTAAAAGCAAGCCTTAAAGGAATCAGGGTAATTTTAAATAAGTTAAATACATTTTGTAAAAATTATGCTATTGAAGAAATAAAAAGAACTCTGCATCCAATTATATGAACTTTTAAGGTCTTGGTTCTCATCTACATGACCCCATTTAGGGAGGAAAAGCGGACATTCTTTCCAAAGAGGATGTCCAGGTGGCAGTAAGAACAAAGTATAGCATCCGTTTCTAGTCATTACAGAAATGCAAATGAGATCATGACAGGATTCTGCTGGAATGGATGAATGTTATTTAAAGAGAAGGAAGCTCCACATACTAAAAATTGACATGGATATATAGAAAATTATGCCAACATTGTTTCAGTTAACTAAAATAATTCATACTTAGGAGCAACTTGTCACTTTTTCAAAATTTTTAAATTATAAATTCTGGTAAGAGACTTCAGTAGTTTAGAGCATTTGTTGGTCTTGCAGAGGGCTCAAGGATGGTCCACAGTACTGGTATTTATTGGTTCACAATCTCTTATAATGCAGTTCCAGGAATTCTGAAAGCATCTTTAGCTTCCTTAAGTACTTACTGTACTGCACATGAGCCACATATAAATAAGTAGACACAAGCATGTACCACACATGTGCATTTGTACACTCTCACACATACGTGCACACACACAAGAAAGAGAGAGAGAGAGAGACTTGTCTACCTTTTTCTTGGACTTCAAGTTACAAAAATTAGGTCATTGATATGGTATGCACTCCTAAAGGCATGATTTCAAGTATTCATAGCAGTTGTATTTATAATATCTGATCCAAAGAGCAGTCAACATTGGAGACATTAGAATTACCTAAACTAACTTTTACCCCATCTTCACTGAATCTTTAGAGGAAAAGAAGTTTCTAACAAAGGGTTGTAATATTCTTTTCTTCAATGAATCTTAGGCCTCATCTGTGATGACTTGAAAGGCTGCTTATGAAGGTGTTTCTTCCTTCCCCTGTTCCACGCTAGTGTGCCAGGACTTCTATTACAGGCTCAGCAGGATGGCTATATATGGTTACCTGGGTGACTTGGGGTACTGACAACCTAGTACCTGGTTCAAAGACAAAATATTGTGTGAGGACCCACCTCCAGATTATTAGATCCTAGAGCCTCCAGGCACTGCCCCAAATGCCTTCACAAATCAAGCCACATCCCATTGTAATCTCTCCTTTCTCCTGGTTCTGTAACAAACGTGGACTGGAAAAGCACTGGTCTCATCTTTCCTGGATCTTTGGGATCAGACACCACCTGACTACGTAGATCACATAGTATTATACCCTTTGTTTGGTGCTATAAAACCACCCTTTCCTCTGAAGACTTTAAGAGTAGACACTATATATACCTTTCTCTCTGTAAACTCTATTATGCTTCCTGTGGCATTAGTGTGGTAATGATTCTTCACCAAAGCTCTGGCCTGAAAGAGGATTCATTTCCATGTTTCTTACAAACCTCTTTTCTTCATTCCTGAAATCTTGCTGGATAAAAGCAACGCTGCATGGATCAGAAAAAAGTTACCTGGCTTTTTTATGCCTGAACTTCAAGCTACAGAACTTCCTCTTTCCTAAAATGAGAAACAGCACCACCCCTTGGCTCAGACATCAAAGGGGAGTTTAGAATGCTTTGAGGGAGATTCTACAGCATCAGGAATCCATATAAGGCTGGGTCTGAGAGCAGAACATGCTATAGCATGGCCAATCTAGGCATTGAAGAAGTGTAAACTTCAAAGACACTCCGAAGCTTGAGCCCCTGAGGCATGGGAATCAGGGCAGGAGTTTCTTTTTAGCTTAGGTCTGAAAGCAGCAATGCTGGCACCTCCTTTCATCGAAGTTATAAAGATTTAGGGGACAGTTTTATTTAAATACAAATAAATGTCAAGTCTAATTTGGGTTTAGGGTCAAGATTTAACTTAGATAACAGGTATTAAAAAGCAAGAGTAGGGATTGAGGACAATTATCAATGAAGGAAAACAGTTTAATGTTAAGTGTAGAGGATTATGTCCCATAAAGGAGTTATTATTAAGATGTTGGTAATATAGAACAGAGAGAGACAGAGACAGAGAAACAGAGAAAGAAAGAGAAATAATGTATTCATTATGATCTGCTAATTAGCTTTTAGTCACAGAGACAGAAACTTCTGATATGGAAACCTGAAAATTCTAAGCTGGATCAGCTCATGGTTGCTAAGTGACAAACTTGGGTGGGGTATCATGGTGGCAGAAATATATAACAGGGGTTAACTGTCTTTTTCATGAATGACCAAGAAGAACACAGAATACAGAATGTGGCAACTCTTTGATTCTGTGTATCCACTGTTTGCCCTGCTCACATAACAAATTGGGTCTTCATAGCTATGCCAGTCCTTCTGGAGAACATGGATAGACCCAACCAAATCCATGATTCATGTATCTCCTAGGTGATTCTAAATCCAGATACAATGGGATTAATGGCTGGCCATCATATTACATATCAATGTTTTAAAGCATTTTTTTTCTGTTTCATCCTTCCCACGGGCAGACATTTGTTTTAGCAGAAATTTGGGATAGTGTGGATATTGTTTACCTGATAAAGCAATTGGGAAATTGAAGCCTGGAACAGATTTGCCACCGATTTCAGCTAGATATAGAACTCATGTCCTCTTTGTTCTTCTCTGCAGAGTGGTTAAGTTATACAAGGGCATTGAGAAAAGAGGGTAGAACAGTCAGAGATTCAAATACTTCATTCGAGGTTGACAAATGCATTTAACAGCTTGGATTCCCAGTAATTTCAGAGTAAACAAACGAGATTTGGGAGATGGGCTGGTAGGTAAAGGGCTTGCACGAAAGCATGAGGACCTGAATTAAAACCTCCAGTATTCATATTAAAAGCCAGGTATTAGAGATGTGCGAAGTTGTAACCTCAGATATAGGAGAAGTAGGAAAAGCCATGGCGTTAGCCCTAACTTCAGTGCTGACCTTAATCTCAAATCATAAAGTACAGATCCAGGGAAAAGGACATCTGATGTCAATTTATGACATCCAATTGCATACACACATATGTGCACTCTCTAAAACAGTAACTGAAAAACATTTACACATGTATATAACATACACAAGTAAATCGATGAATAAATGGATAAGTAAACATTATAAATATATGCTTTGACTTCACAAAATGTCTGAAAATTAGTGCTGTTGTTTACACAAAATTTAAAAATTAAACTCAGAATTATCATCTGATACAGTGGTTTTCAACTTGGTCCATGTTCATAGCATATTGTAAGTGAATTTTATTATAATTTTAATGAGTTTGTGCTCAACATCAGTTTTTAAGACGTAAATTACCAAAGAATCAAGTATCAAATGTAATCATCACTCATTAGAGATACAATTTCATCTTTAATACTTTAGACTAATATTCTTCCTAGTTGCTTTAGTAGCATAATTTTTAACATTTGGTATTTGGCTCTTTAACTACATTTATATTGAATTGTTTTTTTAGTTTCACATTTATGTGCAGTAAATAGCTTTCAACGGAGATGAACTGGGCTTTAATGAACATTAAATGCTCCTCACAACAGCACTGCAGTGCTCATGTAAGAATAACATGTTAAAATATTTACACCCTAGAAAAACGTCTAGTGTCTTTAATTTTTTGCCTGTGCCTTCAGTTTCTGATATTCTTTAATCCTATAAGAACACATATTGAGAAGCTGCTAAGCAAAATCTTGACACAAATTTTAAGTGATTAAAAAAGAAATAGATCTTGTAACTCAACCTTCAGAAGTTTGCATCAAACTGTAAGTGAAATGGAAGGGACCAGCACAAGATTGCTGAGTAGAATTTAGTCAAGTATCTGAAAAGAATTCCATAAATAAATTTAATATATGTAATAGGTTTTTGAAAAATAGTGAAGACCTACTTCAAATTTGGGAACACATTAACAAATAAGACATAATAATCATTAGAGAAACATGGTTTATATTTTGAAGGCATACATACACACATGCACGTATGTGTAACTACCCTTTAATTTTGTGGTTGTGAAAGAGAACACAGCTGGTCACAAACCTATAGAATATTCCAGAGAAGGAAAATAATATGATTTAATAATTAACTCTGAGTCTCAGTGCAGTCCTTTTCAGTAGGTGTCTGAAATCCACTTCCTGATGACTATTCAACCAAAATAGTAGAAAAAATAATCTTATAAATATCAATACTTGGTTATTCTTGAAGTTCATCTAGAAATTACATATAATAAACAAGAAAAATATAATGTATGCAGAGATGCAGATACTATGAGAACTGGAATTTAAAAAGCATAGATATCTGAAACAAATAAATATTGAGTATGAGGGACAACTCTTGACTTCTCTTTTTTTTTTCTTTTTTTTTTAGACTACATTCTTTTTTTTATATATTTTTATTTATTTTTTATTAAATTTATTTATTTTTATCTCCATCACAGGTTAGGTACTTTGAATCCCAGGCGTAGCCCCCTCCCCCATTCCCTCCTACCCTCCCACTCCCTCCCTCATCTCCTTCTTCCCCGCCCCCTCCAAGTCCACCAACAGGGGAGGACCTCCTTCCCTTCCATCCAACCCCAGCTTATCCTGTCTCCTCAGGGCTGGCTAGCCATCAGAGAGATGCAAATCAAAACGACTCTGAGATTTCACCTTACACCCTCCAGAATAGCTAAGATGAAAAACTCTAGTGACAATGCTTTATTTTTTTATAAAACACATATTTAAAGATAACTAGTCAATTGAGTATATGCTCAAATCAAGTAGTATTGAACAAATTATGTTGGATATTCATTCCCAATCTCTTAATTCTTTTGCTATCCCTTATTTAATTCAAGGATAAAATGAATTGTGACAGTTTATCATGATAACTTTTATCTTCCAAATTTTGGAAACATTTTCCAAGCAATCAATTCCTATTTCTATGACAAGCCATAAAATTTCTATGGCCTACATCACACTCGCTCAATCTAAGAGCAAACATGTGAGGGTTAAGCAAGTCAGCATTTCCCAAATATACAGGTGTATTGTTAATTAACAAGCAGAAAATACTATTATTCATTCTTCTGTAGTAAATCCATGCCTGTAAAAATAATTAATAAAATTATCAATTGTTATTAACTCCTCCAAGAAAGGTATTTTAAATGAATGAGTATATAAATCTAATACATGCCTGTTTTCTTAGATGACTGTCCATTGAACAAAATATCTTCTAATAATAAATAAAATATGTTACTAATTTGTCTTATAAAATATGTATTGAAAGGTAAACTAGAAACAGCTCATTTGAAAGCAATGTGGTTAAAGAAAGGTGTTGTGGCTTTAAAGATAACAAACAAATACAGCCCAAAGTACTGCTAATGTTTTAATGTTCATAAGACAAAAAAAAAAATATTTCACCCAATGTTGTACTTCTGGGAGTTTTATACTTTCCCTTCATTTGATCTGCTTTCTTTTAATGAGCTATAAGATTGCCATTAATCTTAGAGCAGTTGCAATGGAGCTGGTAATTCAAGCATCACAGTAATGTCGGAGCTCCTGGTAATATTTTTAGGGATGGAATATCTAATTCTGTAATACACAAAAGGAAAAGAACACACAGCTACACAGGAAAATAGGCCAATCTGTAATCTTTTGCCTAGAGAAATAGCTTGAATGTAATAGGACCGCAGAGAAAAGAACTGGATATTGGGTAAACTGGGCAAGATCAACATAAACTGCAGTAAACTTATCAAGGTATTGACAGTATTTATTATTTAGCATGTCATTTTATATAGTGCTAAACACTTGGCTCTAATATGCTGTTTGAATCATTAAAAAAATAGTACATCTGTAATGGAATTAGATCCTAAAAAGACATGCTAAAAACTATTTTATAAACAGAGTTGGCTGTTCCTACTGAAGGGCCTTTGTATTTGTTTTACTCTCTCATTATTCTGTTTTAATTTATGTCCCTGCAGGTATAGAAACATGCCCACATGCCCACATGTACACACACACACACACACACACACACACACACACTCACAGAAGTACACATGCATATAGCTCCTTCACTCTCAATTATTCTGTCACCATCTTAAAGATATTTCTCTAATAGATGGCTGAGCAGTTAAGAGCACTGGCTGCTCTTACTGAAGACCTTGGTTCAACTCTCAGTACTTACATGGCATCTCACAACCCACCATAATTAGTTCCAGGGGATCTAATGCCCTCATCTGACTACTAAGGACAACGGACTTGCACATGGAACATAAAAATATATGAAGGAAAACACTCCCATACATAATAAATAAATACACGAATCATTTAAAACAAAATATTTGTCTTTATAAAATATATATCATCACCATTCCTAAATCCATTTCTATCTTTATTTATAACATATATGAAATAGCACATTATGTATCTGTAAAATTTATATAGTTAATAAAACTCCCCTTTTCCAACACAGAACAGAATTTGAATTCTATAAAAAGATCTAGCTCACTGCTGATCTGCAGGAGCCTACAGGAATGCCTAGCATGTTATTTACACTTATCCCACATTTGTGGAATGAGCAAATATTACAAGTTGAATTAAGTATAGTTTGCTCTTTCCCTTTCTTGAGAAATATATTGTGTTTTAAAATGTATAGTTAAGAAAAATCTGATCATAAACATCCCAAGAAAACATCAGTTTAATAACAAGAGAGTAGGAAAAAAAACATTTAACAATATTGACAGTGCTAGCTTTCAATGACTTAGTTAATTGGGAACAGAATGAAAAGGGTAAAATGAGAAAGACAGCACTTTGATCCTTTTAGCTGAGAACAAAACAAATCACCCACAAATAGGAAAATGTAGGCTTTGATCTGGCAGACAGTGAATGTGAATTCTCTGCATGGCAGGTAGTAGGACAATCTCATTTCTGCACTTGTTAAATACTAATATACTTCGGCGGGCTAAGAAATACAAGTAAGATAGATGTGGATAAACAGGTGTTTCAGTTCCCAAGAGAAGAAAAAAAGCTTTAGAAAGCACAGACTATCCCAGAGAGGATTTCAGGACCAAAATAATCGAAAAGCATGTGACCCAGTGAATATTCTAACAAAGGCATCACAACATGAAGGCACTGATCCATAGGCCTTGATAAGTCTTAAAACTTTTGGCAAAAATGAGACATCCTTAGAAGTGATACAGTCGGTTTGTTTACTTTTGCTGCCTTTATGGTCTTATATAACCGTGCCCGTGTTTCTAAAACAAATTGTGTGAAGTCATTTTTCCTTTCTGTTGTAACTATACAAATAATTTACCATAACAAAATTATGAGGATTTGGGTTTCATACTAAACACTAGGCAAAAAGTGAAATTTTGTCTGCCATATCAATTGACTACTTGTTTGGGTGCCAGGTTAATTAGCATAAGTGCTCCCTTCAAGCTGGACTAAGCATTATTTTTTGTTTGCCTCTGTTAGTCAGGTTATATAATTGCTATGAGATATCTATTAAAGACAAAGAGGATTTGTCTTTTTCAGTTTCAAAGTTTTAGGTGTCTATTAGCAAGGAAGGCATGGTAGGCCAGACCCACTGAAACTAGCACCAAAGTGAACAGCCATGGCAAGATATGTGTTCCGAAGACACACCTATAGTGACCTGCTTCCTCCCACTAGCTGCCCCCTTGGGCACTTTATTCAAAGTTTAGTTTTCCAGATAGATTTGAATCATTAGTTAAGTAAGTAGCCTTCAGAACTAATCAAGTCTGAAATACCCTCTGAGGTCATGTTTGAAATACCCAGAGATTCACTTTTACTGATCTAGGCAGCTCTCAATCCAATAAGGATTAACTACCTAAGTCTTAAAATATGTTTCTATAGAAGATCAGCAAGTGACTCAGAGTGGACAAGCTTGGGAAGATCAGCATTCAAAATAGATAGGTACCAGTAAATAGGCCAGAGTCAAAGAGAAGTAGGAATAGACTCCTTTCTCACTCCTCAGATTTCAGCAATCAATGTTTGCAAATTTTTAGAATTCAGTATTTGTATAAGCAAATCCCCTAAACTCATGTGTTTGTGCTGTCAGAATTTTAGGTTTTGTATGCTAGATATACTACTGGGTTTTCCAGTTTTGAGAAGTTTGGATTTGGACTGAGCATGCTTCCAAATTTCCAAGGGTTTTAGCCTGTATATAGTTATTAGTAAATTTCTTACCAGCCATGTGATTTCAACTTCGGACTATTCCCCTAGCAAATCTATTGAGTTAGATCTCATTTAACAATGGGAATTATGATGATTAATCTCAGTTATTAACTTGATGAGACCTAGAATTACATGAAATATAGGCTTCTGGGTATGCCAGTGAGAGGTTTTAATGGCTGGGTTAATTAAAGGAGGAAGAACTGTTCATTTGGGTTGGCATCATTCCTTAGTCTCTATCCTGGACAGAACAAGAACAGAAAGGAAACTGGATACATCCACTCATCTCTGCTCTCTAACTCTGGCTGCCATGTGATCAGCAGGTTCAAGCTCCTGCTGTCTTGTCTTCCTTGCCTCAATGGACTGTACCAACTGTGAGCAAAAGCAACCCACCCTTTGTTAAGGTGCTTTTTTCAGAATGTTGCATTAATGCCTTCATACTAAGGCAAGAATGCATTATGAGGAACATATGGCTAATTTCACCATGATATGAAAAATCTAGGATTGTATTTACATAACCTAGAGCATATCATCTGCTACATGCCAACTTTGTATAAGACAATCTCATCCCTTGTTAGAATTGTTTTCTTTCCTAGATTACTTTTCCTACATTTGTTGTGGTAAGTAACTTATTCCTACAATCAACTTATACCAAACTTTCAAATATTCTCCAGTTGCTTTTCTATTAGCATTTACAAACCTACATGGCTTAGTCAAATTGAACTTGAAGTAAACTTTCAGGCCCATGCAAGTTGTAATATTTTATAGTTTAAGTGCTGAGAGCTATACGAGTTTTGTTTTGCTTTGCTTCCTTTTGCTCTGTGTTGTTGAGACTTTGTCTCTTCTGTGCCCCTAGCACAGGGATTACAGGTCTGAGACACCACTACTGGTGAACTGTAGTTCAACTACAATGGAGTAGTGTGACCTCATAGGCAACCTAGCATCATCTTAGCTCTGGATTTCCTCTTTCCCAAGAATTCCTCTGTTTGTTTACTCACTCCTCCTCAGCCAGTTCCAAGTGCCAAAGAATAGCTTTAACTACAGTTCTTAAATTACCCATCCTTTCTTGTAGGACAGATAGCTTGCTACACCTGCACCAATGTAAATTTTTAACAAGTGATACCCTCCATATAGGTTTGGCCTTTTTAAGTTTGCTTGAAATCTATAAGACCTTAGAGTAGGTGTTCAGCTTGTTCTTAGATCTGTGTCTCCTGAGTAGCTACTAACTCCATTTTTAAGCGTTTTGTACAATAGCTCCTCTGATTCCACCCCTGAATCCCCAGGTAGTTATGTATTCCCTACACTTAGCATCCTTGCTTGCTTTGCATTCATCATCTCAGATCTCAAAGGGATATATTTATGGGTTTGCACTTCTGTCTACGGTTTTGGAAGCCTCAACATATCTGATTCAAATATCTATTTTTTTCTTTTTTTTTTTTTAGTGTGTGTGTGTATTTGTGTGTAAGAGGGACAGAGAGAAAGAACATGAAATTGAATACGAGTGGGTAGGGAGTTGGAGAAGATCTTAAAGTTACCTGGAAAGTAGAAAACATGACCAAAATGTGTCATATGGAAAATAAAATAAAACTGAAAAAGAGCCTTAATTTAATTATATTTACAGGTATTTTTTTTAACACATAAAGACACATT
>CM053764.1:69860040-69879275 GCA_028658305.1 Pachyuromys duprasi
ATGGTGCCAGAGGCCTTCTCTGTCTGGCCCGTGGACAGACACCTGAACTGGGATTTTTGCTGGTGGATGCGTGCAGCTTTTGCCCTCAGTGTGCGGTCTGGTCAAGATGGTCCCAGGATCCTCTCAGCCATGGGTTGAGACAGAACTCGGGTTCCTCCCAGACCTGCTGGCGGACTCACACACTGACTGAGTTTTTGCTGGTGGAAGCGTTTGGCCCGCGCCCCTGCAGTGTGCAGACTGGTCAAAATGGTTCCCCAATCCACTCAGTCTGTGGTGGTTCTGGCGATCGGTTCATGCCCGCTGCACACCCGTGGGTTCAGGTAGAACTCAGGTTCCTCCCAGACATGCTGGCAGACTCACACACTGACTGAGTTTTTGCTGGTGGAAGCAGTTGGCGGGCGCCCCGGCAGTGTGCAGACTGGTCAAAATGGTCCCCCAATCCACTCATTCTGTGGTGGTTCTGGTGATTGGTTCGTGCCAGCTGCACCCTGTGGGTTGAGACAGAACTCGGGTTCCTCCCAAACCCGCCGGGGACTCACACACTGATTGAGTTTTTGCTCGCGCAAGAGTTTGGCTCACGCCCCCGCAGTGTGCGGACTGGTCAAAATGGTCCCCCAATCCACTCAGTCTGGGTGGTTCTGGCAATCGGTTCGTGCCCGCCGCACACCCGTGGGCTCAGGCAGAACTCGGGAGCAGTGTGAGCTCGCAGGGCGCAGTTCAGTGAAAAAGGCACCCGGTTCCTCCTGAGACTGCCTGGAGACTGTGTGATCCAGTCTATAATGGCGGCTGCGGGCACCCAGCTCTGCTGCTCCTTCAGATCAGAGCTGTGTGCCTGTGCGCAGCTGGTCACCGGGAAATTTCTCCAGGTAATAACTGGGTGTCTCTAGGGTTTTTCCACTTGATTTTCTCACCGTAGGAGTTCCGCTCACCTGGCACTCACAATGCTGGCGTTTTAGGTCCCAGAGTTCAGTCTCCTGGTCGCTGCGTTGTTTCTGCTCTCCTACTCCTCAGACACAGTGTTCTCTCGTGGCAGCCATCTTGGATCCCCATTTATTTGATTTTAATTGCTAACTGCTTATATTTGGAAATATAAACTAAATGAATTTAATAGTTAATTAGGTGTAATGATTTTGAGCATTTGTCATAGGAAATAGAATTTCATTTCATCAGAGGTGAGTTCTTTCAACTGTCAGTCTGCTAGAGAAAACATTGCTTTTATCTAAGAGAATCGAACCTTCTAGTCTATTTTCTGTGATTTTCAATAAAAGGTGATTAGATTAGTTACGTTTCTTTTTGTGTGATAATAAGCAACCTAAGGGAGAAATTACTTATTTTGGTTTACAGTTTAAAGGTGTAGTGTTTTATAACAGGGAAGTCATGGTGGCAAGAATGAGAAGTAGTAGTTCAGATTGCACCTATAGTCAGAAAGCAGAGAAATGAGAGCTTGTTTTTCTTTATTCAGTCTCGGATCCCAGCCCATGGATTGGTTTTACATTTAAGGTGGACCTTTCCACCTTAATTAATATTATATAGCAATCTCCATATATACATACCTAGAGGCAGTGTCTTTATTAATTATAGATCCTGTCATGGAACAACTAATGTTCACCATCACAAAGAACTATACCAGTTTGTGTATGTTGTGTCGGTTTTGTTTGTGGCATGTGCCTACTTATATCTAAATTATCTTAATTCTCATAAAAAACACACAACAGTACAGCATTTGCTTGGTTTTTATTGGCTTCCCTCTACCCTGCATATAATTTAGAAAATCATGGCATTTAAGAATGATGAGTCACAGAAATCCTGAATAGCTTTCTTGCGACTAGCATGTAAAAATCAAGTCATATGCAAACATATCAGTTGTTAAGGTGTAATGAGCAGTGAATGTTGAAATATCCTATACTTCTTAGAAAGTCATGTACTAATAGACAAAAGAACTATTTATTAAATTAAAAAAAACAAAAATCTTCTGGTGTGTTGTTGTTTACTGTTGTCCACTGCTGTCATGAAAACAACATATTTTTGTGTTTTGTGTTGTGTGTGTTTATGTGCAAAAAATGGTGGAGAAGTTGTAACTACCTGCTCTTTCTAAGTCTTTGGAGGACACAATATTAATTTTTTATAAACATCATACATGGGATTAAGTTGAAAAATATAAGATCATTCCTGTCATTTTGCAGCAAAGTTGTATTTTTTCAAAATTAAAACGACCATAATAACACATAAATATATAATTTTAGCAAGCTAATGCAGGTAAGAAAAAGTAGAATGTGATGGTGATGGTCCACATTCCATTTCACAGCAATGAACCCCTTTGGCTATATATTGCAGAATCATCATGTAATTTAACAAGACATTCAGCCACATCAAAAGTTGAGTTGTTGAAAAGAGACAGTTATGCCCATCCAGTTCATTAGTGTTTGCATAGCATACATGGAGAAGATCTGTGCCGTTTTACTTATAGAATAGAAGTGTGATGAATATGTGACACTTTTAAGTCTTTGTCCATCTCTGTAACACATGATCACTCCTAACTAAAAGCTTAAGAAAACACTTAGTATGAAAAAACAAAAAAATTCTCCTTGGAATTGCTGTTGTTCATTAGCTAACTAAAGTAGTTAGTTCTATTATAGTCAGAATGATGAATATGTTTTTATTTATGATGTAATTTCCTATCCTGCATTAAAGTAAATGACATATTTCATAGATTGTATAAAGCAATGTGCTTCTATTGTGTGGCTTTTCCTAAATCTCTAATGTCCTTGATCTTCCACCACTGACTACAAAGCCACCTCTGATTCATTTTGTAAATAGAATTCTTAAGTGGTATCTAAAAAAGAATTCAAGGAATAAACAGAGCTGAACAAATTAGCAATCCTGATTAGATTAAATGAGCGTTAAATTTTGATAAATGAATACTCAATTCAAGTTTCTTTTCCTGGGAAGCATTAGGACGATAACAAAAACTGTTTCTTTGAGGGTTCATCCATTTCTAGCTCTATGTTTTGTCAGTTGTCTCTTTTCCACAGAAAATACATTTTTTGTATATTACCATGATTCACTTTCTAAATAATCAATTACATTCATAGAAATATAGCTATACTCAAATAACTCAGTAAATTTGGCAAAGCAGTTATAAAGGGATTGAACAATTTTTTCTTCTGATGAATGTATCACGATATGAGAAATTGTATTCTGAGTTTTATTCAAAAATTCTAATGAGTTGATTAATAAAACAGATATTATTTTAATAAGTTTATTAATTTTGTCATTCTATTTCTTTTTCCTGTGTATCTAAGCATATAGGAAGTTCTTTTTGAATTTATTTTTGCTTCATTTGCTTTTTCACTTCTTCATGACATCAACGAAATTAAATTTTCAACAAAGAATGAATACCAATCATTATGCAATCATTATACAATCATTAAAAGTGAGGTGTGGATTAAAGAACATATATACATATCAAGATTATCTGAAACTGCTTTTTGAAATTTTATTTGATACTTTACCTGTATTTAAAAAGATCTTTGTGTAGTATGATAAGATTGTTTTAGGAATTTGGGGAGCATTAATCATTTGTGGAATTGAAGAACACCTCTCATGTGACTTTCAATGTCTTTTCTTTCATTAAATTAAATATTTAATAAAAGTAAGTAGCTTAAACAAAATAATTTTAATAAATATTTTTTAAATAAATATTATGTATCAACATATATACAGAGAGATAGATGTTTGTGTGTGTCTTTGTGTGTGAATGGAAAGATAGTTAGAGAAACGTGCAGAGACTCCAGAAGGGAAGTACTTTTGGAAAACTGGAAAAAGAACAAAGTCCATGTGCCTGTAAATAAATAACACTTATGATAATAACTTTCAAGCCTTGAAAGCCTTGGTTAGTAATGATGGGCAATGTCTTCCATCTACCCATCAATGTAAGGATGCAGGCAGTGGAGCGATGATAAGTTTTTACAGGAGAGATTGAGTTATAGTGCTGACAGCTGGGTGATTATTTTAACCATGTCTTGATGAGAGATCATTGGTGCATTTAGCTGTTTTGTGCATTAGACTTTTTGTTTTAAAGGGATCGTGATAACTCGAGTAAAGATCTTAAATTACAACTCATTACTAGGTGTTTTAGGGTGAAAATCTGGGTCATTACATTTGTTAATAAAATTTTACAGGAGCAGAGGGTATACAGGAAGCCTTTATAAGCCTATCTTCTTACCTACTTAAAAAGATGTTGTAACATCACCTTTATTCCCAGTTTTCAGTTATTTAGCACAGGGAGATGTTAGGTTTAAAACGTGAAGAAGCACGCTAATAGACAATATATGATACTCTAGTGAAAATACTGTTTTCTAATGGTGGAAATTTTGACTCGAGGTTCTACAATTGTTAAGCTGTCATTATGCAACAGCACTTCCTTTTTTTAGGACTTTAGTCTGTACTTACTTATGACATTATATGTAACATATTACGTAGCAATATAATGTCCAAAGCCTAGTTGCTTACAAAAGCAAAGACTTCTCCCTATTTTTAAAGACGTATTAAAAATTCAGCCTATGCATGGGGGTGTGTCTGTGCTTCATTGTCTGTATGTGTACTGTGTGTGCCAGTGCCTGCGGAGTCAAAATGAGTGTGATATATATCCTAGAACAAGAGCTATGGTTGTGAGCTGCTCAACATGAGAGCTGGCACATGAGCTCAGGATCTGGGCACCAGAAGAATATGCTATCACCTACAGAACATACAGAATATGCTTTCATTTTCAGCTGCGAGGCTTAGTTCTTGGTCATAACTTATTTCTCTGTGAATGCAGTGGGCATATGGCTCCATGACATCCATAGACTGTGGTCAAAGACATTATAGTCAACTCTTCTTTCCTTAAATTTTATTATATCATTCTGAAAGAAGCAGAAGTAGGGGGAGCAGCCTTACCAGGCCACAGAGGAAGACAATGCAACCACTCCTGAGGAGAGCTGATAGACTAGGATCAGAAGGAAGAAAAGGAAGACCTCCCCTGTCAGTGGACTTGGGGACGGGCATGTGTGGAGAAGAGGAAGTGAAGGCACGATTGGGAGGGGAAGAGAGAGGGGTTTATGGGGGGATACAAAGTGAATAAAGTATAATTGATAAAAAGAAAAAAAGAAGCAGAAGTATATATGTGTGTGTTCTTTCAGAAGCATATGTACATATATATGTATAAGTGCACATGCACTGAACATTCAACATACAAATAAATTTAATGTATATGTTAAATACTCATTTTCAGAATGAAACATATTTTCAAGATCAACAAGGAAGTAGTGGTCAATGTATTTTGGATTAGCAGATGTGGTTCATGGCTTGCAGTGGTTTATAAGAACCAATTCTTTACCCCGTCCCTGCTTGATTTAACACACTAGCCTCAGAGAAAGCACTTTCTATAGGATTGAGCCAGTGATCCATACCAGGTTTCCTTCAGGTCCCCTTTCTTCATGCCAGCACAATTAAAACTAAATGTAGCATAACTATGGCTACCTACTGGCCCTAGACAAAAAGTACACGGGTAGCAATGTCCCTTAAAGCCTTGTAAGAGAATTAGCAGATCATCAGTGCTAGCCCAGGATCAAAACTATCCAACTGTTACCTCAGCTTTTCCATGTCACATGTACTACAAGAGCAGAAAGTCACAGCCTGTAGGGATAGAAGCATAGTTATACCGCCCGAGTAACTGCAAAATCAATTTGATTAACTATGCTTATTTTCTCCACTTCTTGAGAATAATGTTAATGCCAGAAGCCTCTATGGAATTTATTTTTGAATATTTTTCTTAATGTATGGGTTTCTACGTATCACTTGCTTAAATTCTGCAAAGAAGTTAATGATCCTTTTATATCTAGAGTGGAGACTTTGCATACAAATGCATTCAGCACAATTGTTTTTAAAATGACTCAGAATACATTTCTTAGGTAAAGCTTATCCAAAGACTTTGCCAGTATTGAATAATAAATATTTTTAATAACTGCCTTGAAATTTATTTCACGTGCATTCACATTTATGCCTGCATAAATTTCGGTCTTGTCTTTAGATGTGGCATCAGCAGTAGCAGAAAGAAAATATGTTTAAAAACCTATATTTTCAAGTATTAAAACTTGATACAGTTTAATTGACAAAATAATTTAAAATATTTTCATAACAAATCTCTTCCTGAGAAATAACCACATTAAAAGTTATTACGTTTCTAGAACTTGTGTTTTTAATAAAAAGATATCCTATTTTAATACATATACAGACAACATTCAGAAAAACAAACTTTGATATATAATTTTTATAAAATAATCTAAAAGATAAATCTATGCAGACTCACCTGGGATATTTAAAGTTAACCAAATTTTATTTCACTTAAATATTAACTCTATTGCATTTTTGAAATATCAATATTATAGAGATAAAGTATACGCATAAATACAAGTCTGTTTATATTGTGCTCATACAATGTATATGTATATAGAAACATACATATAAATTATTCTACATGTGCTATTTATATTTATATATAATATACATATATTATATATATATATTAGTTTTTGCAACTAAATTTAAGCAAAATTTAAGCATTCACCTATTGGAAAGAATCTCAAAAAACTTAAGATGCCCTTGAACTTCAGAAAAATACAATATTCACAAAACTCATTCCTCTTCAAGGTTATATCAGCAGGAAATACCTGTGAGATGGAGAGCTGCATTGGTGGAGATGCCTGCAAGCTAACAGGCCGGTGAAGCAGCATTAGGCATCACCTGCAAACCTGAGCTCGTTGGTAATGGCATACGTGGAGCTGTTTCTTTCCTCTCTCTCATCCTGTTGCCCTGTTTGGGATGAATAGAGTTTTGGTAATTACTTTTTAGGAAATGTTATGGAATAATATATTTAGAGAAAAATTTCTCAACAGCCACTTAATATTAAACTTAAATATGTACAGACAGAATTGATTTGTGAGGTTGATTACTACACTCTATGCATCATCTTTTCTTACATATTTAAAAGTTTCAAGGGGAAGTATTTTTTTAAGTACAAACTCACTCATTGATATCTGATTCCATGTCTCCAAGTCAAAAAAGTCTTACACAGAAATGTGAGAAGTTTGGTAAAATATTTTTAAGACCTATAAGAAACATGAAATTTAGAAGTGACACTTTTTATTTTTTGCTACTTGTTTACTTCCCAAAAGATAATACTTACAGAATTTTTTAATGTCTTTCAGAATGATGAAAAGACATAATGCATCTAAGGCCAGGAAACCCATACACAATGTTAACAAGTTGTAAGGTCAAGGATTGTTTGTCTATATGGAACACTTACAGAAGAAGAAACAGAAGGTCTTTGTTTCTTTGTTTGAGGCAAGATATTGCCACTGAGGCTGCTGGTCTCAAAGAATGGTTCACATGTCTTGAACCTTTGATGGTGAGATTACCAGAGTGTACCACAATGCATGGTTACTAATGTTTAAATTCTTGTCTTGTTTTGTTTTTGCATTTTCTTTTCAGAAATGATAAATTAAAAAATCATCTTAGAAATTAGTCTTACAGGGTAAAACACTAAACTCTTTTTTTCAAGTATCTAAATGATGGACTTTTATTTATGTATATATGTGGGTATATGTCATATACATATGTGGGTGCCCTGGTACTAGGGCTGCAGACTGTACTAGAAACCGAACTCAAGTCCTTTAGGACAAATGCTCCTTACCACTGATACACTGAAGATATTCTTTAATCAGGATGAAAATATTTTCTGTTTTGTTTTGTTTTACTATATTTGAATTTTATTGACAGTATCTTGTAATGACAAGATGTTTTGATTATTCTACCTGTCAATTTGTTTGTATTTTTTTTCTCTGTGTTCTGGTATTAAAACCAAAAAGAGAAAGAGAAAAAAAGCCAAATTTTAAGATTTAACACTATTTATTTTCTACTAGGTTTTTAATCTTAGCTTTTATGTTTTAGTCTCTGATGCATTTTGAGTTAATATTTGAGATTTCTGTAAATAAGTGTCCAACTATTTTTCTTCTGCATGTGATCGAAAACAGCTCCAAAAGACAGATTAAATAAAATATGACTGTAATTGATTGTATTCAAATTAAAATAACATCAAGCACATTTAAGTTGCTAATAATATAATTTACAGAAAACATGTTTGTGAAGAAAACATTAAAAATTCTTGTACCAATATTAAATAAAATAAGGCATAAATGAACTCTGAAAAGCTTTTGGTTACAAAATGAATTTAAGAATCAGTTGAGTTTCTATATGAAAACAATTAAAAATTCCAAAATGAAAATCAGAATAATAAATTCAAATTACAGTAAAATTAAATTGAAGCATATATATGCACACATACACACACAAAGAAAAAAGCTTAGTAATATATCTAACAACAGAGTAAAAATATACATAAATTGGAAATTATAAAATACTGGTGGCTATTTTTTATGAGAATGGTAATTTTGGGCCTACATCTTGACTTTGTTGTTCATGTATTGAGTATTTTTATGTCGGCATTCTCACATCTGGAGATTTGCCTAAAATTTTCTGAGACATTTGAGTTTTATAAGCCTTTGATTTTTATGCTTTCTGTGTCTTGATTTGCCTCAATTTTGCTTAATGATAAGTCATGGTGAAACTTGGTGTCGGTTTGCAGATAAGGTTACATGATGTTATACGAGATTGGTAAAGAGGTGTTGCAGAATATATGATCTCGTTGTGGACCCTGAGATTGTGAACTATTAAAACTTGTCTTTTGGTGTGGTTCAGCTCTAACACACATGTTTAATCCAAGAAGCTTCTGTTTATTGTAAACAGGTTATTAATATGAGGTTCAGCCCTAGCACACACCTTTAATTTGTGGATTACACAGCATTTAATAAAGGAAACGCTAGGTCAAGAGGAAAAGCAAGTAACCAGCTGATAGGGAGTAACAGAAAGGAGGGACTTTAAGAGAAGTGTATAGAAGACAGCCTGGAGAAGAGAGGACTTTTGAGCTCTTTAGCTCTTTAGCTTTTTTGCTTTGAGGGCTTTGGCTTTTAACTTTTGGCTTTTCCCTGAAACATAAACTAAGCAGTAGGGAGACAATAAAGCCAATCCTGATGAAACCTGACAGACTAGGGTCAGATGGAAGGGGAGGAGGATATCCCCTATCATTGAATTGGGAGAGGGACATAGGAGATGATGAGGGAGGGAGGGTGGGATTTGTAGGAGGTGGGGAAGAGGTATAGCTGGATACAAAGTGAATAAATTGTAATTAATAAAAATAAAATAAAAATTTTAAGAAGAGGGAGATCCAAGATGGCAGCGACCAGCATGCACAGTTTTTAAGAGGCTGAGGAGCTGTAGCATCAGAGTTGGTGAGTGGAGGAACAACTAAAGCCAGGGAAACAATGGTGAGGCTTTCTGAGCAAGAGGGAACATCACTTATGACCAAACCTTTGGCAGAGTGCAGGGAATCATGTGAAAGAAGGGGGAGATAGTTTGACCTGGAGAGGACAGGAGCTCCATAAGGACCAAATATATCTGGGCACAGGGGTCTTTTATGAGACTGTATCTCCAACCATGGACCATGTATGGATATAACCTATAACCCCTGCTCGGATGTAGCCCATGGTAGCTCAGTATCCAAATACGTAAGGAGAACAGGGACTATTTCTGACATGCACTCAATGGCTGGCTCTTTGACCCCACCCCCATCACCCGAGGGAGGAGCAGCCCTGCTAGGCCACAGAGGAGGACTTTGCACCTAGGCCTGAAGATTCCTGATAAGCTAGGGTCAGATGAAAGGGGAAGGGAGGAGTTCCTATCAATGGACTTGGAAAGGGGTAAGGAGACAATGAGAGATGGAGGGTGGTATTGGGATGGAATGAGGGAGGGGAATACAGCTGGGATACAAAGTTAATAAACTGTAACTAATATTAAAAATTTTTAATTAAAAAAAAAAACTAAGCAGGAAGTTCAACTAAGTGCTTTCTTTGCTTCTCTGAGATACTTGATTTTCACTTCAACATCTGGCTCCTGAGTCTTCATTAGTAAAATTGAATGGTTGAGATTTTCATTTTTTAAAAAAAAAATATATATATATATATATATTTTATTTCTCACAATTTATTCACTTTGTATCCCAACTGTAGTCCCACCCCAAGGGGGAGACAGAAAGACCTGGAACGGTCTGGAGCTCCACAAGAACAACAGAGCCAAAAAATATCTGGGCCTAGGGGTCTTTTCTGAGACGGATTTTCATTTTTTAAAAGAACAGGAAAGCCACAACCTCTGATTTTGTAAGCCATAGTCAGGGCAGAGCTTCAATGGGTTTGCCTGGGAGAAGTTTCCGGTATCCTCTGATCTCAAGAGACAGTATTCATGAAGCACTGTGGGAGTGCTCACACAAGTGATGGGTCCAGCTATCTCTGAAGTTTATCAGTCACGGTGTGTATAAAATGTATGTTATGCCAGATGTGTGCACTGCAGCAGAGGTGTGTCCATAGGGTAGAATTATGTGTTGAGATCTTGTGGCTCCAGATGTCAGGGTATGGAAGAGGCAAAGGAAGCTGAGGGCTCCTGAGAGCACCCTCTACCTAGCCAAGATGTGCTCAGAGTGTGTAAGTGTGAAAGGGGAAGTTACTCTAGGGACTGTTTAATTGCCTAATCAGGGTGGGTTTAGAGGGGTGAAATTATGCACAGGAGGCAAGAAGACCTATAAGCTGATGCACTAGAAATATTAGTAGGAAGCCAGAGGCCTAGGGACCCCTCACCTTTCCAAACAGTGTGTTCACAAGGTGAGGAAAAATGCATATGAAATAACCTTTTACCTGTATGGGTGATCACTTATTTAATCTCTAGATAATTTAAATCAAAGGAGGTTGAAGAACTTTAATAATAAAATAAACACACTGAAAATTAAAACTGTTTATGCTTCTGCCATTTTGAATGACAAAAATAATAATTCTAATCTGCTCACAACAGTTGTTATTTTCCCAATATGAAAGACAAAGAGAGACTGCGGTGGATTTAGAGCTGAGAGGTTTTGCTTTACACTTGCTAAAAAACTGATCACTAAATGGAAATATAATTCCTTGTTTGTATAGAACACAAAATGTACTTGCTCTTAAATTACTGCATCACTGCAATTTTACAGAAACACAAAATAGAAGAGGAACCAACAATCATTAAATGCTAAGTTGGGGTTACTGACCTTTGAAGAACTAATTGTTTTAGCATACACATCACAAAATAATCACCCCTCTTTCCCAATTCAACTGGGATCCTTCATAATCTATAGGTAATACACAAATGTTCTAGCACTGAGATATGGACTCTGATCCAAGCAGTGAGTAGTCAAAACATATCTAACAGAGACAAATTGTTTGAATGAAAATGAAATTATTGTTCAAGTTTCCATTTATGTACTCACTCAACTTGAATGTTGTTAAATTTAAAAATCACTCATTTCTCATTTAAATGACTTTAATTTACTATAGAATTCCTTGAGGAGATAAGAACCTACCTTATACTGCTGTTAAATTTACATTTTTAGGCTTTAAATAACATCAAATTCTTTTCAGTAAGTAGATGGAATTATATTTTTGGCAATTAAGTAAACTGTTAGAGAAACAACCCAACATTCCTAAAAAAAATCTATAATAAAGAAAAATGCAAGACAATTCTCCAGTCGTTGATTAGGAACTAAGCATAAATGTAGAATTGTGAGGAATGTCTTACCTGTATTCATTAGTGGTTTTCATGCAAGTAGAAAATCACAGGCACACATGATTCAAGGGTATAGAGAAAAAGATGAATGGTTTAAATATGTGACTAGAGAGAAAACACTCAAAGTTTAGAGACATATTATTTTCTTCCTGTTACAAATTTTAAATAGTCACAGATGGTGACCCATTACAAATTTACAACAGCCTGAAATAACTTAGCTGAGTGTTGGCAAATGGCTATAAATGTCACTCTTTGTTTCTGTTTTCAGATTTACCCCAGAGCATCCCATATACATGTTTGGTATAGAGCAAACTCTAAAGGAAAAAGAACACAGATGCTAGAGTTCTATTCTCTTCTTTCACAAAGAAAGAATTCTTAAATGTTTATTTTCCTATCATTCAGTGATGGTTTCTAAAGTAAGATTCTCTTCTAAACTAATCTTCTAAAGTAAGATTGCCAGAACCAAATGTTACTTAAAAGAACATAGTAATAAAAAATAAGAACAGGGAAAATAACGTTTTTCATGTAAAGCTTTTAAAATAACATCCACAAAGAATTTTCTAAAAATTTAATCAATAATAAGTTAAATTAATTATATTTTTCTGAAGTCACTAAAATATCTGAAAGTCACACCAGACTTTTTTTTTTTAGAAATGATTTATTTTTTGAAATAAACATATGCTTGTGCTGCTAAATCTGCAGGGAAAAAATGTTGGTTTGCGTGTGGGATTTTGCTGTTGGGTGTTTTTTATTCAGCTTCCCTATTTTGGTTTTATTTGTTCTTTCTATTGTTTTTCATAATTTGCTAAGATATTCTATCTTTATAATCACTACACTTTTAAAGCTCCTTTCAAGAAAAAAATATTTTTATGAGTTAAAAATGATTTTCAATTCTTTTTTCTTTTTCTTTTAATTTTATTTTTTCACAATTTATTCATTATATATCCTGATTGAAGCCCCCTCCCTCAACTCCTCCCAGACCCACCTTCCATCCCTCTTCTCCCCATCTTGTTCCCCTAGTCCACTGAAAGGGAGAGTTCTCCTACTTAGCCATCAGACCATAGCTGGTTAAGTCTCATCAGGACTGCCTGGATCCTCTTCCTCTGTGGCTTGGCAAGGCTGCATCACCAGGGGTGAGTGATCAAAGAGCAGGCAGTTGAATTCCTGACAGAGGCAGCCACTTGGGAACCCACATGGAGCTGACAATGGGCTATAGCTGAGCAGAAGTCTAGGTCCTCTCCATGCATGGTCCTTGATTGATGCACCAGTTTCTGCAGGATTCCCTGGGCTCAGACATTTTAGCTTTGTTGGTCTTCTTGTGGGAATCCTGTCTCTTTCATGCCCCTCTGTTCTCAACCCCTCTTCTTCCATAAGACTTCCTTCACTCTGCCCAAAGTTTGGCCATAAGTTCCACAGTCTGCTTTGATCCCCTGTTGGGTGGAGCCTTTCAGAGGACCCTCTATAGAAGGCTCCCGTCCTGTTTCCTCTCTTCCACACCTTCTGGTGTCTATACTGTTTGCTATTCTGAATGAGGTTTAAGCATCCTCCCTAGGGTCCTCTTTAGTGTTTAGCTTCTTCAGGTCTGTAGACTTGGGTATGGCTCTCCAACATTATAAGGCAAATATCTGCTTATAAGTGAGTGTATACCATTGGGATAGTATTACCTCATAATCCAGCTATACCACTCCTGGGTATATACCCAAAAGATGCCCCATTATTCATCAGGGGCATTTACTCAACTATGTTAATAGCAGCTTTATTTGTAATAGCCAGTATCAAGAAACCACCTAGATGTCCCTCAACAGAAGAATGGAACCAGAAATTATGGTACATCTACACAATGGAATAATACCCAGCTTTTAAAAACAAGGAAATCATGATATTTGCAAGCAATTGGATAGAAATAGAAAAGATCATCCTGTGTAAGGAAACCCAGAAACAGATTTTGAACTTTTAAAAAACAAAAATGTAACAAAAAACAAATTTATTTTATATAAGTGTGTGCATGCATGGACGTGTGTAAAGTGTGTGTGCATGTGTGTGTATGGTTTTTTTTAATGCATGTATGTATGTGCTTGTTATGTACTGGTATACACAGAAGCCTGAGGAAGGCTTGGGTCTCTTAGCTGGACTTAGAGCAATTGTGAACCGCCTCATATGGGTATAGGAAACCAAAGATTGGTTTGACTTTATAGAAATTTTCACAAATAATAATGACTCCCAGAGCTCTCTATGCTGTCATTAAAAACTTACTGGGACTAGAGAGATGGTTCAGGAGCTAAGGGCACTTAGTGTTCCTTTTAAAAATTATTTAATTTTTTATTTATATCATATGAGTAAAACAACACTCTAGACAAATAAGCCTGATAAATATAAGAAAATATGATTTACAAAATCCCAAACCGTGTTTCCATGGGGATCTTCTGACTGACATCATATAATTTCTCAGTCCATCAACAACAGTACTAGTTTATAAAATCAGTGAAACTTTAGTAAATATTATCATAACAGGTGAGGACCAAGTACACTCTAAAGTTTTGGTCTCTGCACAAAGTAAAAACTTGATCAATGTTTGATGATTGTATGTTTTGTGCTTTTAGATAATCTTCAAGTCACAATGCTCCAGAATAACTTTTTAATAGAGTCTTAGGTTCTTTTAAAATTAATATTATTATTTATTACAATTCATTTGCTTTGTATTCCAGCTGTAACTCCCTCTGTCATTTCCTCCTGGTTGCACCCCCCCTTTTTTTCTCTCTCTCTGTCCCTCCCCTAGGCTACTGATAGGGGAGGTCCTCCTCCCCTACTATCTGACCTGAGTCTCATCAGGACTGTCTGGATCTTCTTTCTCTGTGGCTTAGTTATGCCACTTCACCAGGGGGGCAGTAATCAAAGCAGCAGTCATTGAGTCCATGTCAGAAACAGTCCCTGCTCCCCTTACTAATGAACCCACATGGAGACTGAGCTGGATGTGGAACTTAAAACTTTCTTTTTTTTAAAATTAATAATAGATTATTCACTTTGTATCCCATCTGTAGTCCACTCCCTCCTCCCCTCCAAATCCCACTTTCCCTCCCTCATGTCCTCTTATGTCCCTCTCCAAGTCCACAGAGAGGAGAGGTCCTCCTCCCCCTCCATCTGACCCTAGCTCATCAGGTCTCTTCAGAACTGGCTGCATTGCCCCTCTGTGGCCTGGCAAAGAACTAGACACTATCCAGGGGAAGCGGTCAAAGAACTAGCCACTAAGTTCATGTCAGAGAAAGTCCCCGTTCCCCTTACTAGTGTACTCACTTGGAAACTGAGCTGCCATGGGCTACATCTGTGCAAAGGTTCCAGATTATCTCTATGAATGGTCCTTGGTTGGAGCATTAGTCTCAGAAAAGACCCCTGTGCTCAGATATTTTGGTTCTGTTGCTATCCTTGTAGAGCTCCTGTCCTCTCCAGGTCTTACTATCTCCCCCTTCTTTCCTAAGATTACCTGCATTCTCCCTGAAGTTGGTTTATGAGTCTCAGTCTGCTTTAATACCATGCTAGGTAGAGTCTTTCAGAGGCCCTCGGAATAGTGCTGCTTCCTCAAGATACAACTATACCACTCTTAGGCATATATCCAAAACAGACCCCAGTACACAACAAGAACATTTGTTCAACCATGTTCACAGCAGCTTTATTTGTAATAGCCAGACCTGGAAACAACCCAGATGTCCCTCAAGGGAGGAATGGATACAGAAATTGTGGTACATTAACACAATGAAATACTACTCAGCAATTAAAAACAAGGAAATCATGAAATTTGCAGGCAAATGGTGGGAACTAGAAAAGATCATCCTGAGCAAGGTATCCTAGAAACAGAAAGACACACGTGGCATGTACTCGCTTATAAGTGGATACTAGACATATAATGTAGGATAAACCTACAAATATCTGTACACCTAAAGAAGGTGATCTAGAAGGAGGACCCTGGGTAAGATGATCAGTCCTCACTCAGAAAGGCAAATGGGATGTACATTGGAAGAAGGAGAAAACAGGAAACAGGACAGGAAACTTAAAACTTTGTAACCTGAGGTAATATACATTAATATATATTTATATTAATTCATTAAGACACCTCCATTACCCATTCTTTCATAATGGGTGTGTGTGCACATATGTGTGTGCACAGGTGTTTAGGTACTTGCTCATTTAGAAATACACAGAGGTGGGAGGAGCATAGTAGGTGTTTTTCTCTAATATTATCTTCCTTATGGAACCTAAAGATTTGGTAAAATGAACAGATAGTGAAATTCTGGTCTCATTTTGTCTCCACTTCCAAAGTTGTGACTACAACCACATGTACTGGATATTTGAACTTAGGTAATTGCATTTGCACAGCAATTACTTTCACTCCATGAATCATTGCTTCAATTTTTGTCAATGTATACTTACTTTTTGTCAGCCAAACGAGAATATATTATTTACTTTTCATACTTCACGTGATTACACATCTGACAAGAAACCTAAAAGGAAGAGTGATATGCTTTGCTTCATAAGTTAAAAGGTTTCAGGCCATGATTGTTTGGTCCCAGGCAATTGTGCATCATAGTAAAACAGTGGTGGATAATGTCTGTTCATATTAATGCAGAAAAGAAACCAATAAGGACAATGGAGAGTACTTTTTTTGTTTTTAATTCTATCCAGACTCAAAACCTTTTAGGATAATGTCACTCATGTTTATGGTAGGTTTTCAACTTTATACGACTAACTTTTAAAAGTGTTTTGTTGACACATCCAGAAGTGTCTCAGTCTCCTATGTGATTCTAAACCTGCTCAACTGGATAGTGCAGGTTATGAAGCATGTCCAGAAATTTTAAGACTATTATCTCAGACTAGCCTGAATAAATACATCCAATAAAAACTGTAAACTCTATTAATAATAAGCTCTATTATTAATATACAAGTCATATAATTTATAAACGGACACATTTTATGTGAATATCCTGTAAAAGGCATAAAAAACAATGTTTGAAGATTATAAGCATTATGATAAGCCTTTGAGTAAAAAGAAACTAAAAAGAAATCACAATGCAAATTATAAGTGTATCAGATCCAATATCTAGATGTCAGTGTTAGTTTTTTTCAAAAAATATGTAATTCTTAAATAAAATTAACCCAAAATAGATAAAACTCAACTAAATGTTACAAATTAACATTCTAATCTGCAAAGTTTGCAAAATTTTATTTATATTTATATTGTATTATATTATATTTATTTATATTTGCAAACTTTTATTTATTTTTATCTTTTTATATGCTGATACAGAATTATGAAATCAGTCTACATTACATTATTTTTATCCTGGTTGATAAAAATTTCTCCATTAGAAATAGAAAATGTATCCACTTATAAGTAATTATATACCATGTGTGTCTTTCTGCTTCTAGGATACCTCACTCAGGATGATGTTTTCTAGATCCCACCATTTGCCTGTAAATTTCATGATATCCTTGTTTTTAATTGCTGAGTAGTATTCCATTGTGATAATGTACCACAATTTCTGTATCCATTCCTCCCTTGAGGGACATCTGGATTGTTTCCAGGTTCTGGCTATTATGAATAAAGCTGCTACGAACATAGTTGAACAAATGTCCTTGTTGTGTACTTGAGCATCTTTTCGATATATGCCTAGGAATGGTATAGCTGGAGCTTGAGGTAACACTATACCTAATTGTCTGAAAAAGTGCCAGATGGATTTCCAAAGTGGTTGTACAAGTTTACAATCCCACCAGCAATGGAGGCAGGTTCCCCTTTCTCCACAAACTCTCTAATACTAGACCTAAAAGATAGGATAAACATACTAAAATCTGTACACCTAAAGAAGCTAAACAAGAAGGAGGACCTGGGGTAAGATGATCAACTCTCACTTAGAAAGACAAATAGGATGGACATTGGAAGTAGGAGAAAACAAGAAACAGGTCAGGAGCCTACAATAGAGGGCATCTGAAAGACTCTACATAGCAGCGTATCAAAGCAGATGCTGAGACTCATAACCAAACCTTTGGCAGAGTGCAGGAAGTAATATGAAAGAAGGGGTAGTTAGTATGACCTGGAGAGCATAAGAGCTCCAAAAGGACCAAATATATCTGGGCACAGGGGTCTTTTCTGAGACTGAGGCTCCAACCAAGAACCATATGTGGATATAACCTAGAACCTCTATTCGAATGTACTTCATGGCAGCTCAGTATCCAAGTGGGTACCCTAGTAAGGGGAACAGGGAATGTCTCTGAAATGAATTCAGTGACTGGCTCTTTGACACACACACACACCCCCTGAGGGAGGAGCAACCTTGCTAGGCTACACAGGAGCACTTTGCAGCCAGTCCTGATGAGACCTGATAAGCTAGGGTCAGAAGAAGGGGAAAAGGACCTCCCCTATTAGTGGACTTAGAATAGGGCAGGGAGGAGATGACAGAAGGAGGGTGGGATTGGGAGGGACTGAGAGAGGGGGCTACAACTTGGATCCAAAGTAAATAAACTCTAATTAATATAAAAAATAAAAATTTAATTAAAAAATAGAAAATGTGTTCAAGTGTGACATAATAGTTACCATATAGATAGATACTTCTCAGTGAACTCACTAGGCTAAAGGAGAAAAGATTATTGTCAAAATGTTTAGTCAGTAACTAATAATAGGCAACAAACTGCTGACAGACATTAAAAAAAGGAAAACATGAGTTTAATGAGTCACTTTGTCTGTGCTTGACTGACAGTTGTCAGGTATTAATGGACAACATCTAAATGAACTTAGCTGTAATATATGCATTGGTGAAAAGAAAGAAAAATCATTCCAATACAGAAAGCTGTTGAAATGGGCATGACTTTATCCATAATTTTGCCATATGTAAAAAACAAAGTGTATTCATTACTTTCATTTAACTGTGATAAGAATATCATTACCATAAAGTACTTAATTGAGAAATTTTATTTTAGCTTATATTTCACAGTAATAGAGTCCATCATGATGGGAAGGCAGGACATGGTAACAGGAGCAGGAAGCCAACACATTCATTCATATGTGGGCAGCACAAAGAGACAACAGGAAGTTTGTCAAAGGTAAAGATTATCAAATCCTGCCCCCAGTGCCATACTTATCCATCTAAGTTTCTTCTCCTGAAGGTCCATCTGTTCCCTAAATAGCACCACTGGTTAGAGACCCGTTATTCAATACATAAAACTATGGGGGGCATTTCTCATTCAAAACATCACAGACAGTAAAAAAATGAAACAAAACAACAATAAAAATCATGATATTTATGATTAATTTTGGTTGACCTTGTCTGGTAGCTATGGACAGTTAATAGATCATAGGTAACTAAACAATGTTGTAAGATATAAATTGCTGAAAAGAGTAGAAAAAATATTCTGACGTGTTGAACTGTTGGCTAAGTGGGCAAGATCCCCTCCATGATTTTGAAATACATACTAGATGAAGTTTTGTTCCCCAGTAAATGAAATGGCATAAA
>CM053764.1:69879775-69900343 GCA_028658305.1 Pachyuromys duprasi
TCATCCTCACAGATTCCTGAGAGTTTTCATTGTCCTAGAGGTTTCTAGCTCATTCCAGAGATGCCCTCCCACCAATTCCAGAACTGTCTTCCTAAATTGTCCCTGCACTGGATCCCTCCTGCTTTTCCCTATTTCATCCCCCACCAAGTTCCCTCTCTCCATTGAACCCTGATGTCAATTCTATTTCCCCTTCTCAGTGAGATTTAAGCATCCCCCCTTGGACCATCCTTGTTGCTTAGCTTCTTTGGGTCTGTAGATAGTAGCATAGTTATTCTGTATTTTATGGCTAATATCCACGTATAAGTGACTACATGTCTCTCTGGGTCTGCAATGCCCAGCCTTCTTAGCTCAGAGCAAAGCTGTGACTTTATGTAAAAGGCCTAATGACATAATGGAAAGAAGTGCCCAGAATTTTAAAGTGGCTGTTTGCACTATGATTCTTCAATCCAGATAACTCTTGCATGTAAGCATAGAGATTAAGGCTGCAGCAACCTGCAGTGGGGACCTAGGGAATGAGTCACAGAGATTCCTTCCTCCTTTATCACTACCGCATAAGCTAAGTGACTTGTAGTTGACACATTCCCTTTCTCTACAGTGAGTGTTGACTTTCCGTTGTTGCTTGTGATTAGGCCTCTAGAAGAAGCCTCTGCAATCCCTGCATTAAAAAAGGGAGCTTCAATTTTCAACTCTTTTCCTCTGGCAAATAGTAGAATGAATTGCACATCAAAAGGGGAGATAAATGTTGATGGAAGCGATGGCAATCAAGATTAAGAATAAAAATTTCACCCAGCTCGCTTTACCTCTAGGAAGTAGATAAAACATAAACAATTACTAATATTAGCCAGTCAATCAGAATTTTGGTTCTTTTTGAATACTTTGTTTAGCTTCACCAGTAACCAGGTGGGCACACACATTAATTCTTATTACTTCAATAATTTTGTTTGTATTATTGTTTGTATTATGTGGCAAACATTTAATACAGAGAAAAACACTGCTTATACGTATTGTAGTGTAGGATCAAAGGGGTGATGTTTAGGGTAACATGTGATTACTACTGCAATGATAGAGACTCACAAAAAGTATGTGAACTGATTATTCAGTTTAATCAGATATAAAAGAAAGGCAAACAAGTTACCAAAAATCACATGCAGATTCATGAAGGCCCAGCTTGAGGGCATGGTGAATCAGTTAGAATTAGTTAAAATAGAGTGTGAGGTGGTGAGAGCTAAGGATAGCACTGGAGAAACCATGAGTCCAGATCACATGGTCCTAAGAACCAACACAAGTCTGATATATTACTGCAGAGGTTTAAGTAAAACATTGGAAAAAACACTAAAGAAGCAAAAAAGCCCAATTTGTAACATAGAATTTACAATTTATGGCTTCGTGGCAAACACATGGAGTGAGTAAAGGTTTTAAGTCTAAAGACATGCATAGAGATTTGACAATTGTAGTCTCATAGGAAAAGGAGTCTGGTCAAGAGTTATTTTTCCTTGTGAATTTAGGAATTTATTTACAAGATCTAATGGAAATTCAAGCATGATGTAAGGTGGTGATTATCTCTGAACTTAATGGGAATATGATTCCACAAGGATTCTATACAAATGAACATCTGCCAAAGTGAGGATAAATTGGTCACAACACAATGAAAATGAAAGGTTCATGTCATGTGGGGAGGATCAGGAGGAACTACACACTCCTGAGGCACTCTGCCCAGTCTTCTGATCGGCATTAGCTTTAACTTTGATTCTCAGGAATTTCATCTCTATAGTTTTTCTCCTTGACTTTAAAGCAATATGCTCACCTCTGATGTTACTTTCATGTGCCTTTAAAGCAATCCTCCTGCCTACACTTGAGACTGGTACTGTTTCTCATAAACAAAGAATTGGGAGGCAAGCAGTGTAGTTATACACATGTTATCAATAATGCACAAGAACCTCCCGCAGGCGTTAACACAGAGAAAAGCAATGGTTCAGTAGGGAGTATGGACTGTGGGCAGAAAACTTGGAATGAAGGATAGCAATGAACTCAGGAGAGAGTTAAATTTTTTCTTCAGTTGTAAATTCAAAAACAAATACATTTTCCAGCTTTTAGGAAATTATTGTTTCTTTGTAACTCAGTTTAGAGAAGTAACTGAAATTTGTCCTATTGGAAAGACATCTGGTATCTTGATATACTTCCAGAAGCAAAGTGTAATGTGTAGTTTAAAAAGCTGCTGTTCACTCTTTTGTGTTACATATTTCTCTTTGGAGTTATTACTCAGAGTAATAACTGTTCTATATAGATAAATAATTTTATGTTTATCAGGATTCCTGTCACCATTATTTCTGGTTTGAGATCTCATCACTCACATTTACTCTTACTCTGCCCCCAAATTC
The DNA here is from genome assembly GCA_028658305.1 of Pachyuromys duprasi. Lineage (NCBI taxonomy): Eukaryota > Metazoa > Chordata > Mammalia > Rodentia > Muridae > Pachyuromys > Pachyuromys duprasi. The sequence continues at coordinate 69,882,154 of CM053764.1, forward strand.
TGGACTGATGTTTGAAGACTGGAGACTAGAGAGTGGCCATTAGTGGAGACAGATAGTATGGACTTTAGAGGGTGATAGTAGGACACAGGGATTATGAAAAGGAAAAGGGAGAAAATAAAAATTGTCTTAAGTAATGAAGAGGTGTGGAGGATGATACTGAGGGAAGCAAACAAACTAACAAAAGGAATGATAACAAATAATGTGTGGAAGAGCAAAAAGGGAAACCAGATATTTTACAGGCTTACTTAAAACTATAACCTGTTTGTATTTGTATGTGTCTAGGTGTGCTTATGTGTGTGTGTCTGTGCTCATGCAAGCAAGTTTTCCTGTTTGTCTTTCTGTATGATGGAGTTATCTCATAGGAAGAAAAAAATGTTCCCCTAGAAGCCATAGACTATCAAAAAATAAATAAAAAGCCTGGGTGCCAGGCAAGGGACATCACATTTGAGATTTTGATCTGGTATGTCTAAGGGATTCCTCAAAAAAATAAAATCTTTGATCATTTCTCTTGGTTGCTTAGCAAATCATAAAGGTCCCATTACTGAAGATACCATCCATTTTTAGTCATAAGACTTGGAGAAATGGAGTAACTATTGACCTGGAAGCCTCCTTCTGGGGGTTAGTTTTCAAGTAAAAAAAAGTGCTAGGAAAGCTGCTAATAGAGAATAGTAATCAACAGTGCTACCCAGGTGTAAAAATGTCTATGTCCAACAACAATAATCAGGCTAGTAACATAACCCCAATGGTGAAATAATAACATTTATTTATGGAGAATAACCAACAAATGTCTAATTAGATCTATGGCCTGTACAATACTATATAAAGTATGCTTGGTACTATAATTCTAGACAATTCCCATGACAAGAGAGGTCAGAGACTGTAGAAAACCTACTACTACCATTTTGATGATTATTATGATTCTCAATTGCCTCCTAAATACTTATTTTATAGCTAAAGATAAGTACAACTCTTAACCTCTCATCAAGTAAACGTCTTTTTGCAACAGATAAATGCTATTACAGATATCACCTGATTAAAATGCCCATTGGGGCCCAGCCCCAAAGAAAACAGCTACAGCACAACTCCAACGTCTAAGTCTCAGTGAACATTAGAGAAAAGACAGTTGGACAGTTGACAAAATCTAAGAAACCGAGAATCAGGATAATTTCTGTGATAGTATGTCCTTTAGATATTACAGAGATATTGGACATGTAAAATGTCACCAATAATCTTATGTGCACAAAACCTGCAAAGAGCACCAACAGAGATAAAGAATAAGTTCACAAGTCCCATACCTACTTGAAGACTACAGTAGACTAGTCTGTTGACAAATAGAGAACCAGTTTTCTTAGGGATGTTGCTGAAAGCCTAAGTGTTCAGGTATAATCCATATTCCTAGCACATTAAAAACACTCAATAGGAAATATCTATCTCCATAGTGTTACATACAAACATGTATATTTAACAGTAGTTATTATAAAAGAAGAAATCAGGACTTTGATAGGAGCATGAGAGGAATTGGTATCTGAGGAAAGATAGAAATGGTCAAAATGCAGTGTGAAATTATATAAAAATTGCAAATTTTATATCTGTTGTGAAATAAAAATCACTATTATTAATCCTTTAAAATATGACCCACTGCATATGTAATTATGTGTTGGACAATAAAAGAAAATTAGAGTATGAAGGGACCCTCATACTGTAGGGTGTTCCTCTCTGGACTTCAGTTTAGGCACAGATCACATCCAAACACCTATTTTCATGCACAAACCAAATGCAATGAGAGCCTTTATTAAGCAAGGTAAAGTGACAAGATGGGTAACTAGGGAAGAAACAGCAGCAAATTACTTTGCAAATGTTAATTTCAAGAGGTTAAAAAAGGAGGTCTGTGTTAGAATGAGCTAGGATGCTTTGTTAAATTCTGATGGGGTGTTTTAATTCGGTTAGTCAAAATAATGAATTTTGAGTGCTGAACTTTGACGTTTTGATAGTTGGGCCATGGTCATCAGTCTCTGGAATGAGTCAGTGGCCAAATAAGTGAAGAGACATTGATGTCTATCTTTAGGAATGTACTCTAGCTGTTTTGCAACAGGAGAAAATGAAAAGGCAAAGTCCATCAATGCCATGTTTGCTGTGATCAGGCCTATGTTTACAGTGATGAGCCTGCTAGAGCCCTTCATTTTATATAAAAGTATATCGTCCTTTGGGAGAATTATTGGATAACAGAATGACAAATTGAAATATAAAACAACCTTCCTGTGGTTTTCGGTCAGTTGGGATCATGTGTGGGTAAAACTCTAATGATAAACATGCAGCCACTCCTGATGAGAGCTGATAGACTAGGATCAGAAGGAAGGAGAGGAAGATCTCCCCTATCAGCAGACTTGGGGAGGTGCATGCATGGAGAAGGGGGAAGGAAGTTGGGATTGGGAGGGGAGGGGGATAGGGCTTATGGGGGGATACAAAGTGGATAAAATGTAATTAATAAAATTAAAATAAAAAATTTAAAAAGATAGTTCTGTATATTTTAGAAACATATTTGAGGCAACCTGGGAAATATACTTGCAAGTGAGGGATATATTAGAAATGTTTTGTTATTGTAACTTTGTATGGTGGCATTAACTAAAAGGCTTGATAGACTTATAAAGAATGAAAGGAGCAAATCTTTTCTGCAAAGCCTGATGATCTAGGTCAAGCTATGAACAGCCACAGTAATTATTCTTCCCAAAGGACAAAGTGGTCCAGAGGCTAAGCATTAAAATGAATTAGGAGCATCTGTTCACATGCTTGGTTTCACTATTGATCTTTAGTTTATGCTTTAAATAAGCCAAGACCCCTTTTCACATTTCAAAAGGTGTTATGACTTTGAGAAAAGTACATTTGCATAATGCTTAGAAGTGCTGTGTAGATGATTACTCTAATAACTTCAGATCTCTGAATAAGAGAGCACATGACTTCCAGGGACATCTGTCAGGATATGGCAGACCTAGATTATGAATTGCTAGGTTTTTTTTTTGATTCATTGTTACAAGTGATTACATGTCAACAGCAATGCTATTCTTAGCATAAGTAAAATTGTAGTAATTGATTGTCATTCACACACTCTAAAGAGAAATGTATGTATATCTTAGAAATTACTTATAGAAGTTACTTAAAATATTCTATTAGCATTAAAACAAAATTTAATTAATCATTTTATTATAGCTTTTTACTCAGATGAAGACATTTTTAATAATGACTTCTGGACACAAAAAGATTTGTAGACACTGATAATAACTTTCATAGAGAACATTTGATATGAGCCATGGTGACATGCTTGTCACTTGGCCATCCAGCTCTTCTGAGTTGTAATTCCTTCCATTCGTGTAGAAGATGAATTGTAAAGTTTCTTTTCACATCCCTTAAAGTGGTTCAGCATTTTTTCCTGAGCTAGAACATAGTCACAGAGAGTTTTGGTTTTTACCTTGCCTCAGGTGAAGCAGCATTCTAACAGCCTGAGAAGTAGAATGTTGATTTCACACTTTTAAAAAAGATTGCTTTCATATTAGAATACTGAATGTATTCCACTGCTTTTCTTATTATGAAGTCTGTGTTGCTGTGCACAGCATTTCATCCTATGATCTGTGCTATGAAGCACACTGCCAGACAAGTACTAAGTAAAAGGAAGTGTTGTGGACCTGAGGAAAATTTCATCTACTTTTGATTAAATTGTTATAGTGAAGTAATGTAAAAATACTGCTTAAGGATACCAATTTTGTCATAGACTGTTTTTCACTGCACGGCTAGCACTACTCTTGATGCTGTTTGTCACAGTGTGTGTCTAAGACATTTCCTGTATGTTACTACAAAATCATAGGTGTTTTGGCCTACTAATCTATTCAGATTTTCAGCAAATTTCGATCCTGATTAAAAAAAAAATACTAATGTGATTAGTAATAATAGAGACAGAGAGGGAGAGAGAGAGTAATGTACTTTGTGCATTAAATTATTCCATTATCAATAAATGAATTAAGTCAGACTCAGAGTAGCTAATGTTGCAGTTTTTGTTAGTTTAGAAGCTCTGGAGTTTATATCGGCACATTATGTATACATATATATAATTATATTGAAATACCCAGATCGCAAGTACCCAAATGACAACAGGCTCTGAGTCTGATGCAAAACACACAAGGGCCTTTATTACAAACTGGGTGGCTGCCCTCTGCAAGAACAAAGAGGCAAACAACCCCCAACTCTGGGGGAACAGGGTTTTTAAGAGGGCAAAAATGAAAGTAGGGAAGTGCAAGTCTTGGCAGTACAGGATTGGGTGAAAGGGTCTCTAGGGGAGCTGACCTTTAAAATGATTGGTTTGTTTTCAGGAGCCAAAACTGCAAATGATCAGGTTGGCTACCTGGGGGACACCTGACACCGCTGCCTCCCCACCCCCACAAGGTACTGTCCTGTTAGGTTAGGCTGCAGGTTAGGCTGTAGCAAGGGGGAGGAGGAGTTAACACATTCCATAGGCTTCCTTAGGGGTACGTGACCCTAGTCACACCCTGAGGTTAATCTGGGTGGGAGACTGCTGCTGGACCCCTGCTCTGAAAAGACTGTGATCTGGTGACTTTGTCCCAGTCCCAAGAATTAACTCCAAGTTTTTGAACCTCTCAATATAAAATATAAATATTATTATAACTCTATCACAGAAAAAGAAGAAAAACTGTAAAGGAGTTTAGGAGATTCAGTAAACTTCATGATTGATAGTTATAGTAACCTGATGTTTCAAAACAAAATAAAAAAGTGATGGGTTGTTTAAAAATAATTTATAATTGATAAAAGAGAAATAATAAGACCATTTTAAATAGATAACATAATTCTTATTTACAACTGAAAAACACTAACATGTTGTTATCTAAAATCAGAATTTCAGAGTAGTGTCTCATGCCTTTAATCTCAGCCTTGGGAAGCTATGGCAAGAAGTTTGCTTCAAGTTCAATACCAGCTTGACCTGTTGGTTGGTGAGTTCCCAGCCACTGTTAGTTACACAGGAGGACTCTAACACCGAATATACAATAACAAAAAAAGGAATTAAATGAATGCAAGGGTTTAAGAATTTTTCAAAACAGAATATGAGCGTATAGTTTGGGCTACCTAAAATATGGCTGGAGTTTATGCATAAGAACTGAAGACATTTTATATTTGAAATATAATAAAATAGCCATCTTATTTATTTGTTTGTTTATTTGTTTATTTATTTATAGTTAGTCACTTTACATCCCAATCATAGCCTCCTGTCTTCTCTCCTTTCTGTCCATCCTCTCCCTCCCTTTCTCTTCCTCCTATTACCCCTCCCTTGCACCTCAGAAGTGGGACCCTCCTCCAGTAAATCATGGCAGCACATCCAGTAGCATCAGGACTGAGCATTTCCTCTTTCACAGTGTCCTGGCAAGGCAGACCTGCTAGGAAGAAGTGATCTAAAAGCATGCGATGGAGACCATGACAGAGAAAGCTCCTCTTCCCCTTGTAACTGGACCCACATGGAGATCAAGCTGGCTATTGGGGATATATGTTTAGAGAGATATACGTCCTGTCCATGTGTGGATCATGGTTGGTGCCTGAGTATTCGCAAACACTTTCCCTGGTGTGTGTGTGTGTGTGTGTGTGTGTGTGTGTGTGGAGGCGGGGGGGGGGCAGGTAAGTTGGTACTGCTGGTCTTCTTTGGAGCTCCTATGCCTTCTGGGTTCATCTATCCTAACTCTTCTATAAGGCTCCCTATGTTTCTCCCAAAGCTTGGATGTGAGTCTAAGCTTCTATTTTGATCCGTTGCTGGGTGGAGCCTCAGAAGACACCCATGCTACGCTGTAGTCTGTAAAAAAAAGCAGTGTCATTAATTGGTGTAAGAGGTTAGCTCTCTCCCTTAGAGTGGATCTCACTTTGGGCCAGACATGGGTTGTACATTTCCCCACTTTGCTCTATCTTCATCCCTGCAGTTTGTGTCACACATTTTGTGGGTGGGTTGGTGTTTCCTCCCCTCCGCTAGGATTCCTGTATGATTAGAGGGTGGCTTCTTCAGTCTCCATGACTAGGCTACTAGGTCTTTCAGCTAGAGTCTCCCCCATATCTTCCCAGAAGCCTACTCTCTTGTAGTTTGTTTAAGATGCCCTCACCCAAAGTTTATCTTCTCTATGCAGGCCCTCTGTGCTCACCCACCTGCTCTTCCAACATATGATCCCCACTGTCATTTCCTTCAGCACACCCTCTCCTAGTCGGTTCCTTCTCTTCAACCACTTCCTCTGTTTATTTCCCCTTTAGAGTGAGATTCAAGCATATTTCCTTATGCCCTCCTTGTTACTTAGCTTCCTTGAATCTGTGAATTGTAGTATTCACAGTGAATTGTAGAATCACAATGAATTGGTTATCCTGTACTATATGGCTAATATCTGCTTTTAAGTTAGTACATTCATGTGTGCCTTTCTGGGTCTGGGTTTCCTCACTAAGGATGAACTTTTCTAGTTCTATCCATTTGCCTGAAAAGTTCATGATTTCCTTGTTTTTAATAGCTGAGTAGTATTCCATTGTGTAAATGTGCCACACTTTCTGGATCCATTTTTCAGTTAAGGAACATCTGAGCTATTTCCAGTTTCTGGCTATTATGAATAAAGCGGCTATAAACATGGTTGAACAAATGTCTTTGTTATATGGTAGGGCATCTCTTGAGTATATGCCCAGGAGTGGTAAAGCTGGATCTTGAGGTAGAACTATTCCAATTTTCTGAGAAAACACCAGATTTATTTAAGTGGTTGTACAAGTTTGCATTCCCACCAGCAATGGAGTAGTGTTCTACTATCTCCACACCCTTGCCAGCATGTGCTGTCACTTCAGTTTCTGATCTTAGATTCTGACAGGTATAAGATGGAATCTCAGAGTCATTATGGTTGGCATTTTCCTGATGACTAAGGATGTCGAGCATTTCTTTAAGTGTTTTTCTGCCATTACAGTTTCCTCTGCTGAGAATTCTGTTTAGCTCTATACCCCATTTTAAAATTGAATTATTTGGTTTGCTGGTGTTTAATTTCTTGAGTTCTTTATCTATTTCAGATATTAGTCGTTTGTCAGATGTAGGATTGGTGAAGATCTTTCCCAACCAGTAGGCTGAAATTTTGTTCTGTTGACAGTGTCCATTGCCATACACAAACTTTTCAGTTTCATGAGGTCATATTTATTAATTGTTTGGCTGTTTTGTTCTAGGACTTTTAAGTGTGCTTCTAAGTGTCTAATATAAGAACTCTCTAATTTCTTTAAGAAGGCACTTGTTGCTATGAACTTCACTCTTAGTACTGCTTTCCTTGTATCCCATAAGTTTGAGTATTTTGTGTTTTCATTTTTTGAATTCTACAAAGCCTTTAATTTGTTTCTTCCCTAACCCAGTGTTTATGAGTAAAGAGTTGCTCAATTTCCATGAATTTGTAGAGTTTCTCTAATTTCTGTTGTTGAAATCCAGCTTTAATCCATGGCGATCTGATAAGTTACAAAGAATTATTTCAATTTTATTGTATCTGTTGAAGCTTGTGACCAAGTATGTGGTCAGTTGTTGAGAAGGTTTCATGAGATGCTGAGAAGAAGGTATAGTCTTTTGTGTTTGGGTGAAATGTTCTATAAATATCTGTTAGGTACTTTTGATTCAAGACTTCTATCAGTTTCATTATTTCTCTATTTAATTTTTGTCTGGATGATCTGTTGGTTGGTGAGAGTGGAGTGTTGAAGTCGCCCACTATTATGGGGAAAAATGTGCAATATAAGCTTTATTAATGTTTCTTTTATGTATGTGGGTTCCTTTGCATTTGGGGAATAGATGTTCAGATTTGAGATGTCATCCTTGTAGATTTTTCCATTGATGAACATGAAATTTCCTTTCTCATCTCTTTTTATTAATTTTGATTGAAAGTTCATTTTTTTCTTTTTTTTTCAAAAATTTTACAGTTTTATTTTTTATTTTTTTATATTAATCATCATCCTCCCTCCCTCATCTCCTCCCTGCCCCTTTTCAAGTCCACTGATAGGGGAGATCATCTACCCTTTCCATCTGACCCTAGCTTATCAGGTCTCTTCAGGACTGGCTGCAATGTCTTCCTCTGTGGTCTAGCAAGGCTGTTCCTCCCTTGGGAGGAGGGGAGGTCAAAGAGCCAGACATTGAGTTCATGTCAGAAATAGTCCCTGTTTTTCTTACTAGGGTACTTACTTGGATACTGAGTTACCATGGGCTACATCTGAGCAGAGGTTCTAGGTTACATCCATACATGATCCTTGGTTGGAGAAACAGTCTCATAAAAGACCCCTGTGACCATATATATTTGGTCTTTGAGGAGCTCCTGTCCTCTCCCGATCTTACTAACTCCCCCTTCTTTCATATGATTCCCTGTACTCTGCCGAAGGTTTAGTTGTGAGTCAATAGCCTTCAGGGTAGAGCCTTTCAGAGGCCCTCTGTGGTAGGCTCCTGTCCTATTCCCTGTTTCCTCCCTCCTCGAATGTCCATTCCCTTTGCCTTTCTGAATGGGGATTGAGCATCTTAGCCAGAGTCCTCCTTGATTAACTTCCTTAGGTGTACAGATTTTAGTATGTTTATCCTATATTATATGTTTAATATCCACTTATGAGTGAGTATTACCCTGTGTGTATCATTTTTAATTGCTGAGTAGTATTCCATTGTGTAGATGGACCTCAATTTCTGTATCCATTCCTCAACTGAGGGACATCTGGGCTATTTCTAGCTTCTGGCTATTACAAATAAAGCTGCTACAAACATGGTTGAACAGATGTTCTTGTTGTATACTTGAGCATCTTTTGGATATATGCTTAGGAATGGTATAGCTGGATCTTGAGGAAGCACTATTCCTAATTACTAAGCAATCTAAGAAAGTGCCAGATTGCTTTCCAAAGTGGTTGTACAAGTTTACATTCCCAATAGAAGTGGAGTAGGGTTCCCCTTTCTCCATAACCTTTCCAGCATGTGTTGTCACTTGAGTTTTTGATCTTAGTCATTCTGATGGATGTAAGGTGAAATCTCAAAACCAAAACCATTCAATGGAAAAAAAGACAGCATCTTCAACAAATGGTGCTTGTCCAATTGGTTGTCCACATGCAGAAAAATGAAAATAGATCCATATGTAACACCATGCACAAAACTAAAGTCCAAGTGGATCAAATACCTCAACATAAAACCAGATATACTAAAATGGTTCGAAGAAAATGTGGGGAAGAACCTAGAACTCATTGGCACAGGAGACAACTTCCTGAACAAGACACCAACAGCATAGGCTCTAAGAATAACAATTAATAAATAAGACCTCATGAAACTGAAAAGCTTCTGTAAAGCAAAGGACACTGTCACCAGAACAAAACGAAAGCCTACAGACTGGAAAAGGATTTTTACCAACCCTATATCTGACAGAGGGCTAATATCCAGAATATACAAAGAGCTAAAGAAGTTAAAAAGTAATAAATCAATCAATCCAATTAAAACTGGGGGAAGGAGCTAAACAGAGAATTCTCTGTAGAGGAATATACAATGGCACAGAAACACTTAAAGAGATGCTCAACATCCTTAGCCATCAGATGCAAAGATGCAAACAAATGACCTTGAGATTTCACCTTACACCCATCAGAAAGTTTATTTTATTAGACGGTAGTATGCCTCCTCCAGCCTGCTTCTTGGGTTTGTTTGCTTGGAAAGCCTTTTCCAACCCTTTTCTCTGAAATAATGTCTATATTTATTGCTGAGGTATATTTCTTGTATGCAGAAGATTGTGGATACTGTTTTCTCTTCCATTCTGTTAGCCTGTATCTCTTTATTGGGGTATTGCGTCCATTGATGCTGAAAGATATTAATGACCAATGATTGTTATTTTTTATTATTTTGATGTTGTTGTTGGTGGAGTGTATGTGTGTGATATGCTTCTTTTGATCTTGTTGATGTAGGATTACTTATTTCTTGTGGGTTTTTTTTCCTGGTTTCAATTAGCTTCACTGGTTTTAAGTTTACTTTCTATTTTTCTTTAGGGCTAGATTTATGCATACAAATTGTGTAAATTTGTTTTTGTTATGGAATATCTTATCTTCCCATCTATGATAATTAAAAGTTGTGCTGGATATAATAGTCTTGGTTGACATATGTGGTCTCTTAGTGTTTGTAGGTTACCTGTGCAGGTCCTTCTGGCTTTGAGAATCTATGTTGAGAATACAGGTATAATTTTGATAGGTTTGCAATTACATGTGATTTGACCTTTTTCTCTGGCAGCTTTTAATATTCTTCTTTTGTTCTATTCATTTAGTGCTTTGATTTTTACGTGGCATTAGGTTTTCTTTTTTGGCCTAGTCTATTTGGTGTTCTGTAAGCTTCTTGTCTATGATATTGCTGGAAATATGTTTGGGTCCTTGGAATTTATATTCTCCTTCTATTTCTATTATTTTTAGGTTTGATCTTTTTATAATGTCCCAGATTTCTTGAACATGTTGTCTCAGGAACTTTTTACATTTAACAATTTCCTTGACTGATATATTGATTTCTTCAGTCATATCTTCTGCACCTGAGATTCATTCACCTCATGTATTCTGTTGGTGATGCTTATGCCTGTATATCCTGTTCTCTCCCCTAGGGTTTCCATCTCCAGGATTGCCTCAGACTGTGTTTTCTTTATTGCTTCTCTTTCTGTTTTCAGGTCTTGAACAGTTTCATTCATTTCCTTCTCCAGGTTGACTCTATTTTCCTTTATGTTTTTAGGGATTTATTCAATTCCTTAACCTGTTTGTATTTTCCTGTATTTCTTTGAGGGATTAATTTTCTTTTTTCAAGGCCACTATCATTTTCATAACATCAAATTTAAGATTGTTTTGTGTGTGTGTGTGTGTGTGTTTCAGGTGTGTTAAGGTATCCAGTCCTTGCAAAAATAGGATAGCTGGGTTCTTCTGGTGGTGCTATACAGCCCTTGCTTGTATTCTTACTCAGACCTCTAACCAGGGTTGTCCCTGGTGTTAGGAAGCCTAGTAGTGCCTGATGGTAATAAGCCTCTAGAATTGTAGATAGAACAGGTGGTCTCAGATGGAAGGTGGCCTTTGTTTTTCCTGGGTGGTAGGAAGCCTCCAGGAATACAGGAAGAGCTGGTAGTCACTGATGGTTGTCGGTCTCTGGGATTGCAGGTGGAGATGTGGCCTGGGAAATCGTGCATGAACGGGAGATGGAGTATGGAGCCCACTAGAACAATGTAGCTTAGAGGGCCTGTGGCAAACCGTGCCTTTGAAGCTGGGTTCTGTCAGGCCAGGAGTTGGGTGAGGGTTGCTTCCCAATGGTGTCTGGTCTCTGGGACTGCAGATGGAGATGTGTCTAGTAAAATATTTTATTCATTATTAAAGGTAGTTCTGAACTTCATGAGGATAATACCAAAAGAAGTATGAGTATATAATACACTTTATTCATGTTTCCTATGTTCTCCTACCCTCATGTTTCTCCTCACTCCAAGCCCTGGATTCCTCTACACAGATTTTCTTATGTTTTTGTGATATGTATATATATATATATATATATATATATATATAGTCATATATATAGTTATATACTATTTTATGCCTAGATATGGACTCTAGAATTTAAAAAAATAACAAGGTGGTTACAGTAAGAGATTGTTGTGAGTTTAGGACAGATTTTGAACTTTGTACTTCTAAACAATATTGAGACTATGGTAGACTATGGTAACCTTTGAAGTTTTAGTTAATTAAGTTTGCATTATGATATGGCTATAGGCCTATAGGGACCATGTAATGGAATGGTGGTTTGAATAATAATGCCTCCCATAGGCTCAATTATTTTAATGTGTGGTCATCAGGGTAGAGCACTTGAGAAGGATAAAACAGATTAGGAATTGTGGGGGGATTTTTGGAGTAGGTGTGGCATTTTTGGAAGAAGTGTGTCACTGAGCATAGGCTTTAATGATTCAAAAGTCCATGCAAGGATCAGTCTCCCCTCTCTCTCGTTCTCTCTCCACAAGCCACCAATTAAATGCTTCCTTTTATAATAGGTATTATGCCTGTGGTATCTATTCATAGCAATAGAAAACTGACTAAGTATAGCTGGATCTTTGAAGTAGATCTATACCATCTTCCTGAGGGACCACTGCACTGGTTTATATAAGTACTGCAAAGGTTTGCACTCCTGCTATCAATGGATGAGTGTTCCCCTTAATCTTTATCTCAGCCAGTTGAGTTTTCCATTTCAAGGAATTACCAATTGAATTGAATTGTTGGCCAAAATGGTCCTGTAGAAATCCCCAAACAACCAATGTTGTTGCCAAGACAAAGAGTTGTTCTCTACAATTGATAGTGAGGTCCCATTGCTGAAGACAATGCCCATACAATGGTAAACGTCCATTGAACATTGAGAGGTAGAGTTGATGGTTACACAGAACCTTCTCCTCCATGTTGTAGTGTACCCTTTCGACATGAAAGGGTATTCTGTAGGCTACCAAAAGAGCATTGCAAATACCAACCAAAACACAAAAACTTTTTTCTATAATCTGCCATACATGCAAAGTGTGGTAGGGCAGTTGTGGCACAAACTTTGTGGGAGCAACGAACTGATATCTCATTTGTCTTAAAACCCACTCTGTGAGATGGAACCCATACCTGACACTGCTTGGGTAAGCAAGCACCAGAGACTAAGCTTCCAAGAGACATAGAATAAACCAAGTGCTGCTGTTATTTTTTTAAAAAGTAAAAATAAAATGATGGCAAATGATATTTAGCTATACTCAAAGATCAGTGCCTTTCCCCCCCCATTTTCAAAAAGGAATAATGCTCCTGAAGCAGGTAAAGAAAAATACAGAGAACCACACCAGACACTGTGCAGAGAGAGGGAGATAAGGGGAGAGAAACCTTGGAACATACAGCTCAGAAAACCCCATGGAAGAGAAGGCAGAAGGAATTGGGGAAAGAATGGGTAGGAAGCACATCAGGAGAACATGATCCTCTAAAACAAAATAGTTAAGCTCATATGAACTCAAAAATAAAGAAGAATGATTTCAAGGGCCTGATTGGGTCTGTACCAGGTTCTCTGCACATACATGATAGGTTTCAGTTCTGTGCTTTTATGGGATACCTGAATGTGTGAATAAGTGGGTCTGTTTTTCTTCTAGTGCAGCTTTTATTTTTGGTTGGCTTGTGTTGTCCAACTACAATATGACGGTTTTTGTTTTATCTTAGTATATTTTATTTTGTTATGTTTTATTCTTATCTTTTAGAAATCTGTTATTTTCTAATGAGGCAGAAAAGGAGAAGATTAAGATAGAAAAGGAGGTAAGGAAGAAATGTGAAAAATAGAGAAAGCAAAACTGTATTCAGATTTCATTGCATAAGAAAAGAATTTATGCTTAATAAAAGGGGAAAAGAGTACTTTCCATTCAAATGTGTGCCCATCATTTAATTGAGTTATTTGTTTTTTTAATGTCTATTTTTTCACTTCTTTGTATATTTTGCATATTATTTTTCTATAGGATGTATAGTTAGTTAAAAATAAATCTTATTCCCATACTCTAGGCTGCTGCTATAATTGAATGATGATGTCCTTTGCAAAGTAGGAGCTTCTCCATTCCATGAGGTCCAGTTTCACGAATATTGTTACTCTTATTGACTGATAATGGTGTTCTGTTTAGAAAGTCTTTTCTTGTGTCAACAAGTTCAAGACTATTCTTCACTTTCTATCAGATTCAGTGTATCTGGTTTTATGTTGAGGTCATTAACCAGTTGGAGTTGAGTTTTGTGCAGGGTTGTAAGTGTGGATCTATTTGGATTCATCTATATGCATCACAGGAGGAAGAAGACAGACAGAGACCTGCTGATTGCCATACCACCAACAGACCTGCTCTCCAGTGCACAGCATAAAAAGGCCTTACACAGCTGCTTGCTGGAGAATGTCACTCAGTAGGAGCCAGTACAATCTGTGAGTATGTGACAGACAGATGGAACAGAAAGGCAAGTAGAGTAGCTTCAGCATTATGAGGAGATGGGACTGGAGAATCAAAGGAAGAGAGGAGTAGCCTGTTCTGAGTGACCAGCGCCTCCACCTGGGGTCATGGTGAGGTCCCAGCACTTATTGGCAGGGGTCAATGTGTCATTATTCATGGTTCATATTACCACTAGAGATCATGAGGAATATCTCTAGTCCAGACAGCATCTAGGTATCACTTGGATTTCCAGGAACTATGCAGAACTGGTCCTGCTCCCCAGTGCCTGAGGCATTCTTGAGAGCTGGCCCCACCTCTTAGTGGCAGCAACACTTGCAGGTCCTGCAATTTGCCTGACCTAAACAGCAGAGATGACCTGAGTGGTGAGGATACCAGTAAGCCAGGATACCAGTGAGCCAGTATAAGCAAGGGAGAGCTGGTCCAACCCTAGCAGGCTGCAACACTTGGGAGAGTGGGCTCTGTGCCTTAACTGGACAGTACAGTAGAGCTGGCTTTGGAGGTGTGACTATGGGTAAACCTGCCTCCAGGGCATGAGATCAGGAGTGCAGACCTTGCCTCCCACTGATGGCAGCATTGCATGACCTAGCCAGGACAGTGCTAGAGAACTCACTCTGGTGGATCAGGTACAAGAGAGCTGGTTGGCTGACCAACTCAGCTGCGACCCAAGCCCAGATCCAGGGCTTTGAATTGGTCTTCCCTGAACAATACTCCATCTATGAACTGCTAGAGCGCATGAAGGGGATGCTCTTATAGATCCAAGATCTCCATGACACAGGGAAATAAGCAAGAGAAGACCAGTAAGAATCTAGTATTGATGGTGTTACAGAAGCCAAAGTTCTCAAACTGGACCAATGACTCATTGCACTGAAGGTTTGCAAATGAAGATGTGTGGACAGAGGGATGTACTATGGGACACAATGTGACATACTACAACTTTCTCAATGATGTTTTCCTATGCTATCTCTCTCTCTGTCTCTTTGACTCTCTCTCTCTCTCTCTTTCTCTCTCTCCCTCTCTCTCTCTCTCTCTGTGTGTGTGTGTGTGTGTGTGTGTATTTTATTTGGGGGACACAGGTTGCAAAGGCAAAGGTCAGATATGAGGGGAAAAAGAGATGAGCAGGACTAGGATAGATGATGTGAAACTCACAAAGAATCTATTAATAGGTTTAAAAATAGGAAAATAGCACTATGCCTATTTTTCTGAGAAGGCACCAGACTGATTTCCAAAGTGGTTGTACAAGTTTACATTCCTACCAGCAATGGAGTAGGGTTCTTCTTTCTCCACATCCTCTCCAGCATATGTTGTCACTTGAGTTTTTGATCTTAGCCATTCTAATGGGTATAAGGTGAAATCTCAGGGAAGTTCTGATTTGCATTTCCCTGATAACTAAGGACATTGAGCATTTCTTTAAGTGCTTATGTGCCATTTGATGTTCTTCTATTGAAAATTCTCTGTTCAGCTCTGTACCCCATGTTTTAATTGGGTTACTTGATTTGTTGCTGTTTAACTTAAGTTCTTTATATATTCTGGATATTAGCCCTCTGTCAGATATTGGGTTGGTGAAGAGCCTTTCCCAGTCTGTAGGCTGTCATTTTGTAATGATGACAGTGTCCATTGCTTTACAGAAGCCTTTCAGTTTCATGAGGTCCCATTTATTAATTGTTAATCTTAGAGCCTGTGCTGTTGGTATTCTGTTCAGGAAGTTGTGTCCTGTACCAATGAGTTCAAGGCTCTTCCCCACTTTTTCTTCTAACAAGTTTAGTGTGTCCATTTTTTTTTTTGAAATCAATCTGTCACTTTCTCAGAAAAGTAGGACTACTGCTACCTCAAGACCCAGCTGTACCACTCTGAGGCATATATCCAAAAGATGCTCAAGTATACAACAAGGGACATATGCTCAACCATATTCATAGCAGCTTTATTTGTAATAGCCAGAAGCTGGAAACAACCTAAATGTCCCTCAGTTGAGGGATACAGAAATTGTGGTACATTTACACAGTGGATTACTACTCAGTAATTAAAAACAAAGAAATCATGAAACTTGCAGGCAAATGGTAGGATCTAGACAAGATCATCCTGAGTGAGGTATCCCAGAAGCAGAAAGACACACATGGTATATACTCACTAATAGGTGGATAGTAGACATATAATATAGGATAATCATGCTAAAATCTGTACACCTAAGGAGGCTAAGCAAGAAGGAGGACCCTGGGTAAGACAATCAATCTTCATTCAGAATGGTAAATGAGACGAACATGGGAAGAGGGAGAACACATGGAACAGAACAGGAGCTTATCACAGATTCCTTCTGAAAGACTTCACCCAACAGGGTATCAAAATATATGCTAAGAAGCATAGCCAAACTTAGGGCAGAGTGCAGGGAATCTTATGAAAGAAAGGAGAGATAGAAAGACCTGGAGGGAACAGGAGCTCCACAAAGGGAGCAACAGAACAAACAAACAAACAAAATCTGGGCACAAGGGTCTTTTCTGAGACAAATACGCCAAACAAGGACCATGCATAGTGATAACTTAGAACCCCTGCATAGAAATAGCCCAAGGCAGCTCAGTATCCAAGAGGGTTCCCCAACAGTAGGACCAGGGACCATCTCTGACATGAACTCATGGGCTGGTTCTTTGATCACCTCCACCTGAGGGGGGAGCAGCCTTGCCAGAAAGAAGAAGAAAAAGAAGCCAGTGCTGATGAGACCTGATAGACTATGGTCAGATGGAAGGGGAGGAAGACCTCCCCTATCATTGGATTGGAAGAGGGACATAGGAGAAGAAAAGGGAGGGAGGGTGGGATTGAGAGGGCATGGGGGACTGAGCTACAGCTGTGATACAAAGTGAATAAACTGTAATTAATAAAAAAGGTTGAGGAGATCCAAGATGGCTGCCACTAGAGGACACTGTGTCTGAGGAGTAGGACTGCAGAAACAACGCAGCAACCAGGAGACTGAACTCTGGGACCTAAAACACCAGCATCCGTGATTGCCAGGTGAGCAGAACTCCCACAGTGAGAAAATCAAGTGGGAAAACCCTAGGGACACCCAGTATTCCCCCGAAAAACCTCTGGGTGACCAGCAGGGCACAGCTCTGATCTGAACAAGCAGCCTCGCTGGGTGCCCGCAGCCGCCATAATAGACTGGATCACACAGTCTCGCGGGCAGTCTGAGGAGGAACCAGTTACCATTTTCACCGAACTGCACCCTACAAGCGCACACTACACCCGGGTTCTGCTTCAACCAACTGGTGTGCAGCTGGCACGAACCAATCTCCGGAACCACCCCAGTCTGAGAAAGGCAGGGGACCATTTTGACCAGTCTGCACTCCGCAGGCACAAGCCACATGCTTCCGCCAGCAAAACCTCAGTCCCTGTGCCAGTCCACAGGCAAGTCTGGGAGGGCCCTGAGTTCTGCTTCAACCCACTGGTGCACTGTGGGCTTGCACAGATCGCAGGAGCCACCCCAGACTGACAAAGTCCGGGGACCATCTTGACCAGACCGCACACTGAGGGCCAAAACCTCAGTCCCTGTGTGTGTCCACAGGACACACAGAGAAGGCCTAGGGCACCATTTCAGACAGGCCTGCATTCAGCAGAGGCACACCAACCCAAACCCATTGTGTGTGCACCAAATATCATCTCAGACCTTGGTGCACAGCCCCTGGCCCAGAAGGGGGAGCCAAATCTCCATTCCAGGGGAGAGCCCTTAGCAACAAACCCAGGGCTGAGCACAAAGACCCCATCTCAAAAGACTGAGGAGCTAGACCTACAGACCAGAGGGGTGACCAGTCTGCAGTGCTCACAGCTTCTAGCACAGAGCATGAAGCTGGAAAAACAGAGCCCACAACAGAGTTCAACTGAGACAACAAAAAATAATAACAAACCACTGGAAAGCCCTGATCTTCTTGAAGAATACTCCTGACACAAGAGACTGACCGTTTCAGACTGAAGTACAGCCTTAAAGCACAAACAGCTCCCTGATTATATATAAACAAATGCCCAGAAATCGGCGAAAGAACTCACCCAACAAAAATCAGGACACCATGGCCCCACCAGAAACACCCAAAAGCAGTGGAGATTTTAATTCAGCGGAGACACAGGAAAATTATCTTAAAGCGTTGATTATGCAGGTATTGGAGGAAAAAGAGGAGAGACAAAAAGAGGAAATGAACAAGACCCTCAAAGAAATGGAGAAGAAATTA
>CM053764.1:69900843-69917884 GCA_028658305.1 Pachyuromys duprasi
AAAATAAAACCAACTTGTTCCATCTATATAATGTTGCTTGTATTTTTTTCCAGGGCTAACCATTCGGTATTGGAAAACCAATTAGTGTGCTCTTTCCTGGGAAATCTATTTCTCCTACTCTTTGAATTCCTTACTTGCCTGTAATTCCTTTTATGGTTGAAGCCTCTAGGGTTTTCATTCATCTACTCTGGCATTTTTGTTATTATTATCTTTGTTGAGCTCATGTTTATGTAGTTATTTTGGTAATAATTTATGTGTATGTATTCTGACATTGCTAGGAGAGGCAGTCTCACAACAAACACCCTGATTCTTGGCTCTTACAGCCTTTCCATTCCATTTTCCAATGTCTCCTGAGCCTTCCAGGAGTTGTTTTATAGATATAGCCCCTGTCGCTGTGGGGCAAAATCTGCGTTTTCATTGTTGTTGTTTTCTCTCATGGCCTCTGCTGTGGAGATGAGTTTCCTTGGTGAGAGGTAAAGACAACACATATCTGTGTATATAAATAGGAATGTTTAGAGCATAGTAGTGACTGTGCTTGTTTAGTAAAGTGGTGGCTTGTAGGTTCACCTCCAAGATCCATGACCTTACTAGTCTGGTTAGTTAGCTAGGTTTCTAGTATCAGGCATGGTTTCCCTCTTATTGAGTGGGTCTAAAGTCCAATTACAGAGCTGTCGGTTAGTGTCAAGTTATGTGTACCACTACTGCACCCTCGTATTCTACATTGATCATTGTTTTGTTTCTTAGATGTTATGATTGAGAATTGTTGTTTGCAACACTCTTTGGAAATTTGCACAGTACCTTCTAGTACCATGAAAACTGTCCAGCACGGAGGATCTAAATCCCTGATGAAAAATTTTGATTTAAACTATATGTTTATATTTATACATAGGCTTTTTAAAAGTAGATTATTAATAATATGATTTCTTATGGCTTTTCAGGCATCCTTACTTTTTTTGCCCTTCTACTTTCACAGGCACTTTAGTACTGTGTCTTCCTGACTAATCAGAATTCCTCTATTTTTCTGTCAGATAACTTGTATTCTACTATTGTCCTCTATATTTTTGGCGCAGCATAACCCAGCCTAGCTGGCCCAAGTGCTTTTGGAAGTTGTACTCTTCACTGCCCATCACCCATCAAGGGCACATCGGGATTGCAGATATTTAAAGTAGGTCATCCAGAGTGGTATTTGGGGCTATAAGTATACAAGACCAACTGTGTGGCAGATGCTTTTCTTCCTAACTTGTATACATGGACCAGTTCTTTACATTTATGTCTATAACTTATTGATTTTTAAAAATCTTTACTGGGTTTTTCTTGTAACGGACACTACTCTGAATTGCTAATTTAAAATTTTATACGTGAATCTCAGTTATTTTTCATCACAATGTGATAGTCTCTATTTTATTCACTGCACAAAACATTTAAGATAAACAGGTGATGGAACAGTCTAAGTAAATCTAAACTTTTACATTATGATTCCATTAAATATCTGGAGCCCTCTCACTGACTTTGATTTAATTACAACAATTTTTATGGGTCTTTTCTGAAAATTTTTTCCTAATTTCCTATTTTCTTTAAGTTTTATCTAAAATGAATGGTTTATTAGAAAATCTTATTTGTGAGAATCAAGGATATTAATAATCAAGATATGTCTTGATTATTTTCTACCATTTTTATGAACCAAAGATACCAAAAGATGGAAGCACAAGCAAAGACCTTGACTTATATGTTACCTTCAGGAAAGACTGAAATAATTAAAGGAAAAAAAATAACCTTGCTTGACATAACTGGCTTATGGATTGTGAACTTCCTTCCAGAATCTCAACACTATTCCTTCTTCAGTTACAAAAAGTTAATTCAGTCCTTTGAATCCTATTTAGTACTTTTTTTTGTTCTTTATATTAATTTCTGAAGAAGAGTCAATAGAAGTCATAGTACTAATAAATAATCAATGCTTTTATACGCCCAAAGATGTTTCTCTCAAAAACAGACAAACAGACAAACAAACCTCTCCCATAGCATCTTCATGCAAATGTACTATGGAATAATTAAAAATTAGCATATAGTTGTTCCCCTGAAAATAGAAAAACTTTGCTTTGTATTAATTGTGGTTTTCTGTAAAGGTCTTCATTTGCTGTTGAGAGAAGCTTCTTTAATGAAGGGTTTTGGCTATGCTTATCTCTGAGTATATGGATTAAAATTTAGTGTAATAAAGGGATGATGTTGTTCTAACAAAGAGGAGGTAGTAGATTCTTTTCTAAGATATATTACCTCACAGCCATGCACAGTTCTAGGTGTCTAGTATCAGGCTTAGTTTCTATCTTGTTGAGTGGGCCTTAAATAAAAAAAAAGACATGTGTTGATTACAATCTACACTTTTACACATTTAGAAATACCTTTTTGTGCTGGTCATTTTTGTGGCTCCTAGGCAGTAAGCTGTGTAAAAGAGATGAAAAAGAAACCTGAAGTAGTAAAATTGATGCCATCAAGAATTTACTTTAAAAAAAAAAAGGAATTTACTAACGAACTTGAGGATAATTAGGAAATATTGTTATATATATAGAGTGGAATTTAGCAAAAGGCCCACGGCCTCCAATATGACTGCAGATAAGTAGTGCACTGACCAGACTTGTTAGAAATTGTGTTTAGGGTTCTTGAAAATTTTCTGCCAATGTTTATTCCTTAAGATTTACCTCCAAGGTCCTCCCCTATCAGTGGACTTGGAAAGGGGCAGGGAGTAGACGAGGGAGGGTGGGATTGGGAGAGAATTAGAGACTGAGATTCACCTGGGATACAGAGTTAATAAAATGTAATTAATAATAAAAATAAAAATTAAAAAAAAGATTTACCTCCAAATAGGTTACATTCCAACAATAAAAGGAGACATCTCTGACTTGCATTAGGCCTATCTTCATATCAGAAAACTTGCCTCTAAGGGGGATGTCTTTGTTGTATAAACCTCCCACCTGTCCAGGTGACCAGACTTGCAGTCTCCTTATCTCTGTTAAGGTTGTTCAAGTATAACCTGGTGGATGGAATTAAAAGAGATTTAGGGATAACAAAATTTGCACAATATGCAAACATAACGTGTTCATTAGTTAGTAACATCTTCTACTTGAGGCAAGCTCTTTTGGGGGCATTCAGCAGAGAATGGATAAGCACTATATTAAAGAGCTTTTCTCTTATTAATTTATTTGTGTTCAGAGTGGTTATTTTACTGGGAAGGTGTATTATTTCTATAACAGAAGGTCTACTAATAACTTCCCTCCCTTAGCAGTTTGCACAGTACTTTCTGATAAAATGGAATCTAGATTTTAGGAATTAGATTTTCAGAGTTGATCTAGCTTCAGTAATTTGAGTTCTGTGTATTCAATGTCTGAAGACATCCAAAGGCCACAGTAATAGCCTTTTTTGGTTTGGGAGTCATTAAAATGGTAGCCAATCCTGAAGATACCTGATAAGCTAGGGTCAGATGGAAAGGGAGGAGGACATCCCTAGCAGTGAACTTAGAAAGGGGCAGGAAAGAGATGAGGGAGGGAGGGTGGGGTTGGGAAGGAATGAGGGAGGGGGTACTGCTGGGATACAAAGTAAATAACCTGTGATTAATATAAAAATAATAAAAATTAAAAAAAAAACTACCCTAACTATCCACTTGTGTCAGGAAATCCTGCTGCTAAGGTCGAAGTCTCGCATTACTGAAAAGCCCTGAGCTCAGTTTGAAATGGCAGGCTCTCTTCATCAGCAAGGTTTCCTCTTCTCTCCCTTGAGGGGAATTCCGGATCCCACAACCTCTACCTGAGGAAGGTGATACAGCCCTTGGTAAAATTACAGGTCCAACTCCTTCTGTCTTGTTCAGCAAGCACCTGAGATTCCTGGAATGCCTCCCTAAACTAAGGAGGTATCTTAGCAACATAGTCCCTCAACCAATATCCTTTGCTCACACTGGAAATCCTCATACCTGCCCCAAAGTTCTAAATACTTACCTCACTCATGTAATAAAGTTAATGTGTGTACATATATATATATATATATGTGTGTATGCATATGCAAATGTAATGTATATGTGTATGTGTGAATATGCACACCATACACTTTTATAAATCTCAGTGGATGGAGGTGAGTCCAGCGCCGATGGTTCCATCTGCAGCACAGATCTTGGATCTGTGGCTCAAGGACCACCACTGAAATGATCAGGAACAGATTATAAGAACTGGAGTATCAGGGAGTCTGCTCCGTGACTGCCACTTTAGAAAAGTCAGCATGAACATACCTAAAAAAGTGACAATATCTATAAACATGGGAATATGAAAGGGGGAAAATATCTCACTTGATTCCACCCTTAAGCGAAGACTGTAAGCAATTAGTGACATTTGAAAGACTATGAACCCCTTGATTATTCAATACAAAGTGGCCAGCCATGAAATTATATACAGACAAACAACAAAAAAGTGGACACTGCAAGTTGTATCTACAGATTTTGTCGCTTACTCTCTCACTCACTCACTCTATCTATCTGGAATATATATATATATATATATATATATATATATATATGCATGTATTCAAAGAAAATGAGGCTTTCAGTTTGAGAGTAGAGGAACAGGAAAGGATGAACGAAGGAAGTAATACAGGAGGGGCTGAAAGAAAAATGGAAATGGGCAAGTGAAGTATTATATTTTAATTAAACATAAAAATAAATAAATATTTAGGAATGCTTTAAAAATAATAAAACTGAGAGTATGTTTACAAAAATTAGACAGATATTCTTTAAGTGTTTCTCTGCCATTCAATGTTCCTATATTGCGAATTCTGTTTAGCTCTGTACCCCATTTTTAATTGGATTAATTAATTAATTTGTTGCTGTTTAACTTCTTGAGTTCTTTCTGTATTCTGGATATTAGCCCTATGTCAGATATAGGTTTGGTAAAGATACTTTCCCAGTCTGTAGGCTGTTGTTTTGTTCTGACAACAGTGTCCTTTGCTTTACAGATGCTTTTCAGATTCATGAGGTCCCATTTATTGATTGTTGATCTTAGAGCCTGTGCTGTTGGTGTTCTGTTCAGGAAGTTGTCTCCTGTGCCAATGAGTTAAAGGCGCTTCCCCATTTTTTCTTCTAGCAGGCTTAGTGTGTCTGGTTTTATATTGAGGTCTTTGATCCACGTAGACTTTAGTTTTGTGCAGGGTGATAAATATAGATCTATTTTCATTTTTTTGCATATAGACATCCAGTTGGACCAGCACAATTTGTTGAAAATGCTATCTTTTTTCCATTGAATGGTTTTGGCATCTTTGTCAAAAATCAGGTGTCCATAAGTGTGTGGGTTTATTTCTGGGTCTTCTGTTTGATTCCATTGATCCACTATTCTGTTTCTATGCAGTACCATGCAGTTTTTAGTACTGTTGCTCTATAGTACAGCTTGAGATCATCCTGTGTGAGATATCTCAGAAACAGAATGACACACAGGGTATATGTTCACTCATAAGTAGATATTAGCCATATAATGTAGGATAAACATATTAAATCTGTCCACCTAAAGAAACTAATCAAGAAGGAGGACTCTGCCTAAAATGCTCAATCCCCACTCAGAAAGCCAAAGAGGATGGACATCAGAAGAAGGAGAAAACAGGAATCAGGACAGGAACCTACCACAGAAGGCCTCTGAAAAGCTCTATCCTGCACGGTATCAAAGCAGATGCTGAGACTTATTGTCAAATTTTGGGCAGAGTGCAAGGAATCTTATGAAATAAGGGGTGATAGTAAGACCTGGAGAGGACAGGAACTCCACAAAGAGAGCAAAAGAACCAAAAAATCTGGGCCCTGGGGTTTTTTCTGAGACTGATACTCCAATGAAGGACCATTCATGGAGATAACCCCTGCACAGATGTAGCCAATGGCAGTTCAGTGTTCAAATGGGTTCTGAGTAATGGGAACAGGGACTGTCTGTGACATGAACTGATTCCCCTGCTCTTTGATCACCTTCCTCTGAGGGGAGTAGCCTTACCAGGCCACAGAAGAAGACAATGCAACCACTCCTGATGAGACCTGATAGCCTAGGATCAGAAGGACTGAGAGGAAGACCTCCCCTATCAGTGGACTTGGGGAGGGGAATGTGTGGAAAAGGGGGAAGAAGGGTGGGATTTGGGAAGGAGGGTGGGATTTGGGAAGGAAGAGGAAGGGAGCTACAGGGGAGATACAAAGTGAATAAACTGTAATTAATAAAAATGTAGCGATGTATCAGAGCAGATATTAAGACTCGTGATCAAGACTTTGGCAGAGGGCGAGAAGTAATGATAGATCTGGGGGAGGTTGGTGAGACTTGGGGAGAACAAGAGCTCCACAAAGACCAAACTGAGCAGGGCACAGGGGTCTTGTATGAGAAGGTTTCTACAATCAAGGACCATGTGTGGATGTGGACTGGAACCCCCGCTCAGATGGGGCCCATGATAGCTCGGTGTCAGACTGAAGACCCTATTCAGGGAAACAGGGACTGTTTGAGTCATGATCTTGATGGCTGACTCTTTGACCCTCCCCCATACAAGCCGGGGAGTGACAGACTGGCTAGATCCCAGCCCTGAGGAGACAGGATAAGCTGGGGTTGGATGGAAGGGAAGGAGGTCCTCCCCTGTTGGTGGACTTGGAGGGGGCGGGGAGGAGGGAGATGAGGGAGGGAGTGGGAGGGTAGGAGGGACTGAGGGAGGGGGCTATGCCTGGGATTCAAAGTACCTAACCTGTGATTGAGATAAAAATAAATTTTAAAAAAAGAGAAAAAAATACAAAAAATAGACAGATAAACTGATGAGATATGATATTGAGATGGAAATAATTTCATAAAATGTAACAATGTAAGATGATATAAAATCGTCGTATCTGTAATGAAGAAAATGAAACAGAAAGAATTTTAGCTGAGCAGGGTAGCAGGTAGGTTAACTGAAGATCTTCAACTCTCCCTTTGCTCCTCTAAATCTAATCTCTAAATTAATCCCAGCTCTGTAGCTGATATCTTACTGTGGCCTCGCCTTCTTCCTTGTCCCCATTTCAGCAGGTCTTAGATCGCCTCTCTGAACAGATCAAATTGAAAATAAGAATAGAGTCTTCAGTCCTACACCTAGCTATCATGGGCCCCATCTGTGCGGGGGTTCCAGGACACATCCACACATGGTCCTTGTTTGTAGAAACCGTCTCATACAAGACCCCTGTGCCCTGCTCAATTTGGTCTTTGTGGAGCTCTTGTTCTCCCTAAGTCTCAACAACCTCTCCCAGATCAATCATTACTTCTCACCCTCTGTCAGAGGCTTGATCTCGAGTCTTAATATCTTCTCTGATATATCGCTACATTGACCCCCCCCCCCCCAGAGGTCCTCTTTGGCATGCTCCTGTTCTGTGGCTTGTTTTCTCCTCCACTCAATGTCCATCCCATTTGTTCATTCAAACAAGCATTGATCATACATACAAGCCGGGGAGTGACAGACTGGCTAGATCCCAGGGGAGGACATTGCAGCCAGCCCTGAGGAGTCAGGATAAGCTGGGGTTGGATGGAAGGGAAGGAGGTCCTCCCCTGTTGGTGGACTTGGAGGGGGCGGGAAGGAGGGAGATGAGGGAGGGAATGGGAGGGTAGGAGGGAATGGGGGAGGGGGCTACGCCTGGGATTCAAAGTACCTAACCTGTGATTGAGATAAAAATAAATAAATTAAAAAAAAAAGAAAATAAGAATAGAGGAAAGCAAAGAAACACAGGTTAAATGCACAAAAAATATTATCAACAAAATCACTGAATTAAATTTGCCTAACCTGAAGAAGTTGTATATCAAAATATAAGAAGCATAAAATTCCTGAATAATGAGGAACTCCTGGAAGTCTCACTATCCTGACTTTAAATTGTAAAAGAGAGCTATAGAAAAAAAAGCCATGGTATTTGCATTTAAAAAGAAATATTGACCAATGGAAATTTATTTAAGACCCAGACATGAATTGGCCTTGGATGGAGTGTCAGTCTCAGAAAAGACCCCTGTGCCCAGATTTCTTGGTTCTGTTGCTCTCCTATTGGAGTTCCTGTCTTCTCCAGGTCTTACTATCTCCCCCTTCTTTCATAAAATTACCTGCATTCTGCCCAAAGTTTGGTTATGAATCTCAGCATCTGCTTTCATACACTCCTGGGTAGTCTTTCAGAGGCCCTCTGTGGTAGCCTCCTATCTTGTTTCATGTTTTCTCCTTCTTCCAATGCCTATCCTGTTAGTCCTTCTGAATTAGGATTGATCATTTTACCCAGGGTACTCTTTCCTACTTGGTTTTTTTAGGTGTACAGATTTTAGTATGTTTATCCTATATTATAGGTCTAGTATGCACTTATAAGTGAGTATATACTGTGTGTGTCTTTCTGCTTCTAGGATACCTCACTTAGGATGATCTTTTCTAGATCCCACCATTTGCCTGCAAATTTCATGATTTCCTTGTTTTTAATTGCTAAGTGTGGGAGGATCAAGTGGGGAGTCTAAGATGAGATGATGTTGATAGAGGAAAAACAGAGCCACAGCTAAAATTAAGGGCCACTTGTGGGATATTCTGTTGTATATATGTACCACAATTTCTGTATCCATGCCTCTGTTGAGAGACATCTGGGTTGTTTCCAGGTTCTGGCTATTACGAATAAAGCTGATACAAACACGGCTGAGCAAATGTCCTTGTTATGTACTTGAACATTTTTTGGATATATGCCTAAGATTGGTATAGCTGGGTGTTGGGGAATCACTATTTCTAGTTGTCTGAGAAAGTGCCAGATTGCTTTCCAAAGTGGTTGTACAAGTTTACATTCCCACCAGCAATGGAGGAGGGGTCCCCTTTCTCTACAACCTCTCCAGCATGTGTTGTCAGTTGAGTTTTTGTTCTTAGCTATTCTGATGATATAAGGTGAAATCTCAGGGTCATTTTGTACATTCCAACAAGGTCCATTCATTGATATAACCTAGAAACCCTGCTCAGATGTAGTCCATGGCAGCTCAGTATCCAAGTTGGGTTTCCTAGTAAGGAAAACAGGGACTATCTCTGACATGAACTCAGTGGCTAGCTCTTTATCCCTTCCCCCCAGGGAGGAGCAGTCTTATGTAATAATCACACATCTGGTAGAGGGCCAAAATGCAAAATAAATATATACAAATATATCTAGAAGACTAGATATTGAGAGACCAAAAGATTAAAGGTGGCTATTATTAGTGCTTAAGGCCTAAACTAGTTGGGGTGGGGAGGTCCAGTAATGCTCTGAGGGGAAGAACTCGCCTTACCACATTCTTTACCCACACACTAGAGATACAGTTGCTAGGAAATTGCCCATCCCCCTAGGGAGGCATTAATGGTTTGGGGACTTTACTATAGACAATCAATTAAAAATGCAACGTTTCAACCAATACATGCCTACCAGGGAGGAATCGCCCCTGCCTTGGGCATGCTGAGAGGGACCAGAATTACCCAACAACCTGAGCACAGGGCTCTCTGGCTCTAGGCTCTCACCATTTCTGTGTGTGTGTGTGGGGGGGTGAGCCCAAGCTGCAGCTTGTAGTGATTTACAATAAAAAGATCCTCATGTGGTTTACAAGGGACTTGGCTCCTGGTGGTGGTCTTTGGGGTATCACGATTTGCCCTTTAAAACTGGAGTATAAATCTAAATATTGTATTGTTAAAAGAGTAAACTCAAGTGACTAGGAAATATTGAACCTCCTTAGCTATCAGGGAAATGCAAATCAAAACTGCTTTGAGGTTTCATTTCACACATTTATGATCAGCCACTCCTGATGAGAACTGATAGACTAGAATCAGAAGGAAGGGGAGAAAGACCTCCCCTATCAGTGGACTGGGGGAGGGGCATGGGTGAACAAGGAGGAGGGAGGTTCGGATTGGGAGGAGAGGAGGGAGGGAGTACAGGGGAGATAAAAAGTGAATAAATTTAATTAATAAAAATACAAATAAAAAAGAAATAAATAATTTGTTGCCTACAGCAGGTTTAGAACAAAAAAAAAATCTTTGATCAATAAAACACATGATGGTTCATGCTAGTGAGGATGCTGTATCAGGAGAACATTCACCCATTGCTGGTGGGAGGGCAACCTTGTACAGCCTCTATGAAAATCAGTGTGGAGGTTCCTCTGGAAGAAGAAACTTGATCTTTGTCAATATTTAGCTATATCCCTCCTGAGAATGTACCCAAAGGACATGTCATCCTACCACAGAGACACTTGTTAATCATGCTCATTGCTGATCTATTCATAATAACAAGGAATTGGAGACAAGGTAGATGTCCCTCAGCAGAGGAAAGGATAAAGAAAATGTGGTGCATTTACACAATGAAATAGTACTCAGCAGAAAATAAAAAGTATCCTCTTTTATGTAACACCGAACCAGAAAAACAAATATAGCATGTGCTCAGTTATATACAGATGCAAGGTGTTAAGTCAATAATAAACAAGCTTTAGCCAGTAGAATCACAGAAGTTAGATAAAGAGTAAAGAACTGGGGTTTGTGGAGGAGAGATAGATTCCCATTGGAAGGGGTAGTAGTTATTGATAAACTGTATGAGAGGATCAAGCAGGGAGTGTAAGATGAGATGATGTTGATAGAGGGAAAAGAGAGAAACAGCTAAAATTAAGGGCCACTTGTGGGATACTCTATAAACCTAACATGGTAGAAACTTCTTGAAATATATACACATATAAAGGCCATCTAAATGAAATCACCCAATAGTGGAAGTCTATGTAGCCCCAAGTGCACATTTCTTTTCATCAAATGAAACTTCCAGTACTGGGACTAGGTTTTATCTAATTGAGCTCTTGGAAAAAAGGGGGCTCCACAGAGCCCCCCCAAACAACCCATGTTGTTGTAAGGTCTATGTGTTGCTTTCTGAAAACTTATGTTAAGGCCCCGTTGCTAAAGACAATACTTAACACAAACCAGTGAACCTGAAGATGTCACGCTGGAACCTACATAAAGCCTTTAGTCTATATTCTGCTGTCTTTGGTATAGGAATGTACCCTGAATGTTACCAAAGGAGAAATGTAAACATCAACCCAGTTAAAAACCCTTTGACCTATAATGATGTCCTACCTGCAGGATGTACTAGTGCAGTGGTAGCAGAAAACATTGTCAGCAACCAACTTATACCTGATTTGACCTATGCCACAGTCAATAAGATGGATACTTGACACTGCTTGTGTGACCAAGGGCCTGAGACTAGATGTCTTAAATAAATAAATAAATAAATAAATAAATAAATAAATAAATAACCAAAATAACAACAACAAAAACATGCAGTAATAAAATAACCCTCAATGACATCCTTTTAATTTAATGCCTTGTTCAGCCATTATCAGAGAAACCTCCATCTGCAGTAAGTGGGAACAAACACGCAGACGCACAGGCAGGCATTATGGAAAGTGGGAGACCTTAGAATATCCAGCCCTAAAATGGAAGTCTTCATCAAAACTGTCCCTTGACACTCCAGGAACCTGAGGAAGAGGATGAAAAAAGAGTGTAAGAGCAAAAGAGGATGGAGGACACTTAGAAAACAAGGGCCTCTGTGGCAACATAGTCAATGCTTACATGAAGTCAGAGAGGGAGGCAGCATTCACAGGGTTTCCAAGAGTCAGCATCAGATAGGACCCAAGAACTGAAAGGAGAAAATGACACATGCCCAAACCAAAAGCAATATCCAATTGGTAACCACTTACAAATAAAAATTTAGTTCTCTCAAGGGCAAACAAACTACAGTTAAGGATAACTGTTAAAGATGGCCAGCAGTGGCAGCCATCAGAAAATGAGTACAATGGCATCGCTGAAGTTTTCTTGTTTCATAAGGTCATGTCAGGGTTTTCCTTTTTCAAAAACAATTATCTTATTTTTTATTTTATTTTACAAGTATATTTTATGTGTTTATTATCATTTTATTATATTTTATATTGTATTATACGTTTTATCTGCATAGTATGTAATAGTTATATATTACTATTTTTTGTTTTCTTTTTAACCTACAATTCCTTTGCATATATATTATAGTTTCTAGTTTATTGTTTTCATAGGATTCTTGAATGTACAGATGCATGGATTTCTGTTTCTTATGCCTTTTTCTAGGTTTTTTTTCCAGTTTGTTTGCTTTGTCCCATTAAGATATATTGATTTTTGTTTAATCATATTATAGTATATTTTATTATTATTCCTTAGAAGTCTGTTTGTTTTCTAATGAGAGACAAAATAGAGGTGGAACAGGATGGGAATGGAGGTGGGAAGGAACTGGAAAGAGTGGAAGAAAGGGAAACCATAATCAAGATATATTTTGTAAGAAAGAAATCTATTTTCTGTAGTAGGAAAATAAAAGAAAAACAAAACAATATCAATAGGCTTTCCTGTAGAGCCTATAATGTCATTAACCATAGTTATTGATCATGTTCTCAATGTCACTCATGAATCTCCTCTCATGGAGCAGGCCTCAAGTCCAATCAAGAGACCATTTGCTTACCCCAACAACTGTCTAGCCACTGAATTACTATTCCATGTGTTTCAATATTAATTTTTTAAATTATTTTTTTAAATTTCATATCCTAAATACCTCCCTATGCTTCTTGAAGTCTCCATCAGGAGGGCCATTTTCAGTATGAAAACAGCCATCAGTCTGTTTAAACTAATTTTGGAAATCACTTTAGTTTCTATATTATTTAATCATGGAGACAAATACAAGCATATTAAATAGAATCATTTAAAATTTGGGCTACTGCAGACTATCAAAGCAGATGCTGAGACTTATGGCCAACCATTGGGCAGAGTGCAGGGAGTCTTATGAAAGAAGTGGGAAACAGTAAGATCTAGAGAGGATGGGAGCTCCACAAGGAGAGCAACAGAACCAAAAACTCTGACCCCAGGGGTCTTTCCTGAGACTGACACTCCAACCAAGGACCATGCATGGAGTGTCCAAGTGGGTCCCATAGTAATGGGAACAGGGACTGCCTCTGACATGTACTGATTGGTCTGCTCTTTGATCACTTCACCAAGAGTGGGGAGAAGTCTTATCAGGCCACAGAGGAAGACAATGCATCCACTCCTGATGAGACCTAATAGACTAGGATCAGAAGGAAGGAAAAAAAGACCTCCTCTATCAGTGGACTTTGGGAGGAGCATGCATGGAGAAGGGGAAGGAAAGAGGGCTTGGGAGGGCAAGAAGGAGGGGGATACAAAGTGGATACATTGTAATTAATAAAAAATAAAATAAAATTTGGTCTATTATTAATAATAACGTTAATTAATTGGTTGATACTACATAGAATTACTCAATATTGTTTTCAAAGCTCCTAAGCAAGGGCTCCATGGTATGTCTTTAAATGTCCCTTACACAGGACACTGGAGCAAACAGTTGAGCAGGCAGCAACTGAACTCATGATCGCTCTCCTATTAGGCAATAATGATTGCATCAATATCAGCAGGGCATTGTATCACAATACTAAGTGGAGGCAATTCCAAGCAGGTATTCAAGTGAACTGAAAAGGAGAGGATCAGTGACACAGCAAGCTTTATTTTATTAAAGCAATGACTTACCTACTGAGAAGTACACAATGCTTCATCCACGTTTTTTGTTGGTTTCTCTAAAGGGTAAAAATTTATAAGGACACCAGGCCTGACCTAAAACCAAAGAAAAACAAACAATACAATTTTGGACTATATCTATATGCAATTGTAAAACTTAGGAAATTTTGTCTCTAGGATTTTAACTAGGGTTTGCTTTTGCCAAGAACAACTGTAAAACCATGATAATAACAGGAATAGTGAAGAGAAAAAGCTGACTTGCCACATATTTAAAACTGAAGATTAAGAAGTTAACATAACTCTTTGTACTTGTCTTAAACTAAGGTAAAGGGATTTTGATTTTAATATGCATAGATAAAACTTTTGTAACAAGCAGACAGCCAAATAGTATCTAACCGTTGGCAGATTTAAGGGAAGAGTTCAGTTGTATGTACACAGTTCATAGCAAATGGTTGAATTCAGTTGAATGTCTATAATACACAGTATCCGATCCTTGAGTTCTTGCAAATGAAAGAGGCAGATGCAGGCAGTCACTCTAACACTGTACATGTGCACGTGTGTGTGTGTTTACTACTTTTGAAAAAATGTTTTGAAACAATAGGAAAAGGATGTAAGTTTGAATGCAAAATGAAAAACGTATCTAAAGCAGTGTGGTGATAGCACAGACCCTTAGTCCCAGCACTCCAGGTGAGGCAGCTCTGTGAGTTCAAGGCCAGTCTTGTCTACAGACTGAGTTCCAGAATAGCCAAGGCAACACAGAGAAATCCAGACTTGAAAAACCTAAAGCAAAGAAAAAGAAAGAAAGAAAAAAAGACAGACACACATACAGAAAGAAAGAAAGGGTATGCCTAATACACATAGCATTTTTCTTGTTTACAGAATATTAACTGAACATGACAAGTATTATGATATACAGTTTATATTAAAATTAACATTTTGATAGGTATAACAACTACTTCAAGTACAAAGGAGCTTGATTTGATAAAATAGTGAGTCATAAAATAGCTCAGATTGGGCTAGTAAAACAGGTGTTTAATATTAATAAAAGAAGTGAAGACAATGTAGTCATAATTTTTACATCTCATGGCTCTGCATTATTATTTTAAGGGTAGTAATTTTGTTTAAGTCATATATTCCAATTTCATAACATTTGTATTATTTTTAATTATAATATAATTACATCATTCCTAGTCTCCTTATTTTTCCTCCAACTTCTTCCATGAATCCACCTTTCAAATTTATACACTCTTTTTCTTTCATTACAATTCACAACACATAAAAAATATCATCCACCATGACCAACTAGGCTTCATCCCAGGAATACAGGATGGTTTAATATATGAAAATCCATCAAGAAATCCACCACATGAACAAACTTTAAGAAAAAGAAAACTATATGATCATCTCTTAAGATACCGTAAAAGCCTTTGATAAATTCCAAAACCCATTCATGTTAAAAGATGTGGAGCAATAAGGGATACAAGGCACAGACCTAAAGATAGTAAAGGCAATATCCAGCAAGCCTATAGCCCACATCAAACTAAACAGAAAGAAATTCAAAGCAATTCCACTAAATTCAGGGATAAGACAAGGCTGCCTACTCTGTCCATATCTCTTCAATAAAGTATTTGATGTTCTAGTTGAGTAATAAGACAACTACAGGAGATCAAATCAATACAAAGGAAAGGAAGAAATCAAAATATCACTATTCACAGATTATATGATAGTATACTTAAGTTACCCCAAAATATCCACCAAAGAACTCCGACAGCTAATAAACACCTTCAGCAAAGTGGATACATAAAAAGTTATCTCAACTGTCTCTCCAACCAAGGACCATGTATGGTTATAACCTAGAACCCCTGCTTGTACGTAGCAAATGGTAGCTCAATTCCCAAGTGGGTATACAAGTAAGGGGAACAGGAATTATTTTGGACATGAACTCAATGGCTGGCTGTTCTACCTCCCTGTCCCCCGAGGGAGGAGCAGCCTTGTTAGGCCACAGAAGAGGACATTGTAGCCTTTCCCAAAGAGACTTGATAAGCTAGAGTTAGATGGAAGGGGAGGAGGTCCTCCCCTATCAGTGGACTTACAAAGGTGCAGGGAGGAAATAAGGGAGGGAAGTGGGGGATAGGGAAGGAATGCGGGAGGGGGCTACTGCTGGGATACAAAGTACATAACTTGCGATTAATATAAAATAAAAAGAAAAAAGAAAAAAGTTATCTCAAAAAAATCAGTAGCCTTCCTGTGTACAAATGACAAACCGGCTGAGAAATAAATTAGGGAAACAATACCCTTTGCAATAGCCACACACACACACACACACACACACACACACACACACACAAAACCCATAAAGTACCTTGGTGTAACTCTAACCAAGCAACTAGAAGACTTATATGAAAAAAAAAAAAACATCAAGTCTCTGAAGAAAGAAATTGAAGAAGATATCAGAAGACGAAAAGATCACCCATGCTCACAGATTGGTAGGATTAATATAGTAAAAATGGCTATCCTACCAAAAGCAGTCTACAGGTTCAATGCAATTCCCATCAAAATGTGAGCACAATTCTTTACAGAACTTGAAAGAATAATTCTCAACTTCATGTGCAAAAACAAAAACAAACAAAAGACAGAAGAGCTGAAACAATCCTCTATGATAAAATATACTGGAAGTCAGTATACTTCCATCCCTGACTTCAAGCTGTACTAAAGAGCAGCAGTAATAAAACTGCAAGGTACTGGCATTGAAACACACTGCTAGATCAATGAAATCAAATAGAAGACCCAGAAATAAACCCACACACCTATGGGCACTTGATTTTTGACAAAGAAGCCAAAACCATACAATGAAAAAAGGTAGCATCTTTAACAAATGGTGCTGGTCTAACTAGATGCCTACATGTGGAAAAGTGCAAATAGAGCCATATTTGCCACCCTGCACAAAACTAAAATCCAAGTGGATAAAAGACCTCAGCATAAAACCAGACACACTAAACCTGTTAGAAGAAAAAGTGGGGAAGAGCCTTGAATTCATTGGCACAGGAGACAACTTTCTGAACAGAACACCAACAGCACAGACCCTAATATCAACATTAATGAATGGGACCTCATGAAATAGAAAAGCTTCTGCAAGGCAAAGGACAAACTTGTACAACCACTTTGGAAATCAATCTGGAGCTTTCTCAGAAGATTGGGAGCACCTCTACCTTAACACCCAGGTATTCTACTTCTAGGTATATACCCAAAAGATGCCCCACCACACAACAAAGACTTTTAAGCAACTATGTTTATAGAGGCTCTATTGGTAATAGACAGAAACTGTAAACAATGTCATCAAACAAAGAATGAATAACGAAACTGTGGTATATCTACACAATGGAGTATTATTCAACTATTTTTTTTTTAGTTTTTTTTTTCTTTCTTTTTTTTTTTTAATTTTTTTATTTTTTGTTATCAATCACAGGTTAGGTACTTTGCATCCCAT
>CM053764.1:69918384-69956881 GCA_028658305.1 Pachyuromys duprasi
CATCTATGTTGATTGAAAGCTTCATTGGGTATAGTAGTTTTGGTTGGCATCTGTGTTCCCTTAAAGACTGCTTGACTTCTGCCCAGGCCCTTCGGGCTTTCATAGTTTCTGATGAGAAGTCTGGTGTGATTCTGATCAGTCTACCTTCATATGTTACTTGACCCTTTTCCCTTGCTTCCTTTAATATTTTTTCTCTGTTTTGTAGGGTTAGTGTTTTGACTATGATGTGAAGAGAGGTATTTCTTTTCTGGTCTAGTCTATTTGGTGTTCTGTAGGCTTCTTGTATGTTGATGGACATTTCTTTTTTTAAGTTGGGAAAATTTTCTTCTATGATTTTCTTAAAAATATTTTCCATTCCTTGGAGCCTGGAGTCTTCTTTTTCAGCTATTCCAATTATTTTTAGGTTTTTTCTTTTGATGGCATCCTTAATTTCTTGGATGTTTTGTGCTTGGGACATTTCTGATTTTCTTTTTTCCTTGAGTAAGGAGTCCATTTCAGCCAGCGTATCCTCAGCTCCTGAGATTCTCTCTTCCATCTCTTGTATTCTATTGTTGATACTTACCTTTGTGGTTCCTGATCTTTTCACTAAGTTCTCCAGTTCCAGGTTCTTCTCCCTTTGTGTCTTCTTTATAGTTTCTAATTCCGTTTTCATGCTTTGTACTGTTTCCTTCAACTGATTGACTGTGTCTCCTATATTGGTTGTTTCCTCTCTGTTTATCTTTAATTGTTCCTGTATGTGGGCAGTTAAATTCTTCTCCATTTCTTTGAGGCCCTTGTTCATTTCTTCTTTTTGTCTCTCTTTTTGTTCCTCCAATATCTGCATAATCTACGCTTTAACATAATTTTCCTGTGTCTTTGCTTATTTAAAATCTCCACTGCTTATGGGTGTTTCTGGTGGGGCCATGGTGTCCTGATTTGTGTTGAGTGAGTTCTTTCACCGATTTCTGGGCATTTGTTTATATATAATCATGGAGCTGTTTATGCTTTAAGGCTGAACTTCAGACTGGAACTGTTAATCTCTTGTGTCAGGAGTATTCTTCAAGAAGATCAGGAAGTTCCGGTGGTTTGTTAGTGTGTGTGTTGTTGTCTCAGTTGAACTCGGTTGTGGGCTCTAAGTGCCTGGCTTCATGCTCTGTGCTAGAAGCTGTGAGCACTGCAGGCTGGTCACCCTTCTGGTCTGGAGGCTTTGCTCCTCACTCTGTGTTAGATGCTGAGTGTCCCGTTTTGAGATGTCAGCTGGGGGCTCTGTGCTCTTCCCTGGGCTTGCTGCTAAGGGCTCTCCCCTGGACTGGAGACTTCGCGCCCCAGGTCCAGAGGCTGTGCACCACGGTCTGAGATGATATTTGGGGCACACACAGTGGGTCTGGATTGGTTGTAGGCGTTGCCGAGCAGTGTTCATCCACTGTATGCAGGCCTGTCTGAAATGGTTCCCAGGGCTTTCTCAGACCGGCCCATGGACACACACATGGACTGAGGTGGTTATTGGCGGACCTGCAGTGTGCAAGTCAGTCAAAATGGTATCAGGTTCCTCCTCCGTCTGGCCCAGAGGCTGTGAGATCCAGTCTGGTATTGTCTGCGGGTGCCCAGCAGGACTGCTAGTTCAGATCAGAGCTGTGCGCCGTCATTCACCCGGAGATTTTTCGGGGGAATAACTGGGTGTCCCTAGGATTTTCCCACTTGATTTCCTCGCCATAGGAGTTCCGCTCACCTAGCAATCACAAATGCTGGTGTTTTAGGTCCCAGAGTTCAGTCTCCTGGTAGCTGTGTTGTTTCTGCTGTCCTACTCCTCAGACAAGGTGTCCTCTCCTGGCAGCCATCTTGGATCTCCCATCTGGGCACTTGATTTTTGACAATGAAACCCAAAAACATAGAACAGAAGGGAGATAACATCTTCAAGAAATGGTCCTGGTCTAATTGGATATCTGCATGTAGAAAAATGCAAGTAGATTCAGCTCTATTATTACTCTGCACAAAACTCAAATCTAAGTGGATCAAAGACCTCAACATAAAACCAGACACAATAAATCTAATAGAAAAGAAAATGGGAAATATCCCTGAACACATTGGTATAGGAGACAACTTCCTGAACAGAACACCAGTACCTCATGCACTAAGAGCAACAATTAATACATGGAATCTCATGAAGCTTAAAAGCTTATTTAAGGAAAAGGACACCATGGATAGGACAAAATGACAGTCACATAGTCAGAAAAGATCCTCACCAACCTTATATCTGACATAGGGCTTATATCCAAAATACGTAAAGAACTCAATCAGACAACAATAAACCAAATAACTCAATTAATAAGTGGAAGACAGTGCTATATAGAATTCTGAACAGAAGAATCTTGAATGACAGAGAAACATTTAAAGAAATGCTCAATGGTATTAGTCATCAGGGAAATGCAAATCAAAATGACTCATAGATTCCATCTCACACCTGTCAGAATGGCCATGATTAAAAACACAAGTGATAGCACACTCTGGCTAGGATGTTGAGAAAGGGAACACTTTCCCATTGATGGTGGGAGATCAATCTTGTGTCACCACTGTGGAAATCAATCTGGTGGTCTCTCAGAAAAATGGGAATAGAGCTACCTCAAGACCCAGCTATACCACTTCTGGGCATATATCTAAAAGATGGCCTACCATACCACAAGGACACTTGCTCAATTATGTTTATGTATTCATAAGAGCCAGAAACTAGAAATACACTAGATGTCCTTCAAAAAAATAGATAAAGAAATGTGGTGCATTTAAATGTAGAGCTATTAAAAACAAGAATGTGTGCTCACTTCCGCAGAACATATACTGAAAACAAGAACATCTTGAAATTTGCAGGAAAATGGATAGAACTAGAAAATATCATCCTGAGTAAGGTAACTGGAAACCCCCAAAACATGAATGTGATGTACTCACTTATAAGTAGATATTAGCCAGAAAGTACAGGAGAACCATGCTACTGTCCATAGGCCCAAAGAAGCTAAGTTACAAGGAGGGTTTAAGGGAAGATGCTTGAATTTCACTCAGAAGAAGAAATATACTATGCATTGGTGGTGGATGAAAGGAGGAAACTAGGTAGGACAGGAGATGGGGAGGGGAGAAGGGTAGAGATTAGGAGTAGGAACAATAAAAGAGAAAGGGCTAGGTGATAGAAAGGAAATCAGAAGTGGGGTTTCTCCGGAAAAGAAGACCTACAGAGGCAACTAATCTGTGTTCATTGAGGTTCACAGAAACTGAACTACCAACTAAAAGGCTTGCATAGACTGATCCTGGTCCCCCTGCATATCTCTAGTAGATATGCAGTTTTGTCTTTATGCATATCTCGCAGCAACTGGAGCAAGGCCTCTTTCTGACTCCAATATCTTCCTTTGGATTCTGCTCCTTTAACTGGGATGTTATCTGTGGCAGAAGATGTGCATAGTCCTGCAGAGAATTAATGTGCTAGGGAAAGTTGGTCCCAATGGGATACCTCCCCTTCTCTGAGGGGAAGCAAAGAGGACAATGGGAAGAGAGGTGTGTGGGTAAGGGGGAGGGACTAAGAGGGGAGGAGGGCTGAAATCAGGATGGAAAAAGAAGACCAGAACTCTGATGAATTCCTCAGAGCAAGTGTAGCATTCTCATTGATAAGGCACGAGACTCAGAAACTTCTGGTAGTGATTGAACACACTAAAAGTACTTGCACTTGAGACTCTCTAAGACTCCTGGGGATGTAGCAGCAGCCCTTTCAGAGGTAAAGAAGTATTAAGGATTCAGATTTTCAGTATAACACATAGTCTCTGTCTTTTATTGATATAGTCTACTTAAGGTCACACCAGTGACTCTTTTTAATTCATAACATTCAACATGTCTTTTCATAATCCAAGAGAATGTTTTAACTCTTAGAGACTGACAGTCCTACATTTACTGCTGTATGTTTTGCCATGGACGCTGGTGCTGGCAAGAGTAACAACAAAATTAATAATTAGCAACAAATTAAAAACAAAATTAATAACAAAATAGAAACGTCAAAACAGAAATGCTAGAAATGTCATGCAAATATTTTAAATGTTCATACTAGTGCTTGCAAAATAGAATTATTGTATGTAGTAATGCTAAGCATATTAATATTTACCAAGGCTGAATAGATACAGTACAAATATAGAACGATATGTATCTAAGGAAAAGATGTGCACCTAATTGTATTCCAGAGAACACCTCAAGGACATTCAGCTCATCAAATATAAGTTCAATATATCAAAGAGAAGATGTCATCATCACTGAGAAGCTATCTTTGTGGGCTGGTATTGATGGTATGATGCAACTGAGCACTGAAATAACAAATGGAATAAAAGTCCCAGGAATAAAAATGTCACCTAACCTTCTGAAGTACAAATGGGCAAAATTAATGAGAAAAAAACTATATAATGCCAACTTTGAGGACACAGTATCGAGAGCTATGAAGACGTTTAACAACATGGCGCACTGGAAATAACATAACAAAAAAATAAACAAACATGCTGCTTAATCCATATAATAGAAAAGAAATCAAGGCAAATGATGAAGATGCTAGGGGTATCTGGGATACATTTTTTGTCTTGTTATTCTTGGTTAATTTATTAGACCTAGAACCCTTTATTAGATGGATTTCTATTGCTATGAGAAACGCTAAGACCAAAAGCTGCTTGGGGAAGAAAGGGTTTACAACCCTCAGGTCGTGGTCCATCATGAAAGAAAGTCAAGGGAGGAACATACATGCAGGAAATGGAGCAAAAGCCAGAAAGGAAGCCTGCTTACTAACTTGCCCCTTGTGTCTGACTTTAGCTGATTTCCAAAAGCTCCTTAAACCAACTGCCTAGACCATTCACAGTGAGTTGTGCCTTCCCGCATCAATCAGCAGTCAAGAAAATGTACTACCACTGCAATCCACAGGCCAATCTACTCTGTCCTTATGATTTTTAACAAACTTTTATATATATTAATTAAAATGTAAATTAATTTACTTTATTTTCCATCACTTGTCTAGTCACATGTTTCCTATTTTAATGTAGCTGCGGATAATGGGGAAGAAATAAATTTCTGTGTGGAGGAGCCAGCTTCCTGGGTACTTTTCTGCTATTGTAATGAAGCTCTGTCTAGTTCAAAGAATGCTTTAGTCAGAATACCTAAGAACACAAATTATTATTAATAAGGAATTTAAATAATAGATTAAATTTTCACAGTTCTAGAAACTACATGTCTTGGATAAGGGAGTTGTCATGGTAAGATTCTGGAAAGGGTCACTGTTGAGTTTCACCTTGACTTCTTCTTGACCTTCATATGAGAGAAAGACAAAGAGAAGTACCCTGAGTTTTTCAAAGTATAGATAATCTAGGCAAGTCCTTATACGCATGCTTGAAGTATAATTTTCACAGTGATTCTAAACTCTATCAAGTTGCCCTTCATGATCACCCACTGGAAATAGGAAGAGGCTACAACTCTGGTAAATTCATAGTTAGGGCCATGTATAGGAAAAAGCAGGAGGGACCCTGTTAATTTCCTACTGGCAATATCTCCTAAGACCACTGTACTGGGGTTAGGATTCCAATTTATGAATTGAGATACGGAGGCCAATAAAGCATTTCACTGCTCATGTCTGTTATGTATGTTGCAAATTTTTCCAGTAATTTTATGTGTTGGTCTCATTTTTCCTTGACATGCTTCTCTGTAAAGCATGCTGAATGTTAAGAAGAAGTTCAATTTTTATGCTTCCCATAAGCTTTCAAATGAGCTTGTTAATGTGTCCCTCTTGTTAAGGACAGGATACTAGGAGTAGGAAGAATGGCTTATTACTCTCAACAGTAGCAGAAGAAGCCAGAATGCCTATAACAAATTCTTGTGATTGCTTTTATGTTCATTTCTTTTGTAAAAATACCAAGTTTCCAACCTTCCAACCATACTCTAGGTCTACCTGCACCTGATAATGTATCTCATATTGGCCTAGAACTTGTTTTTTTTTTTTTTTGGCCTAGAACTTGTAAGGTTCATTTCTCCTGAGTCATTGCAGTGTTTGGATTATACATATGAACAACCTTGCCAGGTATTGTACTTATTTCTTAAACTTCAGAACTCACAGAGAAATTTTAAAAGGCCAACCAGGAGGAATGCTGAAGCTCAGAAACCTGGTTATAAGCAAAACAACTGTATCTGACCTCATTCAGGAGGAACACTGTGTTTAAGCCTGAATATCACACATAATACTTGAGAATAATGTGAAACAAAAGCATTGTGTTTTCCAGAAACAAAATCAAGAGAACCCAGGGGAAATGGTCTCCCTATAATCATATGTATGATGCAAGTTTGATTCATTTAGGTAGTTTGCTAATATTAATAAGAGATAATTACTAAATTTTCATAGATAATTATATGATAGTCCTACAAATCTTGAGCATAGCTGTATGTACCTCATTTTTTACTTATCCATATAGATCTTCTTCTTTTGTATAATCTTTGCTGCCATGGTGTGTGTGTGTGTCCGTATGCCTATAGTTTAAGAATACTTATTTATTTTACATACTGGTTTTCTTTTTAAACATGTGTTCAATTTATTATGAATCCACATCCTGATAAACCAATTTTAAACCAGCCATGCATTTAAGACACTCAAAATGACTTAACATCATACTTTAGCAACAAAAGGCACAGCACAGGGTGAGTTTTTGACCTTCATTATTGCACAGATGACTGGAAAGTCTAGTGTGCGATGCTGCCTGGCATCTTAAGACATCTCACAACACGCTCCACTGGCCCAGAAAAGGTTAAGGTTCAAAATGTGAAGTAAAGTCTCTACCAAGGGCATATTGTTTTCACTTTATTGTAAATCTAAACTTTTGGGCAGTTAAATTATCATGTTGGAGACTAGTAGTTATATTTCCCATTTCTATGAAATAGTACCTGGGAAAAAGCAAACCACAGATGAACAGGTCTATGTCAATGTCAATATGCAATTTGAAGATGGGGTTCATCAGACTGTAAAAGGGTAGTTGTACCCAGACTTTGGGGCTATTTTATCTACTACCCTTCTACATACTTATTTAACC
Organism: Pachyuromys duprasi; assembly: GCA_028658305.1. NCBI lineage: Eukaryota > Metazoa > Chordata > Mammalia > Rodentia > Muridae > Pachyuromys > Pachyuromys duprasi. The sequence continues at coordinate 69,925,443 of CM053764.1, forward strand.
ATTCCAACCCCTCCCCAACACTATGCAAGAGATTAAGAAGGATAGAAGGGAATGGGGGTCTTATTATCCTTTTCTTAGACTATTTCCTGCTGATTAGGGATGTCAGGGGAAGCCATCCTCCCCTACTCTCTGACCTTGGGGCAGGCTTGATCTCACCCAATAGGATATCCAGTTTCTTCTTCTTGTTTCTTTGTGCATAACTACTTGACAAACCATAACCAACAGTATCCAAGCAGCTAACATGAGCAACTCCATCTCTCTGTGCTCTACCATTTATGCATCCATTGAAAAGTTTCCAGAATCCCTAATATCATACACTCACAGACACTATTAGCAGCTGGAGAACCACACCCATGCTGGTGCACAACAGAAATCACAATCACCTGCTGTGAAGCAGCCTCTTATCCCAAATTTGGGATTAAAACCAAAACATTTCTGTGTTTTTGAAGAAACCAGAAAGTCTCACTATAGGTAGTGGGGAGACCAGGTCTTAGGGACATGAATCAAATGGTTATACTGTCTGATATAGGAGGCGCAGAAAAAGAATTCTGGTTCTACATTCACTTTATGCTTTATTTGTCTATGTCATCGGTCGATGGGATGCTATCACTCCCAGTAGAATGGGTGTTGCTAATTTAGAAATAACTCATAATAATCCCATCATTGGCATACTCAGAAATTTGTTTCCTAAATGAAGCTCAATGCATCTAAATTAAAAGTTAAGATTAACCATCAAACGGACAAAATATATTTTGAATTTAGATACATCATCTAGTTGATATATTGTGGTGTTTATAATCTTAGCAATGAGTCTTTGAAATTACCACACAATTTAGGTAACCATGAAAAATATCCCTCGATTGATGACTTTCACTGCCAACTAAGATGAGAATATACTGTATTTTTTAATAGTCTTTGCAAAATTTACAAGGCACATAAACATGTAAAGCTTTTAGAAATGTCAATCAGAGTCTGATTTGCCTTTTTATTTATTTATTTTTTGCTCATTATTTCCTGCATTCTCTGCAGGAGTCATTTATTCCCAAACAAGCAGTAACAGTCTGTGCAATTACACTGTGTATACTGGAAAACAGTGCAGTAAGTAGCTTACTGCTGCCATTTTGTAAGTTGGTTTTTTATTTATTTTTTATTTTTTGGTGTTTTGCTTTTTTTTAATGAGCATGTATCTTCCATAGGAAATGTAAATCACATGCACATTCACACCCACACAAACCCACACCCACACACACCTTGATATATGTGTGTATACTTTACATAAAGAAAGAAAAGCCAAACCCTTTTACTAAGTAGCCATTTGTAGAACTTTAGTTTGAATCAAGGAGCAAGAAAAATGTACAGTAAAGCAAGAGAACATAGGAGACCTCATTTTCTTTACTGCAGATTCCAAAGCACTTTGGCACAGATGAAAACAACGTTCCTGCTGGTACTATTATCTCTGATAGAAAATCCTCTTCCCGCATTGCAAGGGTGCACAGAGCAATCTGTGCCACTGTGGCGGAAGCAGCAACAAATGGGCATGGGGAGAATTTCAGCATAAGAAAAGAAAGAGTATGGATAGACCGGACAATCACAGCTAACAGAAAGACCACAAGGCCCTGAATTTTTGTTATTTGTGTTTGTTCCAACTTCACCAGTTCTTTTTCTGGTTTCTTAAAGCTCCCATTGAGAGGAGACATTCACACAAAATGATCCTTTTGTAAACCACAGAGGAACAAACAGATATGAAAACAAAGCAGCAGAAAGAAGGGAGAGTTTAATTTAAACTTGGGATGATGGGATGCCAGAAAAAATTCTTTTCCTTTCACTCATGTGATTACTTGGAATGGCAGCGATTTTGCTAACCGTACTTTTCTTTTGATAGCTCTTAGAAAAAGCCTTGTACTTAATGTTCTACTTCATGCTTTGAATAATAAAATTTTATAGAATAAAAAAATTCAGGCTATAGCTATCTGAGTGCACAGTAAGTACCACTTTTTAAAATAATAAACTCTTAATTGTAAACTTACACGTATTTGGCATGAAATTCATAGTCATCTAATACACATAGTTTTTTTAAATTTCCTAGGATTAGAATGTTCAGAGAAAATAGGCATTATAAACACATTAATATGGGTGACTGATGAATCCTGGGAATCAAATATCTTTGTGTAGAAGAAAATGCATAGATTCTTCTTTTCTGTAGTGTTTAGCTACATTAAACTCCTACTTTTAGGTATTTGCATTTCTACTATTTTTTACAAAAATACCAATTTAAAATGATCATGAAACTTATGTTTAAATACAACTAAAGAGCATGTATTTATTCTGTGGCTTAGACAGTAAATGTACCTCCAGAACTCACATACCTTAATCCCCATCATACGAAATGGCTTTGTCTATGGATCCTGTAGGAGATAAGGCAGGGAAGGAAAAAAGTTAGGTCACTGATGACTGAGCTGATCTGGAGCTCAGTGCTACACCATCTCTGTCTTGGATGCCGTAAAATAAAGGTGGTTTTTTGTTTGTTTGTTTGTTTGTTTGTTTTACCACAAGCTGATAATAATTTACTTGTCCAACACAGATCCAAACTGACAAAGCCAAGCTTCCCATGGTATGGACCTCTGAAATGATAAGCAATGTAACTATTTTTTCCTTTTAAGCTATCTCAAGTACCATGTCAGAGTGATGGTTAATAGACTAGGATACTCATTAATTATTTCTTTCTGAAAGATGTCAGTAATTTGACATATGTAAATACATAAATATGCAAATATGTGTATGTAATAACTATTTTATACTGCACAATTGGAGGAGGTTATATTTGTTTTACTGAAGAAAATAATAGATTGAAATATCAGTATAATGGACATAGGCTTATTGAATATTAAATAATACATTACAAACCTATTAATTTTCTCATACATTGTATTTATTTAGTAGAACACTTTTATTTTGGGGGTGTTTTGAGCTAGGGTTTCTCTATGTAGCTTCGGCTTTCCTGGACTTGCTTTATACACCAGGCTGGTCTCAAACTCACAGCGATCCACACATGCTTCCACCTCCCAAAGTGCTGGGATCAAAAGCATGCATTTCCATGCCTACCTTAGAAGACCATTTTTTAAAATACATGCCCTCATCAGTGATCATAGTATAAATATGGTATATACAAGTAAAGATAAATTGTAAATCATTAAATGGTATGGTCCTTTTTATGGTTGTTTCCAACATAAGAAAGAAAGGGACACTTGATAATGCTTTATCATGTAAACAGGGACACTTGATAGTGCTTTATCATGTAAACAGATGAGTCAAAGAACTTGATTAAAACTTCAGAATAGACTGTGAATGATATGCTCATACATCTAATAAAATTTCTGATCATTGTCTTCTGATAGTTTCTCTTTTTTGAAATGTACTATTATAATGTCATAAAAATCCTAGATATTTCCAAATCATCTTGTGTCACTGTCCTGGCCCTTCCAACCTTGTCATAAGTAGGTCGCTCTTTCTCAGATCAGCCTTTCCATATCACCAAATGCCATAAATAACAAGGAGTTAATCCCTGGCAAAAAAAAAAAAATGATGTGTGGAAAAACATAGTCCAAGGACATTTTCTTGGCAGAGTTTGATTTTGTCATTTTTCAAAGTACATCAAAAAATTAAATCAGACAGACCTGTCTTTAAGGACCAGCAGCGTCAAGTATCATTGTGCTCTAAGCCTTGACTCATAATTACCACCAGGAAACTTCAATTTTTACATCTAAAGACAAGACGATAATATATCTGTTTGTAATATGCACAACAAATTGGTCATTGCTTAACTAAATACAGTTTCCCTAAATTTCTGTTTTGAAAAATTATAGAAAGCACTAGGTTAAAAAAATGGGTATCATAGACAGGCTCAGGGGCCCATGCCTATAATTGCAGCACTCAGGGAGGCAGAGACGGGTGTATTTCTGTGAGTTTGGGGCCTGTCTAGTCTACAGAGCAAGTCTAGGACAGCAAAGACTACACAGAGAAACCCTGTCTCTAAAAAGCAAAAAAAGGGGGAGGATATCATCTTACTAACATTAAAATTGTACTATACAGCAGATATAATTGAGGTTCATAGATGAAGTAAACATAGCCAAAGGAATTAATACTCTCAGATAAAAAGCAGCATTCAAATGTAGCTGTATAAAACCAGCCTAGTGCAAAAGATGCATTTGGAAGCATGGCTCACATGTATAGCTATGATAAAATGGTAGGTATTATGCCAAATGATTTTAGCATCCTGTACCCATAGTTGATTAGAGATGTTACTATGTCAGGCTTCAGGAGTGATACATGCAGAAGTAAGCCCCTAAAACAGAGAATTTTACAAAAACCCCACAATGTATGATGCCTCCCTTTGGATCCCATTCCCCTAACTGGGCTGCCTTGTTTAGTCTCAGTAGGAAAGGATATGTCTAGTCTTATAGCGACTTAATGTGCCATGGTAGGTTAGTACACATGGGGGACCTCTCTCTTCTCTGAGAAGGAGAGAGGAGAATTGAGGGAGGGGTGTGTAATGTGGAGGACTTGGAAGAGAGAGGCACTGCAATCAGGATGTAAAGTGAATAAATACTAAATATTTTAAAATGTTTAAAAGAACACCAGTTAAAATGATTATATGTTTCTGTCCCTGATGTCCTATTTTCTAATCAGTTTCTCTGGATAAATATCCCTTTATCCTCCAGATGAATCTGTTCCTAGTCACTGGGAAAGGGTTAGAAATTGTTAGAAGTTAATACTATTGCAGTCACCAAATCTTTATTACTCAGTCTTTACTTTCAGTCAGTTTAGAGTCTGTGGGATTAGGCAAACAGAAACCTGACATATGCTCAAAACTAACAATAAACCATTGAGTGATCTGAATTTTGAAAGGTTGAAATGGTTATGGGAAAACATGAGAACAGTAAGCTAGGCAGGAATGAGACACTGATATGTTCAATGCAACATGTGATATAAAGTCTATTTTTAAATTTATTCAAATTGTTCATACACGTTTAGGATCGACTATACAGTAATTCAGTAAAGAGATTACTATATCAAGGGGTATGGGCTCAAAGCAAGTATTTACTGTAGGGAATCCTTTGGTTACTGTTATGGAGGAAAGGTCTTACTGGTAATCTTTTAGGAGTTAAATATTTGAGAAAAGCTCTCTTCTTCATTACTGCAGCAGACCCAAGTTTAGCCTTGTAGGGAAACTGCAAGTCCGTGCTCAGAAACAGACAGAAAAGAAATTTCACTTAAAGTCTTTGTCATTTGAAAATGTAAACCGCACTGTTGTATCCACATATCATTGTCAATAACATTGGACTCCATATTTTTGGATATTAACAATTCTAATATATGTTCACTTCTTTCTAATCGACTTGCTCTCCTTTATATAAGAAAATTAAATTTCAAGACTTTCTGCTATACCCTCTGCCTTTTTACTTAAATTTCCTGTAGTACACAAAATCAAGCAAGGTTTTATGTTTAAAATTTTAATCTCCAACTCTGTCTAAAGCTGTGCAGCCAAATATGGTTGCAGTAAAATGGTCATGCTGACTCTCTCGTTTTGAGTACAGCACCTTTTTTTTCAAATAAACTCTATTAAATTTATTACAAGCCAGTACCTGACTCATTTTTCCTATTCTCATGAATGTTGGCATCTTGTTTGTCCATATTCACATGCTAACCTCATTGTTTAGTGATTAACTCTGATGAGAAAATATAGAGTGATGATTTCTTTCCACTGCATCAGTGAATACCAGTTGATCCATGAGACTTGCTTCTCATTGTGAAATCTCCATGTACTCTAGCTGATGTCCCTTTCCCTTCCTTTCCTTTCCATTTTCTTTTTCATGACCTCACCTCCTCTATTCCTTTTCTCTCCCCTTCTCTTATCTCCTTTCATGTCTTCTGTAAAGATTTGTCATTGCTCTCTGATTATAATTACATTTCTCCTATGTATTCTTCAAATTTCCTGTCTCATAGACATTGAAGTGGTTCTTGAAAAATACTAGAGCTCTCATATTAGTAAGTGAAATGATCCATTCTTAACTTATTAAACTTATTTTTAACATATTTATCTTATTCTTTATTAATGAGATTTTCTTTCTTTCTTTCTTTCTTTCTTTCTTTCTTTTCTTTTTTTTTTTTTTACCAACTTTGATTCCAGGAAATCTACTAGCTTTGTTGTTTCTCCTATCAGACTCTTCATTCTTGGGATCATTTACTTAATTTTATCACTTTTCAAACAGTTAAACTGAAATATTCCATAGTTTAGATCTCAGGTATCCTTCAAGATATTCTAATCAGAAGATAGGGATCTTGATTGACTAAGCCTTCCGAGTCTATAGTCTATAGAGTTCCAGAATCAATCCTACTGTGGTGGTTTCATGTTTCCTACTTTTGTTGATGTTATGTGAGCCAACCACAGCTACTAAGAAGCACATGCGCACACACACACACACACACACACACACACACACACACACACTCACAGAGAGACTCCGAGAAATTTCTCAGAGGCTATTTCCTGTTCTTAATCCACATTCCAAAGAGTAAATGCTTACAATTGGGTATCATCAGTAGGACTGTATTGATGTTTTGGTTTCTTCTATGACTCAGTACTTAATAAATACATTGCTATCAATAGGCCCTACTGATCATGATGGGTTTATATATTACCATATTTATAGCATGCATGGCTCCATTAATTATTAAAATCCCCTGTGCTATAATCCTGTTGGATTATATAGACATAGATTCATTCATGTATGAATTTGTCTATTTTCAGGAAACATGAAGAGATTATGATATACAAAAACTTACTTTTTTGCTATAGTACTCATCAAAGTTTTTAGACTGATTCAGTATCCATGATTTTATTCTTCGGGTTACAAAAGAATAAAAACTAGCAATCACAGTTTAAGTGAATTAGTGAAAGCATCATTGGTTTTAATCACCTTCAATTCAGTTGTGACTACAGTAAGACAAGTTTGTACCTTACACAGGCACAGTTCATATTTTCTGCTAATCAACTACCATCACACTTCATCATATAACACAATCCAGTAAAGGATTATCACATGGTTTTTAAGATACTATACTTTTGAAATCAAGTATCCCATGTTCTTGAAAGAAATTCTTTGACTAGAGGGGTTGACAGTACTGGAGACATTTGTGAGCTTGTAATTTTGATCAATAGACTAGCTGTTTTTAACAAATAGAAAATTCAAATTCTGTGACTTAATATATGGAAAATTCTTTGAAAATAATATTTCATAATTCTATCCCTAGCTGTTGAATCACGCAGATACTCGAACAGCAAGTATCTTGCTGTTTTGCAGCTTTTTGTCCTATCTCAGTGGGCGTTTTTGTTTGTTTGTTTGTTTGTTTTTCTCACACCCGCAAACAGGTCTTCATTTTCTCCTTTCTCTGAAAAGTACAGTTTGAATTTTTCTCTCATGCTATGCCTCAGGACTGACCATCCAAAGGCTGGGATGCTTTCGTGCTTCCTTTGTCTTACAAAACAGAATCAAAATAAAAAAGAAAGATAAGAAATAAGCTTGAATTATGCTTTGCATGAACAATGAGTTGTACACAGTGATGATGAAGCAGTTGCTGTGCTTGCTTCAAAGAATCATTGATAGCAGGAACATACTATGCTACTATAGGTAGAGGGTGGTTTTGAGTATCACTTGTATATACTGTGATATTACAGAGGAATAAAAAAAAAAACATCATGTAAACCAAGAAGCATTGAGGCCAGAGAAATAAATAGCATCAGTTATATTAATAGCTAAATTATAAACATCATGAGTTATAACATTTCTAAAACTACTATTGTGACTTAGAATTTGATTAATCTAATATAGTATAAATTATATTTGCTTCTACTTAACTTTCTTTTTTGTAAATGGAGGCTTTTCTCCTCAAAAAGCATGAGACAATAAAATTTTATGCTTGAGATCATGGTATTGATATTTTATTTTTCTTGCTTTTACAATGGATATTTCTGAGAAAAGAGGAAGGTAAGATGCCATTTACCACATTCCAATGGAATCATATGAATAGCAACAGCTGGCCTCCTTGGTAGGGCTATTTAACTTTATTGTCTTGCTGGTTTGACAGTTATTGGAATGGTTCCAAATGTGGAACACTTTTGCTTTCTCCCAACATGCTTATCTCAAGCAGTTTTACATTTGAACACTAACTGAAAAATGAAGAAACTTGTTTCCCAATTAATGTTTTCAGACGTGACTTCTAATTATTCACATTGTATAGCTATTAGGTTCTTTGGTTTCTTCTTTTGTGAAAACCATGTATGTAGCATTGAAAAACTAGTTAAATAAAATCAAATGAAAAGCCAACAATCTTTAACATGTTTGAAATTAAATCCAATACCTTTAATTCAAATTATTGTGGAAATAAATTATCCCCTCCACTAAAGTTGTAGGTAGAAATTCAAACAATCTTTCTACACTTAAGTATTTTAAGTAATTAAGAATCACATTAATGGGAACAGATTTGACAATCCTATTAGCCCAAACATTACTTTTAACACTACAACAACAAAAAATTCACCACATTCGTTATTGCTATCCATAATCTGCCTTCTTAGATATCTATAATGTCAAATTCTCATTCACTTATGGCAATTAGACAGTATTCCTTGAGTCATCTTTCCCTTGCTTTCATATTGTCTGGTTCATTCAGTTGACCACTGTTTATCAAATATGATCAAGTAAATTTTTATGTTCTGCAAAAGTTTTAGAGGCAACCACAGAACTAAATGCATATTTTCTGAGAATTATTGTTTATTGGAGAGAGACAGTAATTGAAAGGTTGTTCTCATTTCAATTCTTATAAGAAAAAAATAGATGTGAAAAGCCTGTAAGTGTTGGCATGATAAGCCCTTGATAGCCAGGGGAAGCCTAGAGCATTTGAGTAATGAGCTAATTGATGACATTGAGAATGACCTCAATACATATTTGGAGGAAAGTATTTAAATTCAAAGTTCCCAAGAGAAAAAGCCCTCATGACTTCACAGAAGAACAAAAAAGTTTGCCATTTTGGCAAGTGACTAGTGATTGGAATGTCAACAGCAACAGTGCACGTTACTCAGAGACAAGATGGAGACTGTGTTGTAAACAAGATCCATGTCCTCTATGGTTTATTTGCAGGCATTATGTCATAAATATTGAATGGTTTGCAAAAATAATAAGCTATAATTATCTGGGTCACTCTGGATGCTGAGATGAAGATGAAAGTGGCCAATGGCTTAAGAGGAAACAAGATATGTTCCTGTATTGATTTTCGTAGCATGGAATGACAGATTATAAATGGATTATGTAGTGGAGGAGGTGAGACATAAAGAAATCTGGAGATGTTTTGATGCAGAAAATACTGAGAATGAAAAGCAGAGATTTGTAAATATAGCCTGAATTGCTAGTTGAATGATGCTGTCATTTACTGAGCTTGGGAAACTGCAAATATAACAAGGTTGGTGATCCAGTCACAGAGGTTCTCCTCAGGATATGTTAAGCTTGTGAGTTATTTGACTAGCCAACTCTCATTAAACTATTTAAGTGGATATAAAAAGTAGATAGCTGATATACTTACCTGGCGTTCAGAGAAGAGCCACCTACATGATTAGATGTTATTGATTAGTTTGAGGCTAGATGGAATCATTATCAAAGACAGCATAGTTGGGGAACTAATCTGAGTACTGAGTCCCTAGAAATTCAGAGAGAATGTGGAGAAAGAGCTAACAAACAAAGTGAATGCAAAAGAGCTACATTGGTGAGAACAAAAAAGCATAGTGAGACTGCAGCTCAGAGACAAGGAAAAGGGTGATGGGTGATCATGGCATTCATTATTTTTTAATTAAATTTTTATTTTTTATATTAGTTACAGTTAATTCACTTTGTATCCCAGCTGTAGCCCCCTCCCTCATTCATTATTTTTAAAAGCAGATGTCCTCTGTACACTGATATCCCTGTGTGTGTGTGTGTGTGTGTGTTTATACTGGGGATTTATGTCCATGCATGCAATCTACATGCTACATCAGAGAGTATTTAGCATTCTGAGATGTTGTCCTCTATTTTGATTCAATTTTTAAAATTCTAATTCAATTATAAGTCAGCTCTAACTATCAACATTTTTTATTGAATCATGCTCTTCAAAAGTGTAGATTTATTGTGACTTTCCAAATAGATGGGTATTTCTTACATATTATTTTCAAATCAGTTATCTGAGCATTAGAAGGTACTTTCTCATGTTTCAGGATATTTTTTCACTATAAGCACATAATCAACATTATCATTATCAAGATAGTGCTCAACAAATTAGACACCTGGTTTACCTGACTAGTCTCATGTTTTAACAGTTCATAACTATTTTCAATACCATATCTGTGAAGCTATTGTCCGAATTTTTTGAGAATATCTTAGAGTAACACATCCTGTTTAATTTTTTGTGAAATTTTAAAGTATTTTTAGGAAGACCATTGTCTTCACCTGAGTCCTTTGGAACAACCTAGAAAGCCTATCCATAATATCTGTACCAGATGATTGTTTCCATTCATAAATGGAGAGAGCTGTGATGAAATATCTCGATGGCCCATTAAAGAAGGAAACTTGTCAGTACATATGTCTCCTGTTACTCTTAGTACCTCCACATACTAATTAGCATTTTTAATGTTATCTGTTAAATTTTTTCCATTAGATTTATTTGCAGTTAATAATTTTTCTGCATCAAATTATGACAAACTTTTTGCTCATATTTTATGCCATATTTCAATAGCTAATCTACATTCTTTGTTATGTACATTGATGTACATGAAGATTTGCACATATACACAGGATTTCTGAATGCACAATAAATAGTGAATACTAACTCAAAAACTTCTATAGATTAATAAGATATGTGTCCAAAGTAATAGGATTAAATAAAAATTCACAATTAAAATGAAAACTATTTTAAATCCATCAAGTGTGAAAGCAATGCTTCAAAAAAAGATACAAACAGTGAGATGACATTTAAAATAGAAAATACTGAATAAATTGTACAAATAGAATGCCAGGTTTAGTTACACCTAAAGCTGAGGTAGCTTGTTGAGAAGAAGTAAGTGGTGATGTCATAGTAGTGAACAGTGAAGAAGTGCATAATCTCAGTACAGAACCAGTGATTCATAGGTAGATGCAAACATGTGAACAGTTTTCTTCCTGAGCCAGAATAGCATCTTTTGGCCATCCAGGCATGCATTTTTTATGTTGTTTTTATTTTGTTTGTTTATGTGATGCAGGATGTATGGCTCTTGGGCAATGGTCGCCATTAATGTATAGGTCAGTGGACTAACAATGGTATTTTTTGCTTTCTGCCTTGTTTGAGGCTACATGTCTTTGTTACTTTTTTTGAACTAACTTGCAGGTCTGTGAGATTTTGGAAACTTTCCTGTGTCTTCCTCTGATCTTTCCATAGGCTTTGTTAAGTGTATAAACAGATGAGTACAGGTTCATATTTTACAAGTGTTCTGGGGTTTCACATACAGATCCTCATACTTGACGTCAAGAATTTTAGCCAACAGAGCATCTCCTCAGTCCAGATTATTGTTGTTGTTGTTGTTGTTATTATTATTATTATTATTATTATTAATGTAAGAGACATGGAGACTGTCAGCTGTACTTATTATCAACTTTGCTCCTCCGTATTCACTATGGTTTCTTAATGAAATAGAAGTATCATGTTTAGAGAAGGCTCCACCTAGGTTCTTTTACAACCTCTAATTTGAACAATAGCAATTTATTTTTGTTACTGAGCTATAGTAATTCCCTCGTGTAAATGGGCATAGATAAGAATATTTTCATTAAATAGGAAATGTTATGCTGTTAATATCCAGTTACTGGTGTAACACAGCAAATACATAATTATCCTGATTATCCTGATTATGATAAGAAATTATCATCAGAGTTTTATCAAATATTGAAGTATCCTTAGATCAGTTGGAAGAAAAAGCTTCTGTATCATAAATCTTCAATTCCTACATTCTGATTATTGTTATAATATCTAACTACATTAAATACAATACAACACAATACCATATATTGATTTCAGCATATGGAATTATTAAAAGTTAGACAAACATTTGTGTTTTCATTATTTCAATATTGTAAAAATAGAAATTTTCTTCATAGTTCAGCAGAGGCATCATCTGTGTTCATGATTATATAGTATTGTACATATTTTGTGTATCATAAATCATTTTAAGCATTCCTAACTTTTGGCACCACTGTGGTAATTAATACCTGTACACAGATTGTTGATTTGTCAATGTATGGAATCTTTCTATATTGTTCAAATCTGTGGAATACTTGCTAGCTGACTGGATTAAAAGATTAGAATGCTACTACTAATGATTAACTCCTAGACAAGTTTGGGAAACATTACTCGCCTGCAACTGCTGTTTGCCTACATCTTATACATACATATTTTGGATGGGTTCTAGACTTTTGAAAGATGAACAAATGAACTATCAAACTGGAGAGATCCCATGATAAGGTTGGTAATGTACAGATAAGTTGCGGAGCTCCCGCTGTTCTACCTGCCAACCTCTTGAGACTTTCAAAAGATGCAAGTGAACTTCCAGATGGTTCCTCTGCTAGTGTTTAATTGAAAGCTTCCCTCCTTATGAGGATGTTCTGAGTCAGAACTATCAAAGAGAAAGTTGCTTATCTAAAGGATGAGAAAAGATGAGTCCTGAAGTTTCTAATTAAATCATTAGTGCGATTTGTTCCAGAAATTAAAAGGAAAGAATCTAGATTGGTGGCAATAATTGCATATTTTGATTATTTTCTACCTTCTTCAAAATAACATCCTACAAGTGAGTGTTTTCTTTGGATCAAATCATAGACATATACTACTATATGACTATTTCTCACTTTCATACTATTACTGTGCTGATTGACATCCACAGAAGTAAAAAAATAAAAATATTTGTTGACCAAATTACTGGAAATCTTGGATTGTATCATGAATTCTTTTAATTTGGTTCATTAAAGCCATTCTTCTTTTTCTTTTAATTTGAAGGTTTTGATTACCCTGGAGCTGTGAAGTTTCCCACATTATTAATGTGTATATATAGAACCATGCAGAGCATGGGAGAGCTAGGAAAGCTCATGGGAAGTCTGGTCAATAATTTATTTGCAATTATAAAGAGGAGATATTACCTCTACACGAAAACTTGACAGATTGGAAAGTGAAAAATGAAAACCTCTTAAGGAAAGAGCATACCATTTGTGACAAGGGAAGAATAACTATTGTGTAAAGAGTAGAGCAGTAAATCTTGAGGCTGGGAAAAAGAGTCAATAGTTGAAATAGTGAACTGCGAAGAATTCAGTTCCCAGCATGACCCCAGACAGTTCATAGCCACCTGTTTGAGTTCCAGGAAAGGACAACGCCTCTGGTCATTTACTCACATGCTAATGTTGACATGAAGACACACACAAGTAAACACACTTAAACATAATAATAAATCTTTAAAATAAACAGCAGCTTACTTTAGATACATTGTCTATCAAATTCTGTCTCATGCAATTGAAGTTTAAGCTGACAATACTACATCTTTAAAGCTATGTCCGCAAAATTCATCCCCCTCAGTATATGACTGCATTTTAAAATAGCAGGTATTTACAAAATCTCGGTTGCAAATTCCTTAATGTCACCGCAACGTTCCATCATCGTCACTTGTTGGCTGTGGCTGTAGGAACCTCTATGTTTAACCATAGGCAGAAAGCAACTCTAAAGAGAAAGTGTGAGTTAGAGAAGCAGTCTACTGTTAGAGAAAATGGAACAGACAAGAACAGACTACTAATAATTTCAGTAAAGAAAGATTTGAAAGCAAGACCAGAAATTTAAAAGGTACAAGATACAAAATGAAAATGAAGGACAGAAGAATATGTGAAGATGGATTGGAATTTGTAAGAATAAACCAAAAAATATATTCAAAGGAAAGCGAAAAAAATAGGAGAATATAAATAGAATCAGATCATGTATCCCTAACATCTAAAGAACTACTTAAAAAAAAAGGAAGAGAAAGGAAAATAATTAAAATGGATATTAATATATTAATGTTTTAAGATAATTACTTTTGAGAGAAGCTAAGAAATTGTAAAAACTACCAACGTTGACCATATTTTGTACATTTAATATCCTCACATGCTTAATGGAAAAGAAAATTAAGTCTTAATGAAAATGTCATAGTTCTATTATGAATAAAGATTTGTAAAATTAGGTAACTGTCCACTATCCACAACTGATCTTAGAAAAACAGGAGAACCTAGCTCTCTAGCATACATTCTGTCTTGTGGTCATTGCACTGTTATGTTTTAAGCATTCCAATATTAAATATGATTTTTTAAGCATTCCAATACTAAATATTATTATAAAATTAGAGTTGATGAAAGGAAAACTCCTACATTTAATTCTGGGATAATTAAGAAATATATGAACAACAAGTGCAAAATGAAGGGCAAAGGCTTTTTATGAAACCTTGTGACGATGCTAACAGATTTCAAAAGTACTCAGGATTTGTCAATGGGCTTCTAAAAAGTTAAAAACTGTTCTTAAATAAAAACAAAGAAGAATTGAAAAATGTTTACATACAACTATAGCTTTCATTATCTATTACAGTATAAAACTGAATGACAATATTTACTCTGTATGACTGTAAGAATTGCTGTCCTGTCTGCAGCCTGGAACTATTGAAAAATAGAGACTCTTGACAAGTATCTAAATGGTATATTGAAGAACTACCCTGTTGTTTTAATTTTGTGATAATGAGCTCTAAAGAATGCCTTTTTCCGGTAGTAAACAGATGGTGCGCTATATGCACAAAGCAGTTTGTCTGTTCAAATATCCAACATAAATACTAAATAATGTCATTATCATCACATCACTATCAGTACCCAGGTATTGGAAAGTGCAGCAACAGTGTTTACAGAAGCTTTTACTGAGCCAACTTTTATTCCTATGTCACAAAAACAAAATCAATTCTGCTTAAGATCTCACAAATGATACTATAATTGAGGCAATCTTTACAATACAGCTTGTGCAGTGACAGGAGCAAATGGGAGCCATTTTTATTTTGTTAGAATGTGTCCTAAAGGCCGGGATATCTCAGTCCTCAGAGACGGGCAATAACCTATAATGAGGGCAGCATCTATCATACAAGAAGTATAACAGATGGCAGTATGGATGCTTCAACTGGCTTATGAAAGAGATGAAGGTGTGAATACTTAGAATATATGGGTAAATGGCTGTTAGCCCAGGGGTAATGTACAATGAAGTAAAACATGAAGACTATTCAAATGATTACTATTTTTTCTCTTAATAAATCTAAATGTTACTCTGCTTAGAATTAGGTTATCTGGGTTATTGATTACATTGCTAAGTAACTGAGAAAGCTATAGCATAGTTAGGGAAAAAAGCCAAATCCAAAAGGACATGGAAGCTCAGTTATATAAGATCCATATTTATTGTCATTTCTGCCCTGGAGCATCTGGTATTGTTTGTCAGAGAC
The DNA here is from genome assembly GCA_028658305.1 of Pachyuromys duprasi. Classification (NCBI taxonomy): domain Eukaryota; kingdom Metazoa; phylum Chordata; class Mammalia; order Rodentia; family Muridae; genus Pachyuromys; species Pachyuromys duprasi. Next base: position 69,941,035 of record CM053764.1, read on the forward strand.
CATAGAAACCCAGCTGTGATTGTGGCATGGAAGTTGCAGCCCGGAACTACTAAAATGACAGAACTTGTACAAATGCTCAGAAAAAAAAATGAGAAAAATAACTGGATATTTTATTTGGGTTTTATTGTCAAAGCATTTGGTGCATCTTCATCTGCTCTATTCAGAATGGAGTGAAAAGAGCAGATATCCAACTAAAAAAGCTAGGAAGTAGGCTAATCTGTGGTCATTTAAGTCACTCAATAGGGCAAGAGACATAGATAGAATGAGGGTTATTAGATTCTTAAATACCCTCTTTAAATATGTTGGTTAGGGTTACTATTGCTATTATGCAGAGCAAGTTGTGTACAAAAGATTGGCTTACACTTCTACATCGCTATCATTGAAGAAATGCAGGGCAGGAATTCAATCAGAGCAGAAAGTTAGAGGCAGGGGTTGATGTCAAGGCCATGGAAAGGTGCTGCTTACTGGCTTGATCACATGGCTGTCTCAGCCTGTTTTTTATAGAAAACTAGACCACCAGCCCAGGGATGGCCCCATGGACTGGACCCTCCTACATCAATCACTAATTAAATGCCCTATAGGTTTGCCAGCAGCCTGATCATATGGAGAAATTTTTAATTGAGAAAATGTCTCAATTCTCTTCTCTCAGATGACTATATCTGTGACAACTTGACATAAAATTATGCAGCACAGTGGAGCATTCTAGTGTACAATAAGAACTCCAGGGTAATGAATTTACCTGCAGATAAAATTGAAGTCAAGTCATATTGCATCATCATCACACTCCTAGACAAGTGTGTGTTTTATTTTCCAGAAAATATGATTTTTCAGATAAATTCAACCAGAAATGATAGAGGATACAGTAAAGAAATTATTTGGAAGTTTAAAATATTTTATTACAAGTAATCTCTCTATTTTGTGGTTAGAGCAATAAAAAATTTTAACATCTACAATGTTCCTGTGCATCCACAATCAGGTTAGGGGTTTGTTAAGAATCTGTTGTATTTCTTGCTGAGGTTTTTCCATGTGCTTTTAGTAAAATGTTTGATTTAGCTGCAGATGTGTAAGCCACAGCCGCCGGGATAACCAACTATTTCTCTGTGCATGAGTTGGCCTCCATACAGCAGGAGAGGCTCTTTTTTTATTATTTTTTATTTTATATTAATCACAGGTTATGTACTTCATATCCCCGGCTTAGCCCCCTCCCGCATTCCCTCCTTATTTCCACCATCCCTCCCTCATCTCCTCCCTGGCCCTTTCCAAGTCCACTGATAGGGGAGGTCCTCCTCCCCTTCCATCTGACCCTAGCTTATCAAGTCTCTTCAGGGCTGTATGCAATGTCCTCTTCTGTGGCCTAGCAAGGTTGCTGCTCCCTCGGGGGGGGGGGGTCGAACAGCCAGCCTTTGAGTTCATGTTCGAAATAGTTCCTGTTCTCCTTACTAGGGTACCCACTTGGATATTGAGCTAGGCTCTTAAGCAGGACAGTTTTAGAAAACACTCAACTCTTGTTTTGGGTGTTTCCTTAGGTGTAAGAAGCTGGGATCAAGAATGAAGGGACCCTGAGGTCCAAGATTCCGTTTCTCTCAGGAATGTTTGAGCACTGTAGGGCAAGGCCCTTGTGGTAAGCTAGGCTTCTAGCCTCACCAGGGTAGGTGGACGTGAGTTTCTCTCTCCAGGTGTTAGAGTTAACTCTTTTAGATGAAATTGCAGATATCAGATGGTAATGGAAGTTTGGTGTTTCAAAGTCTATGATGATTTCCAAAGCTTTTTTGGTTGATTCAGCACCTGTTGATCTTGAAGAAGACCTGGGTTTGGTTCCCAGAACCTTCATGGCAGCTTACAACTGTCCATAAGTCCAGTGCCAGGGTATCTTCTGCCCTCTTCTGTCCTCTGCAAGTACCAGGAACACACAGGGTATACAGATACAGATGCAGACAAAACACTGACATAAAAATATCAAAAATTAATATAATCATAAAAAAGAATAAAAGCCATTAGAAACAGTCTCATATTCAACTTGCTTAAGTTTTTTCTGCTTTCTTCGGAAGGCCATTTAATTAGTACACTGTTTCTTAAATCTTCAATTCCCCAGGTGATATGTATGCAAATATAAAAAGGAAAAAGATACAAGGCTGAGATTTCAATAATTTTGGGGCAATAATGGCAAAATATCAGCTGGGAGCCTGGATGTAGTTCTAGTAAATATTACAGTTAACAGCCTGAGGAAAAGACACGATATACGGTTCAGATAGCAATTGTCTTGGTGGTTTGTATTTGGTGGAGCCTTTCAGCACAAAGAAATGTCTATTTCTCAACAAGACCTGAAAATCAAGATAGACTGATAACTTTCCTTTCAAAAATGGCAATTATTCAATGGTAATCCTGTAAGACCACAGGAAACAACAAATGCCATCAGATCACAATTTGATTTGATTTGTCCTGCTATGCCAAAAGAAGTGTGCCAGCAAACATAATTTTACCTGTTCTCTAGAATCTTTCTTTATGAGATTCTCTTGTATACAAAGTAATTTGCCAATGACTAAGCCAATGACAGGCAACTAATGTCAGTCAACAACAACAACAAGGGCTACATCTATGCAGTGGTTCTAGGTTATCTCCATGCATAGTCCTGGGTTGGAGTGTTAGTCTGATAAAAGACCCCTGGGCATGACAGCTCAGTCTCCAAGTGGGTTTCCTAGTAAGGAGAACAGGGGCTGTCTCTGACATGAACCCAGTGGCTGGCTCTTTGATCACCTCCCCATGAGGTGGGGCAGCCTTACCTGGCCACAGAGGAAGACAATGCAGCCAGTCCTGGTGAGGCCTGATAGGTTAGAGTTATAGGGTAAGATGGAAGGGGAGGAGGGTCTCCCCTAATAGTGGACTGGGGGTGGGATTATGGGAGGAAAAGAGTGAGGGAGGAGGTATTGGGAGGAGAAAAGGTAGGAGGCTACAGCTGGAAAACAAAGTGAATAAATTGTAATAAATAAAATGGAAAAAAAGAAAAAAGAAAGAAAATTTCAACAAAACTTATCCTGAACCTCAAATCCTACTTACTATTAAATATTTTCTTGACATATGTAAGCCTAAACAATTGCTTCCACTTGGAAATGAAAAACATGAGTATTTTCTATAAATAAATACAGTTGGTGAGTTTAATGGGAAATACATGAAACACATACTTGAAAATCTTCAGTGTATTTATCTCCATCACAAGGCATGTCTCTGGGAATGAAGTCATAGGATGGTAACTCTTGGGCATAGACATAATTGTGGAAAGTAAGTGAGCCAAGTAGCATTTAGGGAAGGGTGTGTTTGTGTGTGCGTGTATGTTGTTGTTGTTTTGAGACAGGGGTAGCCTTGGTTGTCCTGTGCTTGCTTTGTGCTTGCTTTGTAGTCCAGGCTGGCCTCGAATTCATAGAGATCTTCCTGCCTCTGTCTTCCTGTGTGCTGGGATTACAGGCTTGCACCACCATGCTCTGCAGAAGTTTTTGTTTGTTTGTTTTTATTTTTTATATCTTCAGGTTAAAAGTGTCTCTACAAGGACAGAAAAAAATGAAATTAAAGCACTAAAAATAGAAGATATTTAATTAACCAGAAGATTAAAAATGTGTTTTATTCTCTTAGTAGGACTTGAAAAAATTATGCTCTATTACACCAAAGACATTATTTCTGATTATCGCTTATGAAATTCAGTGACATATATTAGTGTTGTTACAATAAATTATTGGTAATTCAGTAATAATAATAGACTAATGATAATTTCTGGGAAGTGTTCCTGCAGATAAGTCTAATCTTGAATTTTGAGTTATTTTAGTTACTTTATATTTGAAGTAAAGTGGCTGCTTTTAAGCACACTATTGTAGAATATAAATAATGTGAAATAGTCAGTAAGACTTTTTTTTGATGCCTAGGATACAAAGAAATTGCAGACAAGGGAAGCTATTTTGAACAAATGATCCAGAGGGTTAGAATGTCCAATGTGGTAAATGTTAATGTGGTTATCAGTATAGCTACATGAAGTAAAACCTAACTAAAATAGATAGAATTTCATCTAATTTTGTATCTTTGGAGATGTGTTGGTCCTGGCTGGAGAAGTGACACTCAGTAAGGATTTTCAAGCAAGTAAAAGTTCTTCAGTGCTGGTATACCCCATGGCCATTTCTAGAAGAGCCTAGGAAGAATGTTTTAAAAAATCAGAAGTTAATACCATGAGCAGGAAGACAGCTCAGTGTTTTCAGGTAAGCTTACCCAGGGATTTTGCAAATAATTCTGTTATGTGAAACTAAAGATACATTCATATCGTACTTTCCATTTTATCACCATTCTAACTATTCACTTCCCCTGATCCATATCTACTAAAGCTAACTCACGAAATTCAGAAATCATTCAGAAATCTCTAGGTCACCTCCTTCTCCATTTACCAAAAATAGTTCATAGATGCAATCTACCCAGAAGATCTAGGGTAAGAAATACTTTCCCACAAATGCAACATGACATTATATAGAATAAGGGAAATGTATGTGGGCATGTTCTTTTGGCCCTTTTATCCCTCTGACATGAGTACTTCCTGATTTCTGTCTCCCTTTCCTAAAGCAGAGCTTGGTGACAAGCTTTAAAAAGGTAATCTAATGGTTTAGCAAGGGAAGAAGCATAAAAGGCAAAACATTCAGCGCCATATTTGCTATGTTCAAGCCCGTGTTTGCCATGGTCTGACCTTGTTAAAGCCTTTTGTTATAAATGATATAGTTGTACTTCATCACCCATTCAAGCAAGAAGAAAATAAACAGTAGTCATCATGGGAGGCAAGTGCTGGGAAAATCTGGGTTTACAGGGTCTGAGGCTAAGAATGAGAATATTTTATCTAGATAATGTCTATTGCATTAGGCTGTTGTTCCTCCTCCCAGGGGTCCAGCCTGTGAGAGCAGGGGTTTCAGATGTTGAAGGGTTAGGATGAGAGGGGCTTGATGAAACAGGGCCACTTGGGACCGAGACGAAGCTCATTAATGAAATGCACTCTAAGTATATAGTGACTTTAAAAAAAAAAAAAGAAAAGAAAGGAAAAGAGGAAGGAAGAAAAGAAAGAAAGAGAACAAAGAGAGAAAAAGAAGGAAAGAATAACAACAGCATCAGCAACAAAATTAAAGTTAAAACTGTCTTCAAGAGCATGGGAATATGAATTTCATCAGTTATGGTATAAAAATATAGTCAGAGTGTTTTTATTTTGTTTTGTTGTTTTTCTTTTTGATAATACTAAGTGAGTCACATATATATATATCTTATATATATATTTCAAAATATGCAAGAAGAGGGAGCTATGGTAATGTGTTAGAGAATGTGTATTTTTCATAGTACTCATTGACTATTTCTAACAGCAGTAAATCCTGGGGTAGAAAAAATTTCACATTGATGAGTTTAAGCAATCAGTGAGACCTAGGGCTATGAGGAAGAAAACAGAGATGGAAGTTGAATACTGGGGCTTCTTCATCTTCATCATATGTACCTCAAACTTACAGAGATTTAATTGTCTACTGCAGCCCTGGTAGAGATTGCTGTGGGGCATTCATTTTTCTGACTTGTGAGATATTATGTTTTATTACTTTTCTTGTGTGTGTGTAATATTCTACATTTTATTTTTTTATTCTTCTCTCCTGTGTTACATTTCTAACACAAGTTTTCCATCCCCTAGGTCACTTCTCCTACCTCTTCCTTACACAGATCCAATCTCCTCTGCCCCCCCCCCACTGCTGTCCCTCAGAAAAGAGCAGACCTTCCAGGGACATTAAGCAAACATGGAAGAACAAGCTACAATAAAATCACATAAAAGGCACATACCATCACAACAAGGCTGGATGAGGCGAACCAGAATAAGGATAATGTTCTCTCTCAAGTATGCAAGAGTCAAGGACAGCCCCCACTCCCTTTTAGGATCCCTATAAAAACACCAAGCTGCTCAGCCATCACATATATGCAGAGGACCTAGGTCAGACTCCTACAAACGCTTTGATCCCTATGAGTCCCCATGTGTCCCAGCCAATAGATTCTGTGGGCCATGTTGTCCTGGTGTGTCCATGACTCTTCTGGTGCTTCCAATCCTTCATTCCCTCTCCCTCCACAGGACTTCTCATGCCCCACCTAAGGTTTGGCTGTGGGACTGTGCATCTATTTCCACCAGCTGCTGAATGAAGTGTCTCTGGTCTTTCTAGTGACAATTCTTCTAGGCTTGGGTCCCAGAATACTCTGCAGGCAAGACAAACTATAGCTCAAAGGTTCTGTGGCTGGGTCGATGTCCCAATTCTTCCACTTTGGGCCTTACTTGGTTACAGAAAATGGCCTGTTCAGGCTCCATGTCACACCCTGTTACCAGGAGTCTATGCTAGGATCTCTCTCATACATTCCATAGAGTTTCCATTGCAATGGGCTTTATCTTGCCCCCTAAATTACTCCCAGCTCTAGTGGTTTCTCCCAGTATTTTCTCCCTCCATCCCTGTCTGATCCTTCCTGTTCCCCTGCCCTGACTCCACTCTTGAAATGTATTCTATTTCCCCTTCCTAGGGAGATCCATATGTCCCCACTCATGCCCTCTTTGCTACTTAGCCTTTCTGGGTCTGTGGATTATAGAGTAATTATCCTTTACTTTACTGCTAACATTCACTTATATGTGAGTATATACCATGTTTGTCTTTCTGTGTCTGGGTTACCTCACTCAGGATGATGTTTTCTAGTTCCATTCATCATGATCTCACTGTTTTTAACAGTTGGGTATTATTCCATTGTACCTTTTTTTTTCTTTTTATCCATTCTTTGGTTGAAGTATATCTAAATTGTTTGCAGTTCCTGGTTATTATTAATAAAGTGGCTATGAACATATTTGAGCAAGTATCCTTGGGATAGGATGGCACATCTTTTGGGTATACGCCCAAGAGTGGTATAGTAAGGTATGGAGGTAAATTTCAAATTTGCTGAGAACCCAGCATATTGATATACAAAGTAGCTGTACAAGTTTGCATTCCCATCAGCAATGGAGGAGGGTTTTCCTTGTTTCACATCATTGCCAGAATAAGCTGTCACTTGTGTTTCTGAGCGTATCCATTTTGACAGCTGTGAGATGGAATCTCAAACTTGTTTTGATTTGCATTTCCCTGATGGCTAAGGATGTTATACATTTCTTTATGTATTGTTTTTTTTTTTTTAGCCAGTCTGCACATGTCCAGCATCCTATCCTTGTGATCTACCTCCTCTTGAAAAAAAGGAGAAAAAAAAACCAGTTCAATATTTTTCCTTTTGTACTCACTGAAACATGGTCAATTTCCCCCCAAAGAAAACTGAGTTCTTTCCCATTGCCACCCATAACAGAAGCCACCAGTGTGGAGAGCCATATTTCAGCAGCCTTATCACAATTTTTTAATTTATTTATTTATTAAGTAAATTCTATTTATTATTATTATATTTTATTTTTATTTCTATTTGCTTACGTGTTATGGTTCTGTTGCTTGGTGTCTTGTGATACTTTTAACAGTGAAAGTGGAGGCTGTGTCTGGCTTTTTTGACTGTTTTGAGGACCCTTTTCTTCCCACAGGTTTGTCTTGTCCAGCCTTAGTATGAGGGGTGGTACCTAGTTTCATCATAACTTGATATGCAATGTTTGGTTGCTATCCCTTGGAGACCTGCCCTGAGGGGAAACAGGAGGAATAGATCTGTGGTAGGGAAGAGAGGGGGAGGGAGCGGGAGAGGAGGGGAGTGCAAACTGCAGCTGGGATGTAATAAACGGGAGATGAATGAGAAAAATGAAAGAATCTTCTGGGATGTAAAGGAATGTTGATGCACACCAGTTACAGCCCCAGAGCCAGCAACTGCAGTGAGGGCGTCATGACTTGGAGATTTGACAATCATGTAAAGAATTCACTAGAAATACAATGTAGGAAGCCTTTCAATGATAAAATAAAGAATCAATATCCTAAATAAATTACTGTTTGAGGATACTGTACTTCATAATTTTTTAAAAATTCATTTATTGTTTTGTTAATTATACTTTACTCACTTTGTATCCCAGCTGTAGCCTCCTCCCTCATGCCCTCCCAATCCTACCCTTTCTCCCTCATCTCCTCCCTTGCCCCTCCCCCAGTCCACTGATAGGGGAAGTCCTTCTCCCCTTCCATCTGATCCTAGTCTATCAGTTCTCATCAGGACTGCCTGCATTGTCTTCCTCTGTGGCTTGGTAAGACTGCATCCCCTCAGAGGCAGGTCAAAGAGCCAGCCACTGAGTTCATGTCAGAGACAGTCCCTGTTCCCATTACTAGAGAACCTACTTGGACACTGAGCTGCGATGGGCTACCTCTGTGCAGGGGTTCTAGGTTATCTCCATGCATGGTCCTTGGTTGGAGTATCGGTCTCAGAAAAGACCCCTGTTCTTCATAATTTATCCAAGGTCAGATAAAAAGACTGAAACCAGAAGTTTGACCGATTGAGACGTGAAGACAGGGCTCACGACAATATTTTACTGAATTGATTTCAGTACAAGTAAAAGTTTTATTATTGAAAGTTATATTTATTTGATTCATTCATGGCATGGAAGTAAAACAATTCTCTGTATGCTATAAAGAGTTATTTACAGGTATGTCTGAAATTGTACCCAAGGCCCCAAGGATACAAATTGTCTGTAGAGATGTCTGTAGATTGTCTGTAGAGATCCATAGCCAAACTTTGGGCAGAGTACAGGGAATCTTATGAAAGAAGAGGGACATGGAGTGGACAGGAGTTCCATAAGGAGAGCAACAGAACCAAAAAAATCTGGGCACAGGGGTCTTTTCTGAGCCTGATACTCCAAGAAAGGACGATGCTTGGAGATATCCTAGAACCCCTACACAGATGTAGCCAATGGCAGCTCAGTCTCTAAGTGGGCACCCTAGTAAGGGGAACATTGACTGTCTCTGACATGAGCTCAGTGGCTGGCTCTTTGATCATCACTCCCTGAGAGGGATGCAGCCTTACCAGGCCACAGAGGAAGACAATTCAGCCAGTCCTGATGAGACCTGAGGAGGAGGAGGACCTCCCCTATCAGTAGGCTTGAGGACAGCCAAGGGAGGAAATGAGGGAGAAAGGGTAGGATTGGGAGGACATGAGGCTTCAGCTGGGATACAAAGTAAATAAATGGTAAAAAATAAAAAAATAAATTTAAAAGCAAATCATCTGTGGAAAGAAAGAACTCACTATAATATTTCGAGTAAATAAAAATAAGAAGCTCAATGTTAGATGTTATCTTTGAAGATCTACCATAAGAAAAAGGGCTGAGATGGTACCATATAATAACATGCACAAAGGTTTAGCCATGGGAGAAAGATGGAAGTTGTCTTTTTTTTTTCCTGCCATAGTCCACAATCATATAGGAGAGGGAAAATAAAATATTAGGAAAGTTTTGGCATAAGTATCTAGGTAATAGATCTGGGAAATAAAAAGAAATATAACATCCCCGCTTAACAGTCAGTGTTTCTGAATTTTGTAGAACTTCATTTCTCTCCATTTTAAGACAATATTGACATTGAAACGTTATACTTAAATAGTTCCAAATGCCCTGAATGTGTCAGGCACCTTAATTCTTGTTTTAAAATGTGTGAGAACGTACATAAGCATTTGTAGAAGAGAGGAATTCAGGAAAACTAATATATAAAAACCATAATTCTCTTATTCATTGTGTCTAAAGGGATTACCTCTTAGATAAATTCCCAATTATTAAAAAAGAAATTACAGCAAGCAAAAACTAAAAACATATCAAATGCTAACTAGGAAAAAGTGCCAGACATATGAAAAAGAAAGTAAATACCAACAGGAGAAGTGTAATCTCTTTAAGTTCCAGACATTCAATTTTTATAGAACATAAAATAGACTTCATTATTTATATTTTATTTGAATAAAATATACTATTAACTTACTATATAATTTCTTTGTATTTGTTTTAAAAATATTTAAGAAAAATAAATATTGTGTATTGGGGTTATGCATTGTCTACTGGAAAACACTACATATTAAGGACTGATTTATCTCAAAGAAAAAACTCTCTAAGATGGATGGACTAAGGCATGATCAGTCCCCAACCTAGTAATCAATAGAAGAAAGTTTCCACAAATTATACACATACCCATAAGAACACAAAGCAACAGGGTGAAATCTAAATCCATCTCTATATAAAGTCATCCCCAGAAACCTTATTCTACACTTCTATCCTGTCCCTAGTTGTTTTTGTATTTGTAACCATTGGGATTCTATGGATTTAGTTTAGACATTACACTTTATAATGTTCCCTCATTTCTACCTTGTCCTTCTGTGGGTTTATTTTTGTTTTGTTTTGTTCTGATATTCACTTTACACCGGTAGACCTCTTAAATTGTCTAACTAATCTAATCTTTTTTTTTCTTTTTTTCTTTTCTTTTTTAGTTTTTATTACCTTTCTGAGTGGGTATTGATCATCTTACCCAGGGTCCTCCTTCTTGCTTAGCTTCCTTATGTGTACGGATTTAGTATGTTAATCCTATATTATATGTCTAATATCTACTTAGAAGTGAGTATATACCATGTGTATATACTCTGCTTCTGGATACCTCACTCAGGATGACCTTTTCTAGATCCCAAAATTTCATGATTTCATTGTTTTTTTTTCCTTTTTTAAAAATTTATTTATTTTAATATCAATCACAGGTTAGGTACTTTGCATCCCAGGAATAGCCCCCTCCCTCATTCCCTCCCACCCTCCCTATCCCTCCCTCATCTCCTCCCCGCCCCCTCCAAGTCCACCAACAGGGGAGGACCTCCTCCCCTTCCATCCAACCACAGCTCATCTTGCCTCCTCAGGGCTGGCTGCAATGTCCTCCCCTGGGATCTAGCCAGGCTGTTACTCCCTGGCATGTATGGGGGAGGGTCAAAGAGTCAGCCATCAAGTTCATGACTGAAACAGTCCCTGTTTCCCTTACTAGGGTCTTCAGTTCGACAATGAGCTATCATGGGCCACATCTGAGCGGGGGTTTTAGGCCATATCCATATATGGTCCTTGGTTGGAGAAACTGTCTCATATAAGACCCCTGTGCCCTGCTCAGTTTGGTCTTTGTGGAGCTCTTGTTCTCCCCAAGTCTTACTAACTTCCCCTATTTTTATTATTACTTCCCGCCCTCTGCCAAAGGCTTGATTGTGAGTCTTAATATCTACTTCGATACATTGCTATATTGATTCTTTCAGAGGTCCTCTTTGGTATGCTCCTGTCCTGTTGCTTGTTTTCTCCTCCATTCAATGATTTTATTGTTTTTAATTGCTTAGTAGTATTCCATTGTGTAAATGCAGCCCATGGCAGCTCAGTCTCCAAGTGTGGTCACTAGTAAGGGGAACAGGGACTAGCTCTGACCTGAACTCAGTGGCTGGCTTTTTGATCACCCACCCCTGAGTGGGGAGCAGCCTTGCCAGGCCACAGAGGAAAACAATGCAGACAGTCTTGATGGAACCTGATAAGCTAGGGTCACATGGAAGGGGAGGGGGTCCTCCCCTATCAGTGGACTTAGAAAGGGACATGGGAGGAGATGAGGAAGTAAGGATGGGTATGGGAGTGAATGAAGGAGGGTGCTACAGCTGGGCTAATAAAATGTAATTAATGTAAAAATTTAATTAAAAAGTTTTTATTGAAAATAAATTTTTACAAGGTATATTTTGATTATGGTCTCACTCCCAGCCCACTCAAACTCCTCCCAGATATTTCCCACATCCTCACACACCCAAATGCACACCCTTACTTCATTGCTCTCATTAGAAAACAAACACACATTAAAAAATAATAAAATAAAGCAAGATAAACAGTGTTTATTCAGTGTTTTGTTGCTTTGAAGAGACAACAGGACAATGGCAAATTTTGTAAAGAAAATCATCTAATTGGGGCTTCCTTATAGCTTCAGAGGTTAGTCTATTGTCATCATGACAAGAAACATGGTGACATATAGGCAGGCATGGTGCAGGAGAAGTAGCATCAGATTTTGAGACCTTAAAGCCTTCTTTCCAATGACACATTATCTCCAACAAAGCCGTACCTACTCTAACAAGGCCATAACACCTAAATCCCTCTCAAGTAACACTATTCCCTAAAAAGCAAGCATTCAAATATATGAGCATTTGGGGTCCATTCTTATTCAAGTCATGACACATTAGGTTAGGACAAATCTAACAAACAAGAAAAACAACAACAACAAAATAGCCCAAGAGAAAAAAAATTTAAGAAATACTTATAGGTGTAGAGATACCCTCATATTTACATATAGAAATTCCATAAAGACAAAACACTGGGAAATTATAATATATGAGCAAAAAACCTGCAAGGCAATATAATAAAATAAAATGTCCAGACAAAGCATTATGAGACAAAAATCTTCCAAAATGCCATTGAGGTCATTTGTTTTGGCTTTCTACACTTGGGCATGGGACCAGCCATTACATGTGTTTTAGAAACCCAATGAGATTTTGTTGGAGGAAACTCATTTTTCCCTTGTGAGTGGTGACCAATTGGTGAAAGATTCTGGGTTGGAGATCAGAGCTGTGTTGATGTCTCCTGTCCACCTAGGACTCCATCTGACTTAGACTTGTGCAGGTACTTGCTGCATGCTGCCATAGTCTCTGAGTTTGTATGTGCCTTGCCCCAGTTGAATTAAGAAGGACTTGTTTAATCGGTTTCTTCAATCACTTCTGTATCTGCAAACTTCCTTGAGTGCTTTAAGGAGGGATTATATAAAGACATCAAATATAGGGCTAAGGGTTTAAAGGCCTATCTATCTATCTATCTATCTATCTATCTATCTATCTGTCTATCTATCTATCTCTCCACAGTTTCTAGTTCTGTCTTTGTTTGAGCTCCCATCAACTACAAAAAGAAGCTTCTCTGATCATTCCTGAGCAAGACACTGACATATGAGTATAACCTAATGTCATTAAAAGTCATTTTATGATTAATAAGGGAGGGATCAAAGATGGCTGCCATGAGAGGACACTGTGCCTGAGGAGTAGGATAGCACTGTCAGCACAGCGACCAGGAGACTGAACTCTGGGACCTAAAACAACAGCATTTGTGATTGCCAGGTGAGCAGAATTTCTACAGTGAGGAAATCAAGTGGGAAAGTCATAGGGACACCCAGTTATTTCCCGGAAAAAAGCCAGGTGACCAACAGTGCACAGCCCTGCTCTAAACAACGTACAACCTCCCTGGGTGCTGCCAGCTGCCATTCTGGTCTAGGTCACACAGTCTCCGGCCAGACTGAGAACCCTCCAGATACCGATCCAGACCAGGCTGCATCAGGTGGGCACACACCGCTTAGCACCACCAGCCGCAACCCTGGACTGTGTGTGTGTGTGTGTGTGTGTGTGTGTGTGTGTGTCCCTGGGCAAGACTGAGAAGCCCTTAGATACCATTCCCCAGACCTGGCTGCATTGGGCAGGCACACTCCCCTCAGCTGCCACCACAGACCCGGACACATAGTATCAGGTCCAGACTGAGGTGCCCCAGATACCATCTCAGACCGTGGTGCACAGCCCCTGGCCCAGAAGGAGGCGCCAAGTCTCCAAACAAGAGGGGAACCCTTAGCAGCAAGCCCAAGTCAGAGCATGGAGCCTAAAGACCAGAGCAGCACCCTCAGCTGCCATCTCAAACTGGGACACTCAGGCTCTGACACAGAGTGAGGAGCCAAGCCTCCAGACCAGAGGGGTGACCAGCCTGTAGTGCTCACAGCTTCTAGCACAGGGCATGGAGCCGGGCACACAGATCCCACAACAGAGTACAACTGAGGAAACAACACACATTCTCCAACCACTGGAACTCCCTGAACTTCTTGAAGAATACTCCAGACACCAGAGATTGACAGTTCCAGTCTGAAGTTCAGCTTCAAAGCACAAACAGCTCCTTGATTAGATATAAACAAATGGCCAAAAGTCGACAAAAGAACTCACCCAACAAAAATCAGGACACCATGGCCAAACCAGAAACACCCAAATTGAGATTTTAATTCATCATAGACACAAGAAAATGATGTTAAAGCGATGCTTATGCAGTTATTAGAGGAACAAAAGGAGGAAATGAACAAGGGCCTCAAAGAAATTCAGAAGAATATAACTGTGGATGTAGAGGAAAAATTAAAGACATATAGAGAGGAAACAAACAAAAAAATAGGAGCCACATACAATCAGATGAAGAAAATGGTACAAAGCATGAAAACAGAATTAGAATCTATAAAGAACACATGAACAGAGAAAAACCTGGAACTGGAGAACTTAGAGAAAAGATCAGGTACCTCATAGGTAAGCATCACCAATAGAATACAAGAGATGGAAGTGAGAATTTCAGGAGCTAAAGATATGCTTGCTGAAATTGATTCCTCACTCAAGGAAAAAATAAAATCGGAAAAGTCTCAAACACAAAACATCCAAGAAATCAAGGACGCCATGAAATGATGAAACCTAAGAATAATTGGAATAGATGAAAAAGAAGTCTCCAGGCTATACGGACCAGAAAATATTTTTAAGAAAATCATAGAAGAAAATTTTCCCAACTTAAAGAAAGAAAGGTGCATAAACATACAAGAAGCCTACAGAACACCAAATGGACTACACCAGAAAAGAAATACCTCTCGTCACATCATAGTCAAAGCACTAAGCCTACAAAACAAAGAAAATATATTAAAGGCAGCAGGGAAAAGGGTCAAGTAACATAGGAAGGTAGACCAATCAGAATCACACCAGACTTCTCATCAGAAACTATGAAACCGAGAAGGGCTTGGACAGAAGTCATTCAGTCTTTAAGGGAACACAGATGCCAACTAACACTACTATACCCAGCAAAGCTTTCAATCAACAGAGATGGAGAAAAACAAAATATTGAATGACAAAACAAAGTTTAAGCAATATCTACACAGTAAACCAGCCCTACAGAAGATACTAGAAGGAAAACTTCAATCCAACGAAAACAACTACACCAAAGAAAATATAGAAAACAGATAACTTCCCAACAACAACCAAAAAACCCACAATGAATTGTAGTAAGACCACCAACTAAACAATAAAAGGAACTAACAATCATTGGTCACTATTATTTATCAATATCAATGGACTCAACTCTCCAATAAAAAGACACAGACTAACAGAATGGTTGCAGAAACAGGATCCAACATTCTGCTGCATCGAAGAAACACACCCATGCAACAAAGATAAACACTACCTCAGAGTAAAGGGCTGGAAAAATATTTTCCAAGCAAATGGACCCAGAAAACAAGCTGAGGTAGCAATCCTAGTATCTAATAAAATAGACTTTCAACCAAGTTAATCAAGAAAGATGAGGAGGGGTACTTCCTTCTCATAAAAGGAAAATTCCAACAGGAGGATATCACAACTTTGAACATTTATGCCCCAAATAAAGACCACCTACCTTTGTAAATGAAACATTAATAAAACTGAAATCACACATTGATCCCAACACCCTAATAGTGGGAGACTTCAACATTCCATTCTCACCAAGGGACAGATCATCCACTCAGAAGCAAAACAAAGAAACAAGGGCATTCACAGAGACCCTAAATCAAATGGACCTAATAGATGTCTACAGAACTTTTCACCCCAGATCAAAAGAGTATACCTTCTTTTCCGCAACTCATGGAACCTTCTCCAAAATAGACCATATAGTTGGTCACAAAGCAAACCTCAGCAGATATATGAAGATTGAAGTAATCCCTTGTGTCCTATCTGACCATCACAGTCTAAAGCTGGACCTCAACAACAACAGAAACAGCAAAAGGCCTGCACAAACATGGAAACTGAACAACTTGCTACTCAAAGACAGCAT
>CM053764.1:69957381-69973603 GCA_028658305.1 Pachyuromys duprasi
TTTTCAGGCCTCTGGACAACAGAGCTAAAATTTATATCAAAATTAACTATTGAGCTCCAGATATCTAGGTACAATTTCAACACGACAAGCAACACATAAAGCAAGATAGTAGATCTCCCCCAAATATTGAACCCCATAATATTTGTCTTCAATAACAACAAATTGTATGAATTTGAAGAACTATGGTTCAAAAGAATGATCATAAACATGGTCAAAATTTTAAGAAACATGAATGGTCTTAATGGCCTTAAAAAGGACTTGGATACAGTGTTAATTGATGTCCAAGAAAATGAAAAGACACAGTATAATGAAATGATAACTATTCTAGACACAAATATTGAATTAAATTTAAAAAATACTGAAAAAATTAAAATAAAGTTATGACTGTGACAATATCTTACCAACTAATGGATCACAAGAAAAACAGAATAACAGAACTTTAAGTCAAGAGAAAGTTATATATAAGTCAGTTAAAAATGATTTTTTTTAACTCTTGAATCAAATACACAGAAAGTCTTGGACATCACAAAGAGATAAATCGATGATTTTTGGACACAGAAGGACAATTCTAGATCAAAAGTATAGAAGATATTTAACATAAAATTATGAGAAAAATTTAAAACTCTAGGAGAAGATGTTTATACGAGAACAAGAGGCATACAGAACACCAAATGGACAGGAGCAGAAAATAAACTTGCCATGCAATTTGTAAAACTCTTAATGTGCACAACAAAGTCACAAATACAGGCAAGACCATTAGAATAATGGCTGACATCTCAATGAGACTGAATCCAGAAGTGCTTCAAGTAGGTTGTGGTGGTGGTGTATGCCTTTAACCCCAGCTCTCAAGAGGCAGAGACAGGCAGATCACTGAGCTCAAGATCAGCTTCCTCTACAGAGTGAGTTCCAAAGCAGCCCTAGGTACAGAGAGAAACCATGTCTTGAAAAACCAACACCAAACAAACAAACAAAAGTGTTTGGAGCATTGTGTGCTAAGTTTCAAAAGAACACTGTTGTCAAACCATATTATTTTACTTGAAACAGATATGTAAAGAAGGAAAGAAAATGTTTTTGGTTAGAGCAGGTTTCAGGATTTTTTAGCCAAAAATCCAGCTGTATACAGAATGCTAGAAGAGACACTATGGGCTAGGAGGGAAAAGGTCACCTTGAGAATGATAAGGTCACCGAAGAAGCTATGTTGAAAACAAACAAACAAACAAAAATAAGATAGCAGTTATGCCCAGTACAAATAAGAAAGAAGGAAAAAGTTGCTTGGTCCCTTGGCCCACTCTCTCTTGTGGCCCTCTCTTTACCCTCCTCTCTCAATCCTGCCCCTTCTGCTCATGGCTCAGTTCAAGCTGGAACATGAAAGATGACCTGGAGGTTTAATGTTATCTACTGTCAAAAAAAATGATTATCCTAAATAAACATAAACAATTAAATTGTGTATGGACCAAAAAAAAAAAAAAAACAAATGTAAGGACATTTATAATTATTCCACCCTGTGGCATGAACAAGGAACTCTTGTTAATGATTTTTTTTATTGTGGCAAAATATTTGACTGAAAGCAACTTATCTGGGAAATATTTATTTATTGGCTCATGGTTTTAGAAGATCAATTCATGGTTGCCTACATTCATTGCTCTGAGCTTGAAACCAGGCAGAATATCAACAACGTATAGAGAATGTAATAGAGGAGAGATGATTAAATCATGATGGCCAAAAAATCAGAGAAGGGATCTGGCCCTTTGAAAGATAGCCTTTTGAAGTCATGCCACCAAGTACCCTCTTCCTGCAACCATACCTACTTTCTAGCATTACATGTAGTTGTGAAGTCATCAGTAGGAAAATTTGTTCATTAAGATAGTGCCTTAAGGATCCAAGCTCCTGTTAGCATCAACAGCCATGTCAGTCCTTCAACAGATGTGTTGGGGAACACTTCACTTCCCAAACATAACACATCCTTAACATTTATAACAAACTCAAGCTACCACACCTAGAGAATATACCAGGAGAATCAACTATGAATATAAGGTAAGCCCAGAGGCCTTCTCTATCCTGGACAACCTTTAATACTAGATAACCCAAGTATGAATTTTATTCAAAACAAGGTACAAATGAATGAGAATCAATGTCAGGAGAGCTTTGCAATGCTACAATTTGATATCAAATCATTCACAGACTTGCAATAAATTAAGTTACCCAATTGGTCTTGTCCATAGTGTAAGAAAACAGCCACCAACATGTTATAGAATGTTTTCTGTGGTGGGTTAGTTTAACCTTTGGGGGAATGTTTGTACCCTGTTTGTAAATTCTCCTTGTATAAGGTTGTGTCTGCTTGTTAATTTATTTTTTTCTGCAACATAATAGTAAACATGGCAGGCCAACACCATCTTACCATCTTTCTCATTGTGGCATGTGAGAGCTCTTGGTGGGGGAGCTAAAAAACTCTTGATATATTTATGGCTCCAGGTAAATTTCCATACCACACTCGCACACTCAACCATACTCACACGCATTCACACACACACACACACACACACACACACACACATGTTCATATATACAGGCACACAGACAGAGACAGAGGAACAGAAAGAGACAGAGAATCAGAGACAAGAAACAATGATAAAAAGAAAATAAGAAAATAGGCAAACAGCAAGACAGACAGTGGTATTTTACCAAAGAAAATTAGTATGAGGTATTAGATTGTATGAGCTTTTTGTCACAAAGGCTAAACTTCAGAAACGAAGAAGTGACATATTTGCAGTGTTCTTAAAATAATTAAAGCATCATTGAAAATAAATGTATATAAATCACTTTCTCTAATAGCTTGATGAGCAAAATTTGTATGTTCCTGAATACTTGCTCATAAGTGAATAATGAAAAGTATATTGAAAGTTCTGAAATACAAGGCTGAAAAGAGGCTTTCATTGATTGAAACTTTTGAAGGAAATTATGTGGGAAACTTTGCTATGTTCCTTTAGGCTTTGTCTTAATATAATTGTTAGGCAAACTAAAACGCATTTGAATTCAGAGCAAAGTTTATTATTTTTATTTTAATTAACTGCTTTTTAATTAGAAGTCTAATGACAACCAAGAGCTAAAATCA
This sequence comes from Pachyuromys duprasi, assembly GCA_028658305.1. Lineage (NCBI taxonomy): Eukaryota > Metazoa > Chordata > Mammalia > Rodentia > Muridae > Pachyuromys > Pachyuromys duprasi. The sequence continues at coordinate 69,960,494 of CM053764.1, forward strand.
CAAGCTATTTATGAAATATTTCCAGGAGAAGGGATATATGTGATACGAAATATTTTCTTCTTAAGTGGGTATATGGTTAGTACAGTAGATGTGACCATTAGTGTTTTAGCCAATGGATCCTATTAAATAACATAACCCTACCCTTTTTTTCTTGTCTTCTACCTTATTTTTCTTCTTCATTCACTTGCTTATTCAGTGCTTATTTTTATCAGAACAGTATATACATTAGAAAAAATTTTGGGGTTGTGATTAAGTTATATAAGCTATTGCATACAGGGAAAGAAGTATGTAGAAATTTTGAGAAAGGGATTACTCAGTAAAACACAGAAACAAACAAGTGGATAGTTCAGAGAGCAAAGCTCATGGACCATATATCTTGAAATACATTATTGGTACTTTATAATTATTTTTAACCTTTTATACTGCAGAACCCATATTTTCTATTATCTCAAAAGATATGTAGACTTTCCAGAGCCATTCAGCTTTCATTTAATTATCACCACTGTTGGATGCAACAAACATGAATGAAGTCACCTCCATAACCTCTATCTTCTGCTTTCAAGCCATAAAATTTAGAGTTAGAAGATAAATGTCACTATTGGTAGTACTTTCCTAATTTGTCCATAAAGATGGTGACTTCCTTGTTTTATACACTACACAACTGTACATGAATACATATTCTTGAGAATCCTAAAGTGGGGAATAGGGAGATAACATAAGTCGTTTTAATATATCTTAAAAATAATAGCACACATTAAAAATTCAAAGCAGTGCCAAAATTGCTGAGAGATGAAATGAATGTGAGGAGAAATAAATGAGAAGCTTCAGGTAAAGGAAGTTGCTACGCATTGCCCTGGAGCCATGGTTGTGCAGAATGATAAACTGGTTTTAGTGGACTGTAGCTGCCTACCACAGTATCACCGAAGATCACCTTCCTCATGGATATGCAGGATTGATAAAATACCAAAAGAAACCAGCAAAATATAATATTCAAAATTAATAGTAAGCTTTAATTAAGACATCTTCTAATACAGGCTTCATTCTTGACATTGCTGTACTGTGAGACAATTGAATTCATACTTCAATAATCTCTCTGATGTCAATTTCAGAATGTCCTACAAGTATGTCTACTTCCTCACTTTCAGTGTCAGTGAGTAACAATCTCATTTGCTATGAGAATAAATGTCACTATCAGTGACAAACTACAAAAGGTCCTCAGGATATGAGTTTATCTTGGATTGTCAAGGTCAATGCTAAATACTCTCATATTAATTCCTATTAGACACTCAGGAGTTTGTATTCTATCAGACACACAGACATAATAGGAAAAAGCTACGTTAAGAAGAAGTAGAGAAAGATTTAACCCTAAACAAAGGGCTATACAAAGCTACCATGAGCTAGAGAAAGCAAGGATCAGATTGTCATTTCAGAACTCTGAGATTATGTCCCTGCTTACACTTGGACATTTTAGTAATGAAATTTTGATTTCAAATAACATTCCCTGTTACTGGAGAATCAAACGTACACTATTTCAAATAAACAGATTTTGAAGATTTTTTCCTTCAATAGACAAAAAAATAAAACAAACAAAAACAAAACAAACAAACAAAAAACCCACCCAAGTGCTATATTTGGAAGTATGACCTCAGTAAAGGAAAATCAAGAATATGATTGGACAAACTGCACAGATGTCAAGGTGGTGTGGATGCTCCTGAGGAAGCTGTGGCTACAGCCAATTTGTGTACAATTCCAAGCTGTCATTACAGTGACAGTCTTTACTGCCCAGCTGCTTTCTGCTGTCATGTGAATTGAGATGGTCCGCTGATGAGGATACAGATATTTTTAGGCTGAAGGAAAGTGCCCTCTCCTTTATTGGCCCCATTATCACTAAATTCAGGGATTGGATAAATGACAGAAGCAAGGAGGAAGTTAATAAGAGGTTCAGAGATATCTACAACTCACTGAGCAAATGTCAGTAGAAATTTAGCTTAATATAGCTTTGGTTGAATGTGAAAATTATCATGTGCGTAAAGGTTTTATAATGAAACTAATAGTATACATGAATGTAACTTTCAAGCTGGCTACCAGTGAGTGATCAGATATGAGGTTTGCTTGCGGAGTCAGAATACACTCTACAAAGGAAAACAGCAATAACCAATTAGACCTCAGAGATGAGCAGTTGTCTAAGTCTCATGTAGATTCCCTTTCTCCCTTGGCCTAGAGATACCTCAGTACAAACACATTTATCCACAAACAAATACTGAGCTCCATAAAGTCAATGATGTCCTTGTATTGTTTTATTCCAATTAAAAATTGAATGTTTTACTCATAGGTTAGAGAAATAATACTACGAAATAATTTGTTTTGTAGTTTAGAAGGCAATATATGTTGGCAGGTGAGACGTAATTGCAATGGTTGATAATAAAACAGAGATAAATGATGTTTGGAAGGCATTCTGACAACATTTATCCTATTATAAATCATTTCTTAAAGGATATTGTTTCTTAAAGAATCCTTCTGTGTCTAGCAGATCTGTCTCAGTTCTTACTGCCCTGTAGCAAGGGCACAAGCTTGAATACCTATCCATTTCTTCAAATTGTAGATGGTGATAAATACCATCTAGAGAAGGTAAAAACACTGTAGGTAAAATTTCAGTTTTCTGTTTAATTATAGTATTTTAAAGCTTGATACATACTGAAGACTTTATGTTCTTTATCAGGGTATGCATCAAATGAAATCAAAATGTGGTAGCTTCTTTACTTTGTGTTTGAGGATGCTTCCAGTTTCCATAAAGCAGGCAGGAAGGAGAAACAAATAATTATGACTTTTGTGAAGATACTACATGAAAGCAAAACTATGTTTTTCTTCTCTGAACTTTGTCTGGCCTTTAATGGCTGTTTTCTTAAATAAGATGTAGCAATTGCTCACTGCCTGTGCCTGCTAAAACTGTCAAGCCTGTTTCTTGAAAAGCTGCTAAAAGACTTTATTCTGTGTGTAAATGAAAAAAAAAATCAAAAGGATTTTTTACAATCAAGGTACAATTTGAAGTGTAAAATATGCTTTGAATGCTCAAATAGGATATTTTCTTATGTCTTTTGGAAATACAGTATTGTTAATCATTTTCTTTGAAGGTAAGTTTAGTTTAGTTTTTTTTTTTTACTTTATAAGTTGTATGTTGGCTAACACTATTTTTCAAATGCAGATGTCTATTTGTACATGTAGAGTCTCCTTTGTTCTTAAAAATCAGTGTTGTCGTTATCAGATATGGATGATACTTGGCTCACTGCTGGCACTGTAACACTCTATGAGCATCAACTCTGAATGCAGTTAATGTTTGCAGAGTCACCTTGCATGGGAACATCCACTATTACAGGAAAATGGAGGAAGTTCATAATGACGGTTTCCATGCAAAAAAATTAGACTTAGTGAAAATTCTCATAGGCTGAGATATGGTGCAAATATACACATCAACCAAATAAAAATAGAGGTAATTTTCTTAATTAATTAAATAGACTTTTCCTACTGTGTATCAGATAGAAGGTATTATGTGTTACTTAATATAAATTTTAAGTTTAAATAGGAAGCCATTTCTCTACACAATAGATGCTGGTAACAGATTTTTTAAAAACAATTTATTTCATTTTTGTACGTCTTTACATAGTTGAATTTGTGTGTGTGTGTGTGTGTGTGTGTATGTGTGTGTGTGTGTGTGTGTGTACAATGACTATACTCCCCAAGGAGGCCAGAAGACGGCATCGGATCCCATACAGTAGGAGTTACAAGAATTGCAAGCTACTCATATGAGGAGATTGAACTCTGATTTTCTATGAGAGCAATACATGCTCTTAACCACTCACTAGCACCAATGGTAGATTTTTAGCATTGTTTGTTTATGAGTGAAATTTAGAAGGTTAAACCTCATCTTCACATTCCCTACAGTAGAAATGTTGCTTAAAAAATACACCTCAATATCAGGATAATTTTTTAATATTTAAACTTTACATTAAAATCTATGATAGGAGAATATAAACAGTAAATTGTAGAGAAAAACACTTCATTTCAAACTTAAATGTTACATACACCAAAAACTTTAAGATAACTAACCTGTATATTTTTCTCTTTTTGGACTTATGTTTTGAATAATAGTATGTAATATATAGACAAAACCAAATAATATGTAATAATATACACATTGTAGGCTCTGGATATGCATATATATTTTTATTTTTTAACATGTTTATAATTTTAAAACATGTTCATATATAACATATATATGTTTTAAAATTATAAAACATATTATATATAAACATGTTTTAAAATTGTGAAATTTTAAAATTGTGCTTGGTTTTATAATCCAATATTTCTATGATAATAATTATTTTCATTTTAAAATATCATTCTCAAACTTATTCAAATGGTAAGAAGTCTGTGTGGTGATTAGTTAAATGTTTGTAATACACAGAATTATACATTTCTGACATTTCCCCACTTGATCTTTGGAAATATATTTGTGTCAAGTCCTGGTCTTGTTGTCATTGTTTCTGTCAACTTGACACAAATCTACATACACATGAAGGCAGAATCACAATTGAATGAATGCAAACTTCGGATGAGCCTGTGGGCTTATCTGTGAGGAAGTTTTAAGTATTAAATTATATAGGCGGAGCAAGGCCACTCTGGGTGGTGCTCGCTCTCGGGAGTAGGTGAGTGCAGGCAGTGTAAGGAAAAAAAAAATCTAAGCAAGCCACCAAACAGCTTTATGTTTAATTTGTCTTGAAGAATAAATTATCCTAACTTATTTATCTTATATACATTCCAATGGTTTATCATATAATTGTTGTCTTATAGAAATGTTATTAGAAAGTTTTTTCAGAAGTAATATTTTTTTTGTTAAAATCACTGGGTTTTACAGTGTTCAAATTACTGACATACAAAACATAGGGATTATGTGTCTAGAAGCTTCTGTAGTTGCAAGAAGTTTACATAGGCTAACCAAATTTTGCATAATTTTGTCATAACATATGTTACAATTTATGGTACTCTATATAATGTCATCTGCCCTCTTACTACACTTGTGACATAAAATCAGAAAGAGAGCTTTGCTTTCTAAAGATGAATGACAGTCAAATGGGCAATGTCTCTTGATAGGCATGTCTTGTGAAATCATGTCTCTTCATTTTGGAAGATTATAAAAATACATTTCTGAAGAAAATAAATTGTTTGGTGTATCTATTGAGTGGGTAAAATAATACATCAAACTGTCCTTGCATGAGAATTCACAGAACAAAATATCCAATATGATGCTGATTTATCGGATTATGTTCCTGTTCCGTGTTCAGCTTCCAGTAAGAATAGGATTGATGCATAGAGAAAGACACAGATGTACCTGGCAAAAAAAGAATCAGTTACAAATGTTTTCTCTTTTAATGTCAGTGCCTAAGTGTCTAATATACAACCTGGCATTTGCATGTGTATGTTTTCAGAATTGAGATTTTCAGAGCAGTGAAATATGATTGAAGAACTTAGGTCTTAGAAAGTAATTCTTCACTTGTAGTAACTTGCACTATATTCTCTTATGATGATTTTTACAGTATTCTTTGACACGATTAAAAATTGTTATTTGTTTCTTGGTAATGTTTTAAACAAAATCACTACTCTTTAATATAAGTATATTTTTATCTGCCCATGTTTATTAGTTACCATTTTACATCTTTCATTGGTTACTTTCAGATGACATATTTCATCTAGCAACACTTCTAGCAATTTCAAGACCTATCCATTGTCATCCTAACCCCCACCCCAAAGCTATTTACCAATAAACACTGTCAAATTCTAACATTATAGCACATGGCTGTCAAGAAATATCTATGCTTCTTGGTTTTTTGTTTGTTTGTTTGTTTTGAGTATTATCAAGTAACTAATCGTTTAAAAAAGTATAGTCTTTTTCAGGATTTAAGATGAAATGAACCATAGTGCTAAAACCTAGAATTTTATAAATTAACAAACTTAGACCCGGGGAGGTTTCAGAAACTCATCTCAAATCATTAATGGTGTGATCATATATGAAGCAAATCAAGTTGAAATGAGATTCTTCCCCAGTGTTAATCATCTTAGAAACATCACCTATCCTCTTTCCAAAATTTATGTAAATCTTAAAATATGGATATTTAGTTCAAAGTATATTTAAAATGCAAAGCACACTTGGCTAAAAAGAAAGCTAAATAGAACCCAATTGAGTCTACAGAAGCAGCAAGGAGGAGTATCATGGTTAGTAGAAAAAGAAGATGATGGTTGAGTTTTGATAGGAGGCTCTTCCTGCTCACTTATACCAAACTGTAGAGAACAGAAAATACTGAGTGTGAATGAGAATCTGACGCTACTTCACCTAACAGGTTCCTTTCTCTCTCCACTGTGTGTCCAGGCTCCATGTGAGAGGGATTCTGGCTCTGCTAAAACTCTTCCTTCTCTTTTCTGATTTTGCAGCAGTTAGAAACTGCCATTGGCATAGAGCTCACTTATAGCTTTGTGTGGTGAGATTTAGAAAGAAAAATTGTGAGAGGAAAAAAAATTATGATATCACATATTTACACTGAGTGCTTTATTTCCCTAGGTACATAAACATATCTCTTTGCTCTTCAGGGGAAAGGATGTGTTCATGTACAAACTTCCATTAGAAAGCAAATCAAGTTTTAATTTAAAATTTCAAAAATTTAGTTGAAAGAGCTTCCCTTCAAGGTAAACATCTGAGAGTTGCTGTTGGAAAAGTACTTCTAAATTTTTTTTTTTCAGTTTCACTCAACCCAAGTTTTGTCTTTCACCATTGGGAATAAATTACAATAACCCCAACAGTTGAGGACTAGGAAGGTGGCTTTCCAGAAGTATGACAATCAGAGTTCAACACCAGAATCCACATTGTCAATGAGAAGATTGACTTCCAGTAATTATCCCTTAAACTCCACAGGTAGGAATTGGACTCAAGATCACAAACAGAACCAAATACAATCACAACAAGCTCTCTCTCTCTCTCACACACACACACACTAAGTTAACAAATGTTTTAAAAATAACGTCACATTTATGCTTACCTTCTGACATTAAACGTATTTCTGAACTTTGAGTATTCAATCTAACATGTCTCCTAATGATTTCTCCATATTGAGTGTTTCATCTGCCATGCTACAGCTGTTGTTGCCAGGAAACCGTTTTGATATTGGGAGCCAGCTCACTATTCTCAAGCATGTCAATTTGCCACTGTTGGCCTGTCCAATGACTCCTATGACTTCATTTCTCTTTCAGAAATACAATGCTCTTCGTAAGTCAGGCCCTTCTGGTATAATTAAAAAACAAACAACTAAACATAAATCTCACTCAGACATAATTGTATATATCTTTGCGTGTTACATGAAATACTGCTATTGCAGCATCTACTCAATTCATTTTCTTATGAACTTAATATCTCCATGAAAAACACTGTAATTGCATTAATACGGAAAAGCATTTATAATGCTGACCAAACACAGAATTACAAAATTTTAGAATGTCATGGAATATTTCCAAGAGGAGTGGGGGAATGGTACACTGAGTTAAGTGCCTGTTGTACTAAATAAAGACCTACTTTCGGAAAGCCAGCACTTACACAAATCCAGATGTGTTTTCAGGCACCTGTAGTCCCAGTACTTGCTGTAAACAGGTAGGTTTCTAGGGTTCAGGATCCAGTTACTCTGTAGCCACAATGCTAAGACATAGGTTCTGGGAGAAATTATGTCTAAAAAAATATATAAAATTTTAGGAAAATATCATAATGGCAACCTCTGATTTCCAGATGCATCTTATAGGTGAACACCCACACACTCACTCACTCACACACATACACAGATATAGATAGATAGTAGATAGACAGAAAGAAAAATGATAAATAGAGAGATGCAACTTCACAGGTGAGCACACGAATACACACAGAAGCATGCATCTTCACAGGTAAGCACAGAAACACACATACACACAGAGACATGCACCTCCACAAGCACACACAAACACACACAAACACACACAAACACAGAGAGACATTCACCTTCAGAGGTGAACATACATCAGACACAGCTTCACAGGTGAACAAACATGCACACCTACATACAAAAGATACACATAAACATACACACAGAGACGCCACTTTACAGGTGAAAATGCACATGCACACAGACTCACAGACTCAGAGAAGGCAAAATTATATTGCATGATATACAGATCTATTACATAGAATTAAAAAAGTGAAGCAGTTCATAATGCTAGAGACATAATATATAGGGTCTATAATATGTCCATCCTGTAAACTACATTTGGTGTTTCTGATATCTAAGCCTTACTCAACTTTTGACATTGATGAGGATTAGAACAGTGCTCTAGGATTTCCAGGAATTATTTTAATTCAAATCAGGACCTTGATCCCATTAATTTTTCAGAAATCAAAGAGAATAAAAGAGTGGATATTTGGCTCCAGATAGATTCTGGTAAATTCTGCAGCCACGTATGATTAAAATGTGGCGATTAAGTATAATTTATACATCATAAATGAAGATAGCAGATTTGAAATTATTGTAGACATTATGACAATCGGTATGGGAAAGATTTGTGTGAGGAAAAGAGAAGTGAGGCAAAAGGAGATGGAAGGGGTAAAGAGACAAAAGAAAGAAGAAAACAAAAGAAGAAAGGAGAGAGAGACAAGGAGGAAAACAGAGTAGATAGTGATAAGTAGATGATAGATAGATTAGTACATGAGAGAGAGAGATGATATGAGCTTTTAATGCCTAAATTTCAGACAGAAAAATTTCTTCTCCTATGATGGAACTATTTCTGTTTTTTGTTTGTTTGTTTGTTTGTTTTTGCTTTGTTTTGTGTTTTTAGTATTGCCTTTGTACTATGCTTTTCAAATTTGAATTTCCTGGAAAAGAACTTTCAGACAAAAAAGTATAAAATGACAAAAAAGCCTATTTCTTCTCAGCATTTCTCTCCTTGTCATGCAGACATTGCACTATTCTCTGCACAGAAAATTACAAGGAACAAATATTGACATACTCCAATCTCTAAGTGTCTTTGTATAGATTCCCAGTCACTTTCTTTCTTACTTCTCAATCCTTCTGTTTCTGTGTAAACTTTTCCCACAAATAGGCAGGGGAAATAAGTGGCGTACCCAGCAAGAGGGAAAACAAAACAAAACAAAACTGCCTGGTGATTTAAGAGAGAGAGAAAGAGAGAGAATGGATTTTCCCAAGTTGTTTAGATCAAAGCCTAATGAGTTCATTTTAAGACACATCACAGCAATCAAATGAGGAGGGGAGGTGTTGTCAATAAACCTAGTAATTTGGTTCTTTAAACACGGCTAGATGCGGTAAATTTCCGGTAATTTACAGCTGTTTATTCTAAAAGTAAGCTATCTCCTTTACAGGTAGCCATTGACTCAGGTGTCCCTTTTTCTCCTCTCCTAGGAGAATACAAGGGCAAGCTTGAAGAAGGTTCTAGAAATCGGACTCCTGTACTTTTAGAAAGTTTTGATTATGGGATATAAAAAAAACTATTTCATGATTATAAATTAAAGAAATCCCATAAGAAAATATAACCCACAGTCTCCGTGACTTACACAAAACTTACAAGAAGTACAATCTTGCTTTATTTGAAGAACTCTGGAGGTCTGTAAGAAATGGTAGATCATAAAGAGCAGTGATGGTAGAATGCATGCAGTGTGGATGAGACCATAAATCACTGTCAAGCATCGTTACAACAGGCCTGAAAAGGCAGTTTCATATAAATGTAATTTTGAAGATCAAATGCACTAAATGTGGCTGTTTTCTTTTTTGTTTTGTTTTGTTTTGTATTTGTATTTTTTGCTAACAGTATGAAGGAAGTAGGAGGAAGCCATAAGCAGTGGAGAGGTCTCCTGTCACCCACCTGTAAGCAGTGCCCTGTGGCCTATGCCAGCCCGGTTTGTGGTTCGGACGGACATTCCTACTCTTCAAAGGTGAGGACAGCTCTCCTTTCTTATTATGAAATAAATACGGCTTGTTTATCTGTATTGCCGTGTGAATATGATGTGACCCCGGAGGTTCATGTAATCAATCCCTCTCTGGAAGGCTCTGGGAATCTTAGGAGACAGAACCCTCCTGAAGGAACTGGGTGTGTGATTGGCAATGTAGAGGCTGGCCCCACTTCCTGTCTGCTCTTTCTTCCTGAAAACAGCCATAAGGTTGCCTGCTGCCTCAATTGTGATGAGAGGTTCCCTCCCTCCCTTCCGCTTTCCGCCATGCTTAAGTGGCACACCAAAGCCACCTACCTTACAGAAGGTTTGTCAGACATTTGGACGCAGCCTCACAGAAGTAACTAAGACAGTAATTAAGGCTAATCAACCATCTGTCTGTGTGGTCCTTTTGTAAATTCTTCATTCACTTTAAAGTAATATTAATGATATCATTGATTAGTAATATAACTTGAATGGCACTTATTTCTCCTACATCAAAATTTTTTGAGCCATGAAATATAAATGTTGTGATTAGTCTGAGCCTTTAAATCTGAAAACCAATGTTTCCTTCATTTCTTTCTACAGATAAAATCAGAAAAAAAAGCATTAGTAGTAATTACTGCTCTAACAGCAATAGCAACCATAGTTTGTCACCATTACTCTTTTAAAAAGTCTCAAAACTTTATCTGTATGTCAACTCATTTAAGTTTTCAAGAACACTTGGGAACTGCAGTTCAGGAAGTAATAGCAATAAGACCATTTTTATACTTTTGATTATCACTAAAGCTAGATTTGATAGCACCCTTATAGCAATGTTCCTGATTTCCCTATTATGCTGAATTCCTAATCACTATGTCAGAAGATTAAAAGATTCAGTAGAGTTTAAGAACTTAGTTTGCATGAGAAGCTGAGGTGTGTTCTTTGATTATGGGGCAAGGAGTTTACAACCTCATATTCATTCTGCAATATTCATGCGTGAATTTATTGTTTTACAAAAATGTGTTGCATTGAGTTAACCAGCACAACATTATGAATGCAGTAACACACCCTTAAAAGATTGTTTGTATTTTTTTGTTTTTAGCATATTATATATATCATGTCTTTAAGTCAGACTCACTTCAGTTCATACCCATTTTTCCCACTGTAATTTAAATATATATGTATATACGTATTTTTACTTTCAGAATATTTTGGCATGGGGAAATATTATAAATTGTACTTCATCTGAGAAATACTTCACTGAAATGTCCCCTTGCATTTCACATTCCATTGAGAATATTAGATTAGGGCTAGAGAGATGGCTCAGAGGTTAGGAGCACTGGCTGTTCTTCCAAAGGTCCTGAGATCAATTTCCAGCAACCATATGGTGGCTCATAACCATCTATAATGAGATCTGTTGCCCTCTTTTGACATGCAGGCACACATGGAGGTAAAACACTGTATAAATAAATAAATAAACAAGGAAACACTTGAAAAAAGAATATTATAATACAAAAAAATGACTAATTTAGGCAATAGTTACATAGCAAATATGTATGTGCTACTGTTAAGTAACTATTAAATAATCTGGAAGCTTCCATAGGTTTGTCCACTGAAGTTTTAAAGGTGGGGTTGACATAGACTTTATTGATTATAATGTGTTAAGTGAGTCTAGGGTCCTTTCAATGTGACTTTGACTTCAGGGAATTTATTATGTTACTGAGTCTAAATTATATACTATTATTATGGATAAAGTACAAATGATTTATTACAAGGCAATGTAACATGTAAATCACTATGTCAGCTAGTCAGGTTACAATAAATGGTACAAAGGTACACTTCCATACAGACAAACGCACATTGGGAAGTAAACTTTAATCCTAATTTTAATTTAGGAACATTGATGGCTAAGTAATTTGAGCCAGCAGAGAGAGTGGCTTTTTTTCATGCAGACAGCTAATATGAATCTAACATTGTATGTATGCCAGAGGATGATTGAATCCAGGCTATACTTCTTCATAACAAGCACTATAGGAAGCCCATCGCCAGTCTCTAAAGATCGGTATTATGCTGCTTCTGTAGATGATGCTTCTTTCCAAAAGTTACTTTCCCTGGAAAACGGATTACCATCAGGTCATTTACACAGATCGGAAATTATTACACAGGAAGCTATGCTTGATGGTGTTTTTGTTACAAAGTAATTAAAAACACACTCTTTAAATTTTGCTTGGTACTACAGTATTTTTGTTTTTTCTCCTTATAGTCCAGGATATGCTGTGAAACTTTGGTATGCCAGTACCGTGATCATGGTAGATAAATAATATTGTCAGTAAAATTAACCTCAAAACAGTACATATTTTTTTCTATTTTTCTTTTATTGAAAATAGATGTTATGATAAACATACTAAAATCTGTATATCTAAAGAAGCTACGCAAGAAAGAGGACCCTGGGTAAGATGGGTAATCCTCACTTAGAAAGACAAATGAGATGGACATCAGAAGAGGGAAAAAACAGGGAACAGGACAGGAGCCTACCACAGAGGGCCTTCCCTGCAGGGTATCAAAGCAGATGCTAAGACTCATAGTCAAACTGTGGCCAGAGTGCAGGAAATCTTATGAAAAAGGGGGAGATAGAAAGTCCTGGAGGGAAGAGGAGCTCCACATGGAGAGCAAGAGAACCAAGAATTCTGGGCACAGGGGTCTTTCCTGAGACTGATACTGAAAACAAGGACCATTCATGGAGATAACCTAGAACCCCTGCACAGATGTAGCCCATAGCAGCTCAGTATCCAAGTGTGTACCCTCGTAAGTGGAACAAGAACTGTCTTTGATATGAACTCAGTGGCTGGCTCTTTGATCACCTCCGCTGAAAGGGGAGCAACCTTACCAGACCACAGAGGAAGACAATGCAGCCAGTCCTGATGAGATCTGATAAGCTAGGGTCAGATGAAAGGGAGGAGGACCTCCCTTATCACTGGACTTGGAGAGGGGCATGGAAGTACATGAGAGAGGAAGGGTCGGGTTGGGAGGAAATGAGGAAATGGGCTACAGCTGGGATACAAAGTGAATAAACTGTAATGAATATAAAAATTAAAATTAAAAAATAGATTTTCTTTTTTTTT
>CM053764.1:69974103-70028108 GCA_028658305.1 Pachyuromys duprasi
TTCTAAAATCTGTTCTTGATATAGATTTATAGGTTTGTCAGACACTCAAAATTAATCTTGAACATTTTGTAAATTTTGTAATGAATAAGCATTTTCATATCAAGTTCAAGAGATGCTAAAGTAATGAGTTGAAAGAAGTTACAGTATAATATTCAATTAACTAATTTGGCTCTCATTAAAGCATTTGTAATTAACTTTTTATTTCTACTTAGATTAGATGTTGAACATTTTTATAGCGCTTAAAATTCATTGTGATTTTTTTCATGACAAAATCATTTTTACAGTCATTAAAACATTGGATTAATGTTGAAAGTTTTATTCCAGTGAAAGAGCCGTTTCTCAGTTACAAACATCCGCAAAACTGTCCACAGTTTTTAGTTATTTGTTACAGGGACAGTTTAGGATTCTCTTTGTTCACTAAAGACTTTCTCAACAACTAAAAATCAAGTGTTGGGAGGATGTGAGTGATATAATTAGTCACTGAATGAGTTTATTGCTTCCTGAAGTCAGCTGAATTAAGTTATTTGCTGATGCATTTCACGTTGGAGCCTGAACGTCTACCCCATTTAATTTTAGTGTAATTTCCTCTGAGTAAATTGTGGGGGCAACTTCTAAGAAAATCATGTTAAATCAAAATTAGCATATACAGTTCTTTTGTGTAAGAAGATCATAGCCTTTTAAACAATGGAGTTAGATTAGAATTTTTTCTCATAAAATATATATATTAAGAAGGATTTTAAGATATACAAGCTTACCATTTTATAACGTTTCATGTTCTAGAGGAAATCACGGCAGATGAAACTACAGTGAAATATAAAATCACCTGTGTCATACAATTTTAATTATTTTCTTTCAGTTTCAATTTTTTTTCTGTTAACTATTGTGTAAGATAACTATTGTGAAAAAAATGCCCAAGTCACAATAACTCATTGGTTACGCAGAAAAAGAAGACAGATTCCTGAAATCCTGGGACTACTATTGTTATCTTCATTATTTTATTTTAGAACTTGTTCTATTGTTCATTACATGCAAAGCCAGGACCTGTAGCCAAGTCATCTACCTATTTAAGGTAGAGACTAAACATCACAATGAAATGAAGTGATACCAACAATTTGCAAATAATGCTAATGAAGTTTTTTAAATTCAAACTTTAAAACCCATGTTATTTTAGATTTAACCCAGTTATCTGAAGAACTTAAAAAACAGTGAAGGTAAAATATACTCATTATATTATATGGAGGCTTAAATGAAACAATTTGAGAAAATATCCTTAAATGCACTCTAAAGGGACAATATTCAAAGACATAGTACTCAATCTTTTTTGTACATTTACTCTATTTTAAAACTTGTATAATAGAATTGCAAGTGTACTCTTGGGGTTTTATTAATAGTTCTAAGTCTACATCCTCATGAAAAGAATCTAAAGGAATCATTCATTCAAATACATACATACATACACACATATATATAAAGCAATTTCATTTACCTATGTATTTATAGAAACAGTCTTATGCTACAAAGTTGTCACATAAATATCTCATATTTGTTCATAACTGAGACTTAGAGAAAGTCCATTAGAAAACTTTGTATATGATTATTTAAAAGAATATATATATATAGTGCATGCATTCACAATATATATATACCTATGTAAAATTTAAACAAGTGATAATATTATAAATATGGATACAGGATATATGTTAAATTAATTTCATATGTAAATGTGCATATTTGGTCTGTATATGTTATTTGTAAGAAATAAAAAATAACCATACAATTATTTTATGTTTGTGATATTACAAATTTTTCAATGATTTTTCTCCTTGGATTATTATATGACCTACTGAGGTGTGCAAGTCAGGAACTAATGACACAAGTTTGTGTCCCAAACAGACTCAAATAAGAGACATAAGTCAGACATAGTCAAATAGCTGAAACTGAATAGACACATATACAAAGGGCAGCTCAGGAGATTCACTGCCTATTCGTATATCACTCTTCTGTCCTTTTATATCCTGATGTAATATAATCAATTTATAGAAATGATCTGGACAGAAGCAATGGCATATGCCTTTAATCCCAGAATTTGGGAGGCAGAGAGAGACAGGTGTCTGAGTTCAAGCCTAGCTTGGTCTATAGAGCAAGTTCTAGGACAACCAGGACTATACAGAGAAACCCTGTCTCTAAAAACAATAAATACATACACACACACATAAATACCTAAATAAATGAAAAGAATGAAAGAAAAGTAAAGTAAACAATAATCTGTCAATTTCTGGGCTGTTACAATCCTCAGTGACTGCTCATAAAATTATTCCCTGAGTAAATGCACTATTGCCTTGTCTGGGAAAAGTTAATTACAGAGAGTATAGGATGTCCCCTAGAAATATAAATATAAATGAAAAAATGTTGAAATTCTATGTACACATAATCTATGTAAACATTCTTTGACTTTTTATTGATATTATATCCGCATGTATTTGAGTTAATATTTTGTTTTTGTTTCTATTTACACAGTGCAAACTAGAATATCAGGCGTGTGTTCTAGGAAAGCAGATCTCTATCAGATGTGAAGGGCGTTGCCCATGTCCCTTCGATAAGTCCACCAGCACAGGCAGAACTATTAAGAGAGGTAAGTCATAGAAATTTGTTCATGCCTCTATGTTCCATCTACTCTCCATGGATATTTTGTAATAAATAGTAATTCATAAAACCTGAAAGAAAATTGCTTTTATACCTATGACTAGCTTATAAGAATAATCTTTTCCACTTATTGTGAGCTAGGCCTCAATTATATATAGAAACCTTTCTCATGCCATTGACAGTCATTATCAAAAGAAGTGAAACTTACAGAAATGTTAAATTTTTGTTTGCTCACCAAATATAATATGTGAATTTAGTTTAATATTTTTAGAACTAGGAATTGCTCCTTAATTAAATGTTTGGCCACATATAAAATTCCTTGAATATTGTTTTTATAAATGAGATGCCTATTAAGTGTGCAGTGTGTGTATGAAGGTGAGCACCAATGAAACAATTTTATAAATCATACATTTTAGTAACTTGATGAATAGTGTCATACATACTTTTTCTTTTCTTAAATGGATAACTTAAAATTTCATGAGTGTTTGTGTGTATGTAATTGTCATTATACTTTCGAATAGGTCTACAGAGTTCTAAAATCAACATTTCACTTTATAACTGTTTGACTATTATAATTTGAGAATAAGCATGGGTTTCCTGTGGTAGAGAAGTATTCATTGGTGATTTTTTCCTGAAACATTTTGAACAATGGCTACAAATATAAAAAAATCTGATTTGATATCAAATTTCCTTATAACAATTATTCTATTTTGAACACAGTATGCTAGTTTTCTGTAATAAAACAAAATGCCAAGGCTAACCAATTATAAATGAGAAAAGTCAATTTGGGCTCATGGCTCAGTGGTTTCAGCCCATGACTTTTGATTTTTGTATTGCAGTACAAAACTGCAGGAAAAGCAGGAAGAGTGCTCATCTCATAGTGGCCAAAAGAACAGAGAGAGAGACAGAGACAGAGACAGAGAGACCCAGAGAGAAACCAGACAGAGACAAAGGAGGAGACAGATTCCCAAATAATTTTTAAGAGTGTAGTCCTTTCTGCTTCTGGGATGCCTCACTCGTGATGATCTTTTCTAGATCCCACCATTTGCCTGCAAATTTCATGATTTCCTTGTTTTGAATTGATGAGTTGTATTCCATTGTGTAAATGTACCACAATTTCTGTATCCATTCCTCTACTGAGGGACATCTGGGTTTTTCAATATCCAAGTGGGTTTCCCTAGTAAAGGGAACAGGGACTGTCTCTGACATGAACTCAGTGGCTGGCTCTTTGACCTCCCCCACACACATACTAGGGAGGAGCAGCCTTGCTAAGTCACAGAGGAGGACATTGCAACCAGTCCTATTGTGACCTAATAAGCTAGGGTCACACGGAAGTGGAAGAGGCCTTCCTCTATTACTGGACTTAGAGAGGAGCAGGGAGGAGATGAGGGAGGGAGGGGTAAGGAGGGAACGAGGGAGGGGGCTACAGCAGGGATACAAAGTAAATAAATTGTAATTAATATAAAAAATAAAAATTTAATTAAAAAAAAAAGAGTGTATTCCTAAAGACCTATCTGCCGGAGCCTGCTGGCAGAGTTGAACAGTTCTTGAGTCAGGACTGAGGAGTGAAAGAAAATTAATAAACCAACACACTGCAAATGGGATCTGTCTGAGAGGGCTTCCAGTAGAAAAAAATAATCACCTCAGTTTATTCCAATAATCCCTTTAAAGGCAGGCCAAAAGCACCTCAGTACAGTGAATGGGTTCATGGATAAGTCAAACTTCTTTACCTGGACCACCTGTCTTTGTGATCCTCACACAAACAAATGGTGTGCTTGACAAGATATCCCACTTCCTGTTTTAAACAACAGGAGGTAGACTTGGCAAAACTTCTACCTTATCACTGTCTCCAGGTGAAGGCCAGAGTGAAAACACGTCTTTCCGCTGAGATCTAAATAACAAAGCACCCCGGCAAACCAGCAGCTCCCCACACCTATCTTTCTTCACTAGACTTCAGATATTTACTATGAAGGTTTCACATTAGTAGCCTAGTATTATAACAGACTTGGAAAACTGATTATTCAATCCATGAACATTTAAGTGACATTCAAAATCTATGGTACAGCATATGGTATAACTATTGATCGATGTTTTAATCTCATGAAGAATATATTATCTTAGACAAATTTTCTAAAACTCAGTGATGTTATTTATTTACATATCGGTCACTGAAGTCATAATTTAGTTAAATATTTTAAATAAAATTATGTGAAAATTTGGACCTTCAGTTAAAACACCAAATCAGTATCATTGATCAAAAGAAAATTGATTAATTTGAAAGTAGCCAGTGAACACCCAGTGTTCAGACATGTGCACAGTGACATCAACTTCTCCAATTGTCTGAGGCACCTTCTACGATTAGCCCTGTGATTTAAACATTGCTTTTGTTGTCTCACTAGAATTGATTAGTTTTCACTCTTGGTTACTTCTATATAATTTTCTCTATTTTTCAGTCCAATTTCTTCAATATTCTCTAGATAACTATTAACATGTTGACTCTATCAATTACCACCACAACATCTAAAGCTAATTATAGTTTTCTTATTTTAATTTTTATTAATTACACTTTATTCTCTTTGTATCCCCACATAAACCCCTCTCTCCTCCCTTCATAATCCCACCTTCCCTCCCACTTCTCCACACATGCCCCTCCCCAAGTTCACTGATACAGGAAGTCTTCCTTTCCTTCCTTTTGATCCTAATCTATCAGCTCTCATCAGGAGTGGCTGCACTGTCTTCTTCTGTGGCCTGGTAAGGCTGCTCCCCCATCAGGGTGAGGTGATCAAAGAGCAGGCCAATCAGTTCATGTCAGAGTCAGTCCCTGTTCCGGTTATTATGGAACCCACTTGGATACTGAACTACCATGGGCTACATCTGTGCAGGGGTTCTAGGTTTCCTCCATGCATGCTACTTGGTTGTAGTATCAGTCTCGGGAAAGACCCCTGTGCTCAGATTTTTTAGTTCAGTTGCTCTTCTTGTGGAGCTCCTGTCCTCTCCTTATCTTACTATTTCCCACATCTTTTGTAAGATTCTATGTACTCTGCCCAACAGTTGGCCATAAGTCTCAGCATCTGGTTTGATAGTCTGCAGGACAGAGCCTTTCAGGGGCCCTCTGTGACAGGCTCCTAGCTTGTTTCCTGTTTTTTTCTTCTGATGTCAATCTGCTTTGCCTTTCTGGCTGGGGACTGAGCATTTTAGCCAGAGTCCTCCCTCTTGATTAGTTTCTTTAGGTATACAGATTTTAGTAGGTTTATCCTATTTTATATGTCTATATGAGTAAGTATATACAATGTGTGCTTTTTTGCTTCTGGGATAGCTCACTCAGGATGATCCTTTCCAGTACCCACTATTGACCTGCAAATTTCCTGATATCCTTGTTTTTTATTGCTGAGTAATATTCCATTGTATAGATGTACCACCATTTCTTTTAACTGAGATTTTTGATATCTGTGCCTTCCTCACTCTGCTCCCAAGAGAATATATTTTCACAATTGCATTGAAGACTTTTAATTCTGATAATCATCTAAGGAATGGCATGAACCCTATCATATTCAATATCTATGTCTGTCATATTATATAAGAACTTTTGAAATGTTGCCTTGATAAGTGTTGTTACCTAAAGTACCACAAATCTTCAACAAGGTTTCTGTTCAATAATAGTTCCCAATTTCAGGATTACTTTTTAAAGAGGTATTGTGTTTTATATGGTATCACTTTATCACATCATGTCATAACTGTGCTAGAATATGCATTAAATTCGGATAGTGACATGTTTATAAAGTAAACCACTAATGAATAAACAATAACAATATTGTGTCACTTAAACTTTCATTACAATAGTTAGATTAATATGCCAAAAGAACTCTTCTTAAAGTCCTACCATCAATGGATAAAGATAATTTGTGTTCAGTTGTGCATCAAAAGAGAGGTAAGAGGATTTTAAACTAATTCTGTTCTGACAGATTGTCAGGGCAAAGTAAGAACAGGATTTTGCCAGCTACTGTGGAAAAGCAGTATAGAAAAATTTGAATGTCATTTCTCCACAGTGCCAAAGGCCAAGAGACTTGGGAAATGTAAAACTCAGTTCAGTATCATTTCCAATCTTCCACCTGTCATTTATAGTAGAAGCATGTCTTAGGGCAACTGTGCATTGCAAGAAATTCTTTTTAATGTCATCTCTGCTATAGAAGTAGTGAGAAAGAAACTACATTCTATAAAATGGTTCTCCAACCTTTCTGATTCTCCCTCTGAGGTCAAATTGATATCACACAAGACTTTCAGTTTATTAATTGCAGAGCTAACCTTTTAAATTTTCTTGAACTACACCAAAACTAATAAAATAGATTTTTTTATAAAGTAGAGGAAATATAGCTACCCCTTATTCTCCAGAACTCTGTCCAGGTTCTACATAAATTGATCCAAACATTTAAATTTAAACATCTTATATTGAGAATTACATATTATCTGTGAATGATTTCAGATTCTGACTTTAAAGTTTATAAACTCCTAGGCATATATCCAAAAGAAACTCAAGGACACAACAAGGACATTTGCTCAGTCATGTTTGTAGCGGCTTTATTTGTAATAGACAGAAACTGGAAACAACCCAGATGTCCATCAATGGAGGAATGGATACAGAAATTGAGGTACTTTTACACAATGGAATACTACTCAGCAATTAAAAACAAGGAAATCATGAAATCTGCAGACAAATGGAGGGCTCTAGAAAAGATCATCCTGAGTGAGGTATCCCAGGAGCAGAAAGACACACATTGTATATACTCACTTATATAGACCTATAAGATAGGATAAACCTACTAAAATATGTACACTTAAAGAAGATAAAGGAGAAAGAGGACCTGGAGTAAGATGATCAATCCTCACTTAGAAAGACAAATGGGATGGACATTGGATGTAGGAGAAATCAAGTAATAGGACAGGAGCTTACCATAGAGGGCCTCTGAAAGACTCTACCTAGCAATATATCAAAGCAGATGCGGAGACTCAACCAAATCTTCGGCAGAGTGCGTGGAATCATAGGATAAAAAGTGGAGTTAACATGACAGAGAGAGGACAGGAGCTCCACAAGGACAAAATATATCAGGGCATGGGGGTCCTCTATGAGACTGTTTCTCCAACCAAGGATCATGTATGGATATAACCTAGAACCCCTGCTCAGATGTAGCCCATGATAGCTCAGTATCCAATTGGGTTTCCCTAGTAAGGGGAACAATAACTATTTTTGACATGAACTCAACAACTGGCTCCTTTACTCACCCCCCCCCAACACACTGAAAAAAGAACAGTCTTGCTAGGCCACAGAGGGGAGGACATGACAGCCAGTCCTGAAGATACCTGATAAGCTAGGGTCAGATGGAAGGGGAGGAAGACTTCCCCTAGCAGTGGACTTGGAAAGGAACAGGGAGGAGATGAGGGAGGGAGGGTGGGATTGGGAGGGAATAAGAGAGGGGGCTATGGCTGGGATACAAAGTAAATAACCTGTGATTAATATAAAAATATAAATTAATAAAAAATTAAAGTTTATAAACAAATCCTTCAATAAGTAACCAACATAATTTTTGCATATTTCATACTTCTTTCAACTTTCCCTTTATATAAAAACATTCCTAGAATAACCTAAAGAAAAGTGTTCATTTGCAAGATTTATCATTTGAAAGGTGCAGCCACACTATTAAAAGAATCATGGCATTCCAACTGATTATAAAAGACCATGACATGTTTTAGCTAGAAGAAAATGAGATTTACTGTGCACATGAGCTATGAATAGATAATTTCCATAACTTTTGTATATACATATAAAATACAATAAAAATTGTCAATTTTATAAGAGATTTAGAGAAAATCACGAAAGACCTTAAGAAAATATATTTCCTCTTAACATGAAGATTTTACCTTAAGTATATATTTAATTGCAATAGTTCCTTAGCAGAATAAACATATCTATACAATCAAAAGGGCTCTATTTTGTTATTCATTTGGTCTTCTAGGTTCAGGAAATTATTTATTTGGCCCTTTTCATTCTAACTTGAAAATAATTGTGCCTCATGCTTGCTGTATTTATAGTTTTCAGAAGCTTCCTTTTCCACTTGTGTCCTTGCTCACATGTGTCCTTGTCCCCTCTGCTCTTGGAATTTTTGACTCACAGTTTGTGCATCTGATAATGTTTCAGCTCCCATTGTCCACCGTCATTGCAACAAACAAATCAAGGTGCCACAGGAACATTGAGAAAGAGGCAATATCTTAGTTTTCCCTGGCATCTTACCAGTCAATGATCTTGTGATGCAGATAAGGTTTTATATTGATACCTTCTCTCCTACAGATGAAGAGACCCCTGGGTGGTTTCTTGTTCTGCTTTGTTCTGTTTTATTTCTTTATATTTATCCACTGAAACATAATCCATTGTCAGTCACAGCCTTCATTTATTTGTTAAGTGGTTAGTTTCTAACACAAAGTGAATTTCAAATTTCTCAGGAATGACTTACAAAGAAACATGAAGAAAGACTTTATACCTTGGAACTGGAACCAGAAGTCAGCTAAAACTCAGCTAAAAACATTTACAACAGAGCTTACTCAGCAAAGAACCAGAATACAATAGTGATCTTTTGCCTAAAGATGATGCAGTGATACAATATATATATATATGAATGAAGAAAGGACGAGATGGCTCAGTAGTTCAAAGTGCTTGCTTCTCTTCCAGAGGATAAGAGTTTAGCTCCTGGCACCCAAGTTTTATACTTCATAGCAGCCTGTAACTCCAGCTTTAGGAGATCTAACAGCTTCTCCTACCTCCATGTAGATATACACACATGTGGCCCACACTTAGATGGACACAAATAAAGATAAACAAAAGTAAAAAATAAATATAAAAGAGAGTGGAAGGGAAAATTAACGTATTGTTCTTTAGTTTTTTTAATTATTATTATTTTATTAATTACAGTTTATTCACTTAATATCCAGGCTGTAGCCCCCTCCTTTATCCCCTCCCAGTCCCAGCCTCTCTCACTAACTTTTCTGCACCTATGTCCTTCCTCTGATCCACTGATAAGGGAGATCTTCCTCCCCTACTATCTGACCCTAGCCTATCAGGTCTCATCAGGATTGTCTGGATCCTCTTTCTTTGAGGCCTAGTAAGGGCACTTCACCACTGGGAGGTGATCAAAGAGCAGGCAACTGAATTCATGCCAGTGACTGCCCCTGTTCCTCTTCCTAGGAAACCCACATGGAGACTGAGTATTCAATGAGCTACATCTGAGCAGGGGGTCTAGTTCTTCTCGGTTCATGGACCTTGGTTGATTCTTCAGTCTCTGCAGGGCCCTCTGAATCCAGATTTTTTTATTCTTTTGGTCACCTCGTGGAGCTCCTGTCCTTCCTGGCCTTTCTATTTCCTCCTTCTTCCCAATGTTTGGCTACGAGTCTCAGCACCCGCTTTGATACCCTGATGGGTAGAGTCTTTCTGAGGCTTCCTGTGGAAGATCCCTGTCCTGTTCCCTGTCTTCTCCTACTTCTGTTGTCTATCCTGTTTGTCCTTCTAAATGAGGATTATGCATTTTTCCTAGGGTCCTCCCTGTTGTTTAGCTTCATTAGGACTACAGATTTTAGTATATTTATTCTATATTATATAGCTAATATCCGCTTGTATGTGAGTATATACAATGTGCGTCTTTCTGTTCCTGGATGACCTCGCTGAGGTTAATCTATTCTAGTACCCTCCATTTGCCTGCAAATTATATGATTTCATTGTTTTTAATTGCTGAATAGTATTACATTGTGTAAATGTATCACAATTTCTGTATCCATTCTTTGATTGAGGGACATCTAGGTTGTTTTCAGATTCTGTCTATTATGAATAAGACTACTATGAACATTGTCGAGCAAATAAATGTCCTTGTTGTATGGTTGAGCATCTTGCAATTATATGCCCAGGAGTGGTCCAGCTGAATCATGAGGTAACACTATTCCTTATTTTCTGAGAAAGTGCCAGATTGATTTGCAAAATGGTTGTACAAAGTTACATTCCCACCAGCAATGAAGGAGGGTTCCACAATCTTTCCAGCATGTGTAATCCTTTGAGTTTTTGACATTAGTCATTCTGATGGGTGTGAGTTGGAATCTCAGTGTTGGTTTGATTTGCACTTACCAGATGACTAAGGGCACTGAGCATTTCTTTAAGTGTTTGTCTGCCATTTGACATTTCTCTGTTGAGGATTCTGTTTAGCTCTATACACAAGTTTTTAATTAGATTACTGGATTTGTTGGTATTTAACTTCTTGAGTTCTTTATATATTCTGGATATTAGTCCTCTGTCAGATGTTGGGTTGGTGAAGATCTATTCCAAGTCAGTAGGCTGTAGTTTACTTCTGTTGACAGTGTCCTTTGCTTTATAGAAGCTTTTCAGTTTCATGAGGTCCTATTTATTGATTGTTGATCGTAGAGCTTGTGCTTTTGATGTTCTATTCAGGAAGTTGTATCTTGTGCCAACGAATTCAAAGCTCTTCTCTACTGTTTCTTCTAACAGATTTACTGTGTCCAGATTTATGTTTAGGACTTTGACCCACTTGTACATTACTTTTGTGCAGGGTGATAAACATGGATCTATTTGCATTTTTCTAAATATAGGTATCCATTTAGACCAGTACCACTTGTTGAAGATCTCTCTTTTTTTTCACTTGTATGTTTTTATCTTATCTTATTTTTGTCAAAAATCAAGTATCAATAGTTGTATGGGTTTATTTCTGGGTCTTTGATTTAATTCCATTGGTCTACAAGTCTGTTTCTATGTCAGTACCATGCTATTTTTATTACTGTTGTTCTACAGTACAGCTTGAGATCAATGATAGAGATACCTCCAAAAGATCTTTTATTGTACAGGGATATTTTTTAGCTATTCTGTGTTTTTTTTTTGTTTTGTTTTGTTTTGCTTTCCCTACATGAAATTGAGAATTGTTCTTTTAAGTTCTATAGAGAATCGTTTTGGTATTTTGAAGGGCATTGCATTAAATTGGTAGATTGCTTTTGGTAGATGGCCATTTTCACTCTGTTAATCCTACTGATGCGTGAGCATGGGAAATCTTTTCGTTTTCTGATTTGTTCCTTTAGAATGTAACTTTTTGGTTTTCTCTAATGGTCTCATATTTACTACTTTCAGAGTATAGTAGCTAATTTGGGATATGTTTAACACTGGTTGCTTTAACTTATAATAGTAAAATATCAGCAATTTGCATTTTGTTAAATGAACAGCACTTAGTTATTTACATTAATTTTATTTTGGAAGTATAGATATTATTATCATAAAAATCATAATTATTCATTATTACTTTGTATGTTGTTCATGGAGTCTGCTTCCTCTTATGTTTTACAACAATTATAATACTGTAATTTGTACAATGTGATAGCTTGTGTATATTTCAAGAAGATACCATCTTCAAAACTGAATGATATAAATATGAATATATACACTTTTTCTTACAGTGCTGTTATTTTAATATTTTTCATGTCTACACCACTTCCAATTTAGATCATTATTGGGGAAGTATAGACTTTTGTAAAAAAAAAAAGTTACCGGATTTAACTAATATGATGTTACTTTGCTTCCATCTATTAAATCACAATAACTATATTATTTAAAAAAAATGAACAGCACTGTCCCATCATGATTCCTGTTTATTTGGCAAGATCAAGAAAACCCTTACTGCAGCCTTCAACCAAGCAGTCATCAATTGAGCCTGATAGAGCTGTATCCATTAGCAGTGTAGCAAAATTATGGCTTTCTGAATGATTAATGAGACACACACTTTTTTCCCCTCTAAATAATTTTTTATTGATTTTCATAGAACACAGTTCTCAATACTATTTAAAAATATTAGTCTACTCATTAAAATAAATTTTATTCAAAACACACATGAGCAGACTTAAAATCATTTCATGGCATCATAGCATAGGAGGTAATATGATGATACTGTTTACAATTTGGTCACAGCCAATTTCATTTGATTTTGGTAAGTGCTTGTTCAGGATTTATAGGGAGTTAACAGAATATAGACATTACTTTACATTTGCCTTGTATTATTGAAGGAAAAGAACTATAGTGGTAAAGCTTAGCAATTTCAGCAACTTTGTCTTATTTTTGACTTATGAGTAGATAAAAGGATGAATAACATTATAAGTAGATTACCATTTCTCAGAGGAACCTGAGTTTTCTAAGATGCATTTTTTGATCTACACTTGAATGTTGTGAGCAATCCTCTGGGTCTATCTAAATGCCAGCCTTAAGAAATATCAACTTATTACCTCAGGTTATTGCAGATTACATTCAATATAATATTTAATTAATATTTATAATTTCTACAATGTGTAGCTTTAGCAGGAAAAAGACCAAAGAAGCATAGCAGCAAAAACACAAAATATCACAATTTTATGATAATAAAATCAGCTCATTTCTCTTCTTAAACATACAACTGAAATGAAAATGAAGCTTTCAGTCCGACAAAACTCTTTTTAATAATGTTATTTTTTCTCTATTTCACAAAACATTACACAGCATACATAGAAATATAGAATATACATAAAATATAAATATATGTGAAACTATATAGAGGGATAAAGAGAAAATAAATACGATTTTGCATTCTCTAGCCTTCTATATACACATACATACATATGCACAAATACGTATATATAATATATATTTACATATACATATCCATTGTTCATAAATTATATGTACTATTAGATGATAATATACATTTATATATGTATATTTAGTATAAGCGAGGACAAAACATTTTCACCTAACAATTAGTCTTTTTCTACTTAAGTTTGCCATCACTATTAAAAATAGTATAACACTTTTATTACTTAACTTTTGTGTCTAACATTAAATTTCATATCATGCCTAAAATACAACCATTTAGCTTTTGTTTACCTTTGCATATAACTTTCTATATACTTATAGCCTATAGAGATATATAGAGTATCCAATTATATATATAATATTTATAGCTATAGTCTATAGTATTCCTTTTTTAATTATTAAAACTCTTAAGCTATTAGTTTTAGTTAATATTTAAGCTTATTTAGTGTACCTCATTAATCAATAATTTCTTTAGGTGTTAGCCATACAACTTTTTCCATACTTATGACATTTCACTTGCAGTGTGCTTACAAGATACTCATTAAAAATGTGTCTTTCATAAGCAAAAGTCACTCTTCTGTAATAATTCAGGAATTTAAGCCCAGAAAGTCAGAAATCCTTTGTACTTTAGCATCAAATAGTTCTGCTCTGTTTATAGATTCAAATACCATTCCTTTTTTTCAGAAACATTTAACTCTCTTCTCTGACCTTTTATTGTTCATTTGAAAGACTTAAGAAGAAAGGACTGTGGACACCATTGTAGCTGTTTATAAGACATTACTGTCATAATCATTATTGCTTCGTAATTACCATATCGTTCTTCATCTCAAATATCAGAGGACAAGGAATTTGAATTGAGTGTATGTGGTATTGTCTCAAAGAACTAACACATTTTTACAAATTTCATTCAAGTTTTACTAACTTCACCAAGGATCTCCTGCACTGTTCTTTGTTTTGTGACTTTTCCTGGGAGACTTGAAATGTGTGTTCACACAGGGTATAGTTATCTGTTGGGGTGACCCACAAATATTGTTTTTCAGGCAATGTTATTTTTTATTATAATATATTATTTTTATTAATTTCAGTTTATTCCTTTTGTATCCCACCTGTAGCTCCTTCCCTCTTCCCCTCTCAATCCCCTATGTTCTTAATTGTTTTTTTGAAGCTGATAACCTGGCTAAGGGCTAATAGGATAGGATATGTAAATGTCATTTCTTCACCTGCCTTTAAAAGGAAGGCAGGCTGCCAAAGGGACCACAGTTTACTGTTTAAGTAAGGATTGTGGCTTTTGGCATACTTCCTGAACTGGAAGTCCATTGGGACTTCCAGGCAGACAGAGATGCAGGCAGAGGCAGAGAGATGGAAAGGAGCAAGAAGGTAAGCAGACAGAGAGACAGAGTGCTGGAGAACTTAGTAGCTAGCTGAGAGACTGCCCCAGCAAAAAGTCAACAGCCTTAAACATAGAGATGTGTCCCTGTCTTTATTGATAAACCTCATGTAAGTTCTGCAAAGGTCTTGCAATAAGAATCTAGAAGATGACCAATGCCCAATAACTTAGAAATTGTTAAAGTACATTAGCTTTTTATCAATTTGACAAAAAGCCAGGAAAGGTCAATTAAAAGGAGGAAAAGATCACAATTTCTGTGGTTTCATTCTGTGGTCACTCACCTCTATTATTTCTGGACCTATGGTAACAAGCAGAATTTTATTACATTGTATACTTCTGTGCTTGAGAATTCTAATTAGATAATCTGAAAACAAAATTCCACATAAAACTTTGTATACTAAAAGAACAAACTCTAAACATTTCTTATAAGTTGAATAATGTTCCTTAAATAATATTAAATAAATGTCTGTGTGTCTAACACCTAGATACAGAAATACGGGAAAAAATGTTCTAATCATTAAAAATAAAATGCCATTCAGGGCGACTAATTGTGACTAGAACTAGTGATGTTTTGGAGAGGTAAACATAAGAAACCATATGGTAGGATCAAGATGGAGATAGAGAGCTTTTAAAAGAAAAATTCTAAGGAATAAAGAAATACTCACATGTTAAGAACACTCTCTACTCCTTCAGATGATGAACCTGGCTACCAGGAATCATCTTGGATGTCTCACAAGCACTGGTGACTCCACCTGTAGGGCATTGGATACCCTTTTCTGACCTCCACAGCGACCCAGTCACATGGTGCTTAAAATATTGGATAACTATTTGTTATTTGATTAGACCACATTTAAATAGAATGATATAAATACAAACATTATACTATGATTTAACCATTATCAAATAATTGTATGCAAGGAATTTCACATGTATAAATTTTGAAGTTCCTGTCCCATAAAGTGATAAATCTAACATATGCCACCATCTAATTTATAAATAGACTGATTGATCTCTCTGATTAATTTCTTTTGATATCATATTACATATGTCTGAGTTTCTGACCTTGAAATTTTTAACATTTAAAAAAATCTACTTAGTTTGCAACATCAAACTAAGTTGGTAGGATTTTGACAACTTATTTTGTAATAACTGTATTTTCTCCTTTTCTAGCACTCCTAATTTGGGTATTTTCAAGTATCCTAAGACATTAAGATGTATCAAATGAAAGGGGTAGGTAGTATGTCCCTCCTGTACTCTTTTAAATTTAATTGCCATATTCTTTCCTTGGTTTCTGTTGCTATGAGGGAATATTATCCAATTCTCACCTACTTGCTGTATGAACTCCCAAACTTATACATAATTTGGGGGTTGATGTTGCTTCAGATAAACAGAACCAAGGTACAAACACAATATGATTAAACCAAATATCTAATGAAAAAAAGTGCAATCACTCAGGAACACAATTTAACTATCTATAGAAATAAATGAGACAAAATACTATTGGGGAATTACAGAAGTGGAGCCAGCAATCACACAGGTGTGAAAACAAGCTATCATTGCATGAAAAACAAAGGGAAGAATGGCATGAGAATCCCAGGGAAACTATATTCGGTACCATGTTACAGCTGTTGGCAAAGGCATGTTTTTGTACAGGCTTCCCTGGAGTTTTTATTGCAGTAAGAATTTTCATTGCAATGAAAATGTTCCAATCAAAAAAAGAAGTATTCAGTGAGATGTTGAGTCCAAGAATCA
Source organism: Pachyuromys duprasi (assembly GCA_028658305.1). Classification (NCBI taxonomy): domain Eukaryota; kingdom Metazoa; phylum Chordata; class Mammalia; order Rodentia; family Muridae; genus Pachyuromys; species Pachyuromys duprasi. The sequence continues at coordinate 69,990,537 of CM053764.1, forward strand.
GCTTTGCTGGCAAGGACCAAACCATTCTCCTCTGCCACCATGCAAACACACACTTTTAAGGAAATGTTTTTAACTTTATTAAATTTGAAAAGAAACTTATCCTGAATGGCACTGTTTATGTACTACACAACATGTACTGAAATGTATTCTTCTGCCAACTGAAGAAGTGCTGAACTAGAGTTTTAAAGAGAAATTTAATAAAATAGGATTTGCTTTAACTGAACTCTATCTCACTGAAAATGGCCTTCATGTTTCCAGTAGAGGACTCTAGGGAAAGCAAAGAAATGGGCTGATTGCCTGGCTGCTGTCATTTAAACTACCTGATAGAATGTCTTTCTTCAGGATGTGACAATTACCTTAAAGATATTTTCTTATGCAGTTATTTGGTTTTATCATTCAGCCTTCAATAATTGAACTGTATGAAACAGATTCATTCCAAGAGGGTACATTGCTTACCACATTCATCACACGGAAAGACCTTGTTTGTTGTAGTTCCTGATGAATCAGGATGAACCCGAGTAGCTTTTTTTCTTAAGTAAGAAATAGTGTTTTCCAAGTATTTGTTCAAGGAAAGGGAATGTATTATTACCATTCTAATCCCGAATTTGTACTGTCACAGAGAAGATAACATGGGAGTAAACAAACTATAGCATAAAGGTTTATAAAATAATCAATGTCAACAGTCAACTCTGTCTACTATGTGTTTATGAAGTTGTGAACATATATGACTATGTGTGTATGGCTACATCCTATATGGAGGAGGTGCCAGGAAGCTGCCAGACTCTTTGTTTTCTATTCTTCTTAAAACCCTTCGTTATATGTGGTAATGGGGAATGTTCTGTGCCAATCTTACCTCCCTTTTCCTGATTTATAACCATCAAGCTTTCTTCGCAACCTCAATTCAAGCCTTTTCCCCTGGTGATGTTAAACTTTATGTATATTTTGTGTTTCTGAAACATTCATGAGTATGAGAAAGTTTAATTAATAAACTGCGTAGAAGAAATTAAAACCATGATTAATAATCAAATGGGAAAATCATAGCCTTACATTGTCCATTGCACTATGTTCACCCTTCTCTTTGCCTTTTGATGGGAGCTGATTCAGAGCCTACATGATAACCTGAAATAACTGAATTTTGTGGGTTTAGAACATAACTTTAAGTTACCAACATAAAAGTTACATGAACACAAGAACTGTGCCATAGTGTTCTATATTTTATTTTGTGAATACAAAAGATACAGATTGACGAAGAGGAGGATAAATAACATTGTGTGGAGAGTGGGCACAGAAATGACTCATACCTGTGCTAGGATGCAGCCAGACCATTCAAGTTTTCATCCTACTGCTTCTTATGACTTGCACTTGAAACTGATAAATTGCCTTTTACTTGAATTTCTAATTAATATTTGTAGCCATAGTAATTTTTTAGCTATTTAAGGGCGTTCTCTCTCTTTTTCTCACTCTTTTTCATTCAAAAAATTTCATATTTTCCATTAGTTATATAATTATATTTGTAAAAAGCACCAGTGTAGGAAAAAGGGAAGGGAACTGGCTTTTGATAACTCATCGAAGAAAATAATTTAAATAAAATATCATTCCTACAAAGTAACATTAAATGACAGTATATTCTTTAAAGCATCATTTTCCATTAACTATAGGTTTTCTTTGTTAGACTCACTTTGGTAACCCATCTATGTATGGTGCTTATTTATGAAAACATGGGAAATCTATCACTTTTTCATTGCTGTCATTTGTAGGAATTAAAGTTTCATTAATTTTACTTATTTGTATAAGGAACTCTATAATTACTAAAATATTAAATTTTTTTATTTTTTATAATGAAAAATCTAAGATGACTGTTTTTCAAATTGGGATGGGTAAATTCTTCCAATTTGTTACATTTTATTTGATTTTGAGTCAGTATCTTTCAATCAAAGTTCATATCACTGGTATATGAGCATTAAAATGAGATTGAAATTACAGCATGAAATTGTTAAATACTATGGAGATTTTTAAAAATGTTTGAGTTAATGCAATATGCTTTATGAGCTAGCTATTACCCTATGGGATACGAAGTGCAGAGGTTTTGATTTAAAAGTTATGTGTTTTGGTGTCAAGTTGACAACGAGTGAATTTGTGATGCTTTTAATACAATGAAACCAGCTCTTTCTAGCTCCTGTATCCATGACGTCTTTGGCATGAAGAATTCTATCCTTAAACTATGAAAGAAAACAAACTCCTATTTCCTTACATTGCTATTGCTGTGTGTTTTGTTGCAAAGTGAAACAAATAAGTAATACAAAAACTTGTTGCAAACAAGAAGTAAACTACTAGAAAGAAAATACCGATATAGCATCAGTTAATGAAAAAAGGAGGCATGAATTAAAAAAGAAAGAAAGGCTATATGATAGAGTTTAGAATGAGAAAGAGAAGGGCAAAGTGATGTAATTATAGTATAACATCAAAAAATAAAAGAAACAATTTAAAAATTAAAATTATAGCATGAAAAATAGTGACTATCATTTATCATGTCTACTGTTTACCAAACAGTGGCCGTTTCTTTGCAAGCAAGTACTAAAAATAGAATTTGTAGAACTTTATACCACCCTTGTCTTGATGGCAAGCAATTCCTTCCACAGAACAGATACATTAAACATGTAATTATTCACTGGAAATAATGCCAATATTTTTCTTTCATCTATATGAAAACTGAGATTCTGTCCTCCCCCCAAGTTTGCAGGTGATACATACACACACTTGCATGTAAATATATAGTGTATGAATCTATCTATCTATTTATCTATCTACCTTTCTTTCTAGCCAATGAAAAAAAAACAACAGTAAATAATTTTGGATTATTATATAATAATATGTTTTATTTAGTTTTTTTCTAATTACATGGTAAAATTATTTTTGTTTTTTAAAATTTCAATTTACACTATTCAATTTAAGCAATAATTATTTTTATTTATAAGCACATATATTTTACTTGATATTAAATTTCTAATAAGCAAGCAGTTTCATTCCTATTTTATTATATATATTAAGATATATTTATATGTTAAAACCTGCTATTATATGCTTGGTAATGTTTGAAGTTACAATTTAATAAAACTTGATTTTTTTCATACCTAAGAACTCTCAAGAAAAATATACATGAGCAAAAACCTATGAAGAAAAAATAGAACCAAACCAGTAACATATGAACATACAAATTTAGATGTTAATTCAGAAGGTAGAGGGGTTAGGTGAAAAACAGCATTTCCCATAGATTTAAGATCATTTACCAGAAAAGAAGTGGGAGGCCCACACCATTGAAGAACTAATAAAATATTAGCAGTAAGTACTCAGAAATCTCAGAAGAGAAGGAATATCCCTAACTTTCAAGTAAAATGTGCCAACATGATTCTTTCAGTTACTCTCTGACATTTACTTGGTTTTGGAGTGAAATATAAGTATTGTGGAAGAAATACTTCAAAGGTCTTAATACACAGATTCCCTGATAATTCTACAGAGGTGTATTAATTTTTCTTCTGCTCTATAATTACTTAGATGGTACATGCCACCTTTGCTTTGGCAAGATCCTAAAGCTTAACAAGGTGAACACCCTGAAGGACTGCGACAAGCTGTCTAGCAGACAACTTTTATTTTTCTTCTTTCTTTATAAATATTATACTTGAATGACAGTCATTTTCAACTTGAAGCTTATGGATTTTATTGTGACATATCAGTGAATAACTGATATGTACATCTTTTAAATTTATTTCTAAGTTTAAGCTAATTACAGGAAAAGTCAGAACATGGGAATTTCTATCTCTGGTCACTGCTTGGAAAACTGGGAGCCTATAACACACATGGGTCTTGATACTAGAGGAAGAGAAATCCTAGTTTTTCACAGACACATGAAAATTCTATATGAATCAAGTTCTCAATGAATAAAAAGCTAAAGATTATGTAAGGTTCTCCAATCAAAGCTTCTTAGTTCTCTAAAGAGTACCTTCCATTTGGTACTGGCTTCTTTACTGACTAGCATGAATTCACCCATACATACTGATTTTAGAGTGTTATAGAGATATTATTTCTTTGGTTATTCAGTGAAGCCCCTATGAACTTATATAGTAGGGGCATCAAACAGATGAACTTGAAAACTACTGGAAAGAAGCTATCCTGTCAAACTTCTATATTACATTTTTTCCCTACATAAACATCACTTACTTGCCTCTTTCGAGCAGGACAACTTCAGTTTGGGCATTTGGAAGACTCATACTCTGCGGGCACCATAATGGTTGGAGCCAGTTTGCCAGACTCTAGGCACAGCTTTCTTTTGGATAGCAAATTTGCTGCCTGGATGTGGATTATTTTGCGATAACGTGACTCCCCACCTTCTTCTACTGGTTTTCCAATAATGATCTTCCACTCTCTGCCAGTCCCCACACTTAATGGATATTGGATTGCACTGACTGTGACCGTAGGAAGGTGATGATGTTTTCCCTTTTAGGACTTTAAAATGATCAGTCTATTCCCAGTAGGACTCAGTTTTACAACCCCACAGAAGGCGATGGTATTTACCTGGCTTCTGCCTCCCTGGCAGTGTATTGGATACACAGGAGTCCCTTCACTTCACTTGTGAACCTACAACCCCAGGGGCATGCTTTTCCTCCAGGAGCAAGTGAACCATCCCCTAGTTTTAAAGCTTCAAACACATCCTGTGTTGACACACCTCACTTAGTAAGAACGGTTAGTCAGAAACAGAACTACAGACGGTGAAAGACAAGGATAGTACATTTACAGACTCTCCCAGAACTATGGATTTTGATGGATTAGGTCTTGGTTCTCCTTTTGGCAAGTGTTGCTACCTATGTGCTGGTTTCTAAAGACTGAATGAAATTCCCATCATAGTGTCAATTGTACTATGGTCTGAGGGCCTTTTCCAACCCAGGTATATAAGTAGATAAAATTGTTGGGGATTGGTATGATTCTTATATTTTTATACTAATTACTGGCCCTCAAGATCTGGTTACTTCCTGGGTAAACCTATCCTTGTTGTACAAACCTGCCTAAGACATTATACCTAATTGGTTGATTAAAAGCCTAAAACCTGGGCAGGGCAGAATGGGTTAGGTGTGGCTAAGATCTTCAGGCGTTTGGTTTAAGACAATCATGGGAAGAAGACAGAATGACAGGAAGAGAGGAAGAAGGAGGATTACAGAAAGGTGAACATGCAGAAGAAACCACATAGGACTCAAATAATGCCGTGGAAAGGCCCAGATGAAGAATACAAGCAAGTATTTTGGGATTATGTATGGAAGGTAGTCCAGATAAGGATGGTTAAGGCAGATGGCATTGGATGGGGACTGGGAGGTGGATGATGAGGGTAATGAGACAGCATAGTGAAATATCTGACAGCCCAAGGTAAATAAGATTATAAAATGTAACATGTGTCTGTGTATTATTGTGATACCAGGTTAATTAATACAATTATAGTACTACTAATAATATATAGCCAAGCACACCTTTTTATTTACAACAACATAAAATAAATATGAAAATCAAATATTAATTGATGGTATGTCATAAAAGTTATTTTAGAACAGCTATTTGATAACTCTATTACCATCTGCTCAATATGAGTTCCTTGATAGAGTGTCTAATCAGTGGATCCTAGGACCTAAACATGAAAGCCACACTTAAAAGGTCTAAGAGATTCAGTTTACCTATCTATTTATTTATATGTACAAGTAACAGCAATGGTCAAAGAAGAGGTGGCTCTATAAATTTGGGTGTGAACAGGGTAAAAATATAAGGCAAAGGAAGGAGGGGAAATGATATAACTATATTTTAATTAAGTAAAGAAAAGTGAAAAAAGAAGAAATTTTTAGACATTCCGTATTCATCACAAGTCAAACTTCACTTTATGCTTTACAAAATTCAAGGCAACAAGAATCTAAAACCAAATAGCAATTTTATATCAAGTATAACAAAATAAAATTAAAATCAATACTAATTTGACATTTACACACTGAAATTATATTAAAATATTAAATGTCTTTGATTTTTATGAATGAAACATTGCTTTTAAAGGAGAAAAAAGCAATGGTTGACTATAAGTAAAAAGTATGGTTGACTATAAAGACTGCAGTTTGTAATATACAATAGTCTTGCAACTGAGTCAAAGTTATCCTTGTATAGTGTTACTGCATGCACATCACAGAGTCCACTCAATGTATGTTCAGAACTGACACTGCGCTAGAATTGCAAGATACAGCATGGGAGAGCCCAGAAGGAACACCTCGAATTCACTGTACATTTAAATTTGGATTAATTTCTGTTCAAAACCTAAATTGCATAATCAATTATATGACTACCATTTGGACCACATCCTATAGTTTAGGAAGCTGGGCACTAACCAAACAGGGCAGCATTATAAAGAATGCTGTCAGGCATTTGGATTTTCCCGTATTTTCTTAAAGCAACAATAAAAGGCCAAAGGACATTGTGTGAGTTTTTACTTCATAATTCTTTAGCAAATGATTCTGATGGTTTTCTTTGCTTCCTCTCTGTCTCTGTTTCTCTCTCCCTCTTCCTCTGTGGTTGTGTGTATGTGATTCTATGTGTGTGCGTGTGCATTGTGAGTGTTATGGAGAGAAGCATTTATTTTTAAGGAAGATGTTTTCTCATCCATATAAGAAAAAAAAAGTTAAATTCAGTGTGGAAGATACTGTACTACTTAAAAATTATTGCAAAATTTTAAGAAAAAAATATAATACTTATAATTTGACTGACTGATATGCTGTTTTGAAGACAAAGATATATTTGCAACATACCAGGGAAGAGTTTTACTATTAAAACCTTTGATCTGTTCTTTAATATTTTTATTTATTCCAATTTAATTTCTATGTATCCCAGCTGTAGCTCCCTCCTTTGTCTCCTCCCAGTCCCACTGAGCTGCCATGGGCTACATCTGAGCAGAGGTTCTCGGTTATCTCCGTGCACGGTCCTTGGTTGGAGTATTGGTCCCTGCAAAGACCTTTGGGCTGAGATTGTTTTGCTTTGTTGGTCTCCTTGTGGAACTCCCATCCCCTCCAGGTCTTTCTATCTCCCCCTTCTTTCATAAGATTCCCTGCACTCTGCAAGATATGGTTATGAGTTTCAACCTCTGCTTTGATACCCTGCTGTGTAGAGTCATTCAGAGGCCTTCTGTGGTAGCCTCCTGTCCTGTTCCCTGCTTTCTCTCACTTCTGATGTCTATCCAGTTTGTCTTTCTGAATTAGGTTTGAGCAACATCGCTAGGGTCCCCCTTCCTGCTTAGCACCTTTAATCTCTTTTAAATGTAGTTACTAAAACATACTAATTACTGATGTTCATATGGCTACTGTAAGGAAAGACAATGGGTATTAAAAGTATAAATAAATGAAATCTTAAAAAAAAGTATATGAAAAAAATCGAAGCTCCTACAGAATGTAGACAGAATGAGAATGAATGTGATAGTTTAAAAATAAAAACTTTTTACATGGTTCTATAATTTTACATGGATAAAAAGAGCACATAATTGATTATCAAAAATATTAATATATCCATCTTCGTAGTAGTAGTATTTGCAATAGCCTAAGGGTAAGAAATAATCCAAATAGATACTAAGAGATAGTTTGTCAAATATGTTATGAATGTTTATATGTAAGGTAATATGTTTTCAATGTATTATTTATTTATTTATTTATTATTTACTGCAGTTTATTCACTTTTTGTCCTGGCTGTAGTCCCTCCCTTGCCTCCTCCCAATCCATCCACCCACCCCTTCTACTCCCCCTATCTCCCTACCCTAGTCCATTGATAGGGGAGGACCTCCTCTTTTTCTATTTGACCCTAGCCTATCAGGTCTCATCAGGGCTAGCTGTATCATCTTCCTCTGTGGCATAACAAGACTGCACCCCCCCCCCAGGGAGAAATGAATAGTATAATTCAGAGTGCCTAAAATAGTCCAATTAGTTAATTAATTTAAAGTTTTATTTATTCACTTTGTATCCCAGCTATAGCCCCTCCCTCATCTCTTCCCAGTCTCAACCTCCCTCCCTCTTCTCCCATGTTCCTCCCCTAGCACAATGCTAGGGGAGGTACTCCTCCCCTTCTATCTTACCCTAACTTGTCAAATATTATCTGGACTGCAGCATTTTCTTCTGGTAGCCTGGTAAGGCTGGCCCCACCCCTAAAGGGGAGATGATCAAAGAGGCAGCCACTGAGTTCATGTCAGAGACAGCCCCTGTACCCTGTACTAGGGAACCCACTTGGAGACTGAACTGCCATGGACTACATCTGAGAAGGGGTTCTAGGTTTTCTCCATGCATGGTCCTTGGTTGGAGTATCAGTCTCAGAAAAGACTTCTGTGCCCAGACGTTTTGGTTCTGTTGATCTCCTTGTGGAGCTCCTGTCCTCTTCCAGGTTTTACTATCTCTCCCTTCTTTCATACGAATTTATAAATTTTAATAACTAAAAGAATTAATATCTCAGTTTATAATATATATGTAGACATGATAGAGATACAAAACACATTCATAATATATTAATATATATATGCATATATATGTAACATGAACTATTGAAACGTTTACTGAAGATACGTGACATAAATAGTATCCCTATGGTGGTAATTGTTTGTATGCCTCTGCTTTTTGGTTGATAATTATTTGTTAGTAATGCTTGCAATTAAACTATAGCCTTCTTTGTGACATGAGTTATGTTATATTTACTCATATTTCCAATTTCTATATTTGTGCTCAAGTGAACTTAAAAAATGTAAAGTAGTAACTGCTCTTATGTTTTATTGAGTTTCATAAAGCAACTAATCAATGTATCAAGAATCGTCTAACCCTGACAGCATTTTTTGTAAATGTTTAAGTGTGACTAGTCGTATGTTGCACCTCTCCTGTTGGAAAATCTTTAGCAAGAAATGATGGTAATATGATTTATATGGTAGTACAGCACACAAGCTTCCTCGGGGTTTGTACAGGTGTGGCATCCAATATGACAGAAGGAAAATGACACCATGCACATGTTTTCTTCCCTAGCAAGCATGCTGACTTCAAAATCCCACCTGTGCTCTTTTGGCACAAGCTGCTGCCACCTAAGCATTACAGTAAGGCATGGCGCACCAAGCCACTCTCAATTAGTGCAAAGAGCAGAGATCAAATGCTGGGTTTGTTCTGTTCATCTGGCCAGGTTTTATGTCAAATGCTTGTTTCACATAGTGTTCAGCCTGGAGCACTCAAGGCGTGTGGCAGCTCCCCAGGCAGTTCAAATGGAAAAGCAAAAGCCTTTTATTGACCGCTTCTCTATGTTGTATTTTATTTCTCAGGGAATTTCAAAGCATCACTCTGTAACAAAAAAGAAGGGGAGAGAGAGAGAATTCGTTATACCTGACAGCCAAGTGATTCAGGGTTTTGCAAACCATGACAGCATAAATGGAATGCCAGTAGTTTAGCATGCCTCCCGCTCTCTCAAATGTGAAACGCAAGTGCCTGGACACCCCATCACTCGGCAAAACAGGTCCATCCATCCTGTGCCCACTTAAAAATTAACTTATTAAAGAGTTCCTGCATTCAAGCAGCTTGGGAGTAACTGCCAATGCAAGATTTTTCCAATATGGAGATGGAACGATGGCTCAGCAGTTAAGAGCATGAGCTACTCTTGCACAGGACTTGTATTGGCGTTCTAGAACCCATACTGGGGACCACACAAGCATTTATCATCTAAGTTGCAGACAGGTCCTCTAGCTTTTTTGGGCAAATGAACTCAGCTACACATACCTTTATACAAACGCACACAGTCAAAAAATAAAACTTTAAATTAAAAAATATGTTAATATTTTGACCTAAATAAAAACTTGTATGTGTGTAAATGCAGTATCATGTGTACATGTATGTGCATTGTTGTGTGTGTTTACCTTTTAAGTTGCAACTAATAAAAAGGACAGCTACTGAAATCAATGTAGTCTCAGTTTATCTGTTAAAAGATTGACACTGCTTTATTTTATATGTGAACATTACTATCTCCCAGTCTGAATTAATTACAAGAACTATAATGTGTAAGCTTTAGGAAACTTGATTGTGATTTGATTCTAGACTATAAATCAGATACTTTCCAGTCACAATGTTAATGGTTTTGTGACATAGTCACAGAATTCAGATAATAAAAGTCTCCCAATCCTAGTCTGTATAATCACTGTATTGTTGACATATGAGTTACACAAACAGTAGGCACTTTTATTGTTTTATTTATATGCTTTGAAGTTCAAAAACAAAACAAAACAATGTCTGCCTAATCAGACTTCTATAAGCTTAGCTGATACACAGGAAAGACTGGTTTAGATCATTAAGATTGTCATTTCATGGTGTTAAAAAGAACATAAACACAATTCCTATTCAAAGGCAATCCATAACTCTCTTTCTAAATTGTGGCTTAATTTTATCCAGACTCACACTACTTTCTCAAAAATTCAAGACAGCATGGAAATTGCTAATGGGTAATCAGCAGTAAGGACTGCCCCTGCATGATGACTATTCTTTCTTTCTTTTTAAAATGTATAAATTTACTTCACATCCCTTTCTCTCTCCCCAGTCCCACTATTTTACCCCTATCCCCACACTCCTCTTCAGAAAAGTGGAGGCCCCTCTCCATCAACCCACCCTAGCACATCAAGTCGTATCAGCCCTGAGCTCGTCCTCATTCACTGAGGCCAGGCAAGGCAGCCGCATTGAAACAACAAAGTCCAGGGCCCACATGAAGATCAAATTGCCCATCAGTTACGTATGTGTAAAGGGGCCGAGGTGCAGCCCATGAGTGCTCTTTGGTTGGTGCTTCTGTCTCTGTGAGCCCCAATGAGCCTAGGTTCTTTGTTGGACTTCTGGTGGTGTTCTTGTCTCCTCTGAGCCCTTCTATCCTGGATAATATTTCTGCCTGCCTCTTCACAGCATTCTGTTTACTATAATATGAAAATGATCATCCTGAGTTAGGTATCCCAAAAGCAGAAAGAAACATATGGTATATACTCACTTATATAGACCTATAGGATAGGAAGGTCATGCTGAAATCTATACACCTATGGAAGATAAACAAGAAGGAGGACCCAGGTTGGGATGATCAATGTTCACTTAGATGGACAAATGGGATGGACATTGAATGGAGGAGAAAACAAGCAACAGGACAGGAGCATACCAAAGAGGGCTTCTGAAAGACTCTATATAGCAATGTATCAAAGCAGATATTAAGACTCACAACCAAGCCTTCAGTAGAGGGCAGGGAATAATATGAAAAGAGGGGGAGTTAGTAAGACTTGGGGAGAACAAGAGCTCCATAAAGACCAAATAGATCAGGGTACAGGGGTCTTTTACAAGACTGTTTCTCCAACCAAGGACAATGTATGGCTATAACCTAGAACCCCTGCTAAGATATGGCCCATGGTAGCTCAGTATCCAACTGGAGACCCTAGTAAGGGGAACAGGGACTGTTTCTGTCATGAACTCAATGGCTGGCTCTTTGACCCTTCCCCACACACACCCGGGAGGAACAGCCTAGCTAGATCCCAGAAGAGGACATTGCAGCCAGCCCTGAAGAGACAAGATAAGCTACGGTCAGATGGAAGGGGAGGAGGTCCTCCCCCATCAGTGGACTTTGAGGGGGCCAGAGAGGAGATGAGGGAGGGATGGGGAGAGTAGGAGGGAATGAGGGAGGCGGCTAAGACTGGGATACAAAGTACCTAATCTGTGATTAGTATAAAAATAAATAAATTACATTTTAAAAAAAGAAAGAAAACACTCTAGCAGAGCTGCAGTGCTGACATCCTGCAAAATTTCAAGAATAGTGAAGTCAAGCCTTTCGGAATATTAGGAAAAAATGATAAATCTCTCAGGAAAAATTATTTATTTATATCTTTAAACTAAAGAAGAAATCCCAAACTTGAGTCAATATAAGCAGATGGATTAGAGTTCAAGATCAGTGTCAACAATATAATGTACTCTAGGCTTTTTTGGGCTATGTGAGACCAAGTCTTTTAAAATAATATGCTTTAAATTTCTTATTTGTTATTATTGTTGTTGTTGTGTGTTATCTATGGATGGATGAATGCTTCAGGGCATGTATGGAAGCCAAGAAGACATAATTAAGGTTAAGGACATAGTAGAGACAGGTTAAGGACATATTAAGGTTCCAACTTAACATGTGTCCCAGGAAAGAAATTCGGTTTTTGGCTTGTGTGACAATTGTCTTTACCACTGAGGCATCTATTCTGCTGCAAATAATATTTATTTATCTATTTGTTTTGGTTGTTTATCTATTTATTTCTTCGAAGCTGAAAAACTATGGTAGCTGCTTTGTCCCACTAATAAGAACTTATCTGTGCTCCCTATGGTCCCTTACTTCTACACCAGTATTGACAAGATTCACTTGATTAGATTCCCTCCAACTACAAATATTTCCTCTGTGATGAATCAAACCCTACTGGAGAGGAGTGTAATTGTATCTGGGTAATCTCATCTGCCTTGCTGTAACACTGTGTGATCATGGTAGGCATCTCAGCATGGCCACTGATCCTGCCCACAGTAAAGGTTAGTACATCACAGGGCTGTGTTAGTATTCTCCCTGGCACTAAGGAGAGGGTTGTTTATACTACAATGACATGCATGCTGGAAAGGGCACTGATAAACACACTCTCTACTAGGAAATAACAAAAATTAAGGAAGGATATATAAAATTAATGATGAAAACTATTTCTAATATAAAAGAAAGCTTAACCACAGAGATTTAATGTAGAAGTAGTATATGTTCATTTTTGCACCGTGAATCTTTCTCTTGTGTTTATATCTGTACATGATATTCTCTTCTTGTGTGATCTTATTGGTATGGTACCTCACACTTGATCATTGTATTAATCTTAAAAGGAAAAGAAGAACAGGTGACTAACCTTAAGATAGACAAACAGAGAACTGTGATGAAACCTGTTGCATATGAATATCTAGCATGTTTATGTTGTTTTGTAATAAAAAAATAAAATTCCAGACTAACAATAGTTAGCTTTGCATCTTTCTGTTTAAAGAAAAAAACTTGAAAATTAATAGAAAATTATGCCTTTTAAAGATAGTATAGCCTTATTTTCCATTTCATCGCCCTAAGCATAATTGGATATCACAAGATACATTTCTAAGGATAATAAAGAAAAATCTGAAATGTGAAGAGAAGGAGGCCAACTTGCTAGGTAGTTTGGGAAACCAGAAAATGGTGAATTCCAGTTTTTTTTTCTCTTATACTATATGAATGACATAGAGTTAAAAATACTAGAAAATCTAGTAATACCAGTGACTCCAAACAAGTAGATAAAAGGAACCAATTTGAAACTGAAAACTCTGGTAAATATCCAAGACATAGAAGTGATCAGATATGAGGTTGGGGATTCTGATAAATTGATTCTGGACTATTCTTGCTAAACTAGAACTACAAAAGGCAACAGAGCCTACCTGAATTGTTGGTTAAAAGAAAGAGGAGTTTCCCGGCAGAGACGTAATGTTGAAATAAAGACACTTGTTCTGTTTGAACAGATGGAGATGTAGAGAAATTCAAATGTTTACAGATGAGGAAAAAGTGAAAGCACCTGGTGGGAATAATTTTACCTCAAAAGAAAATGGCCTCATCAAGTAAATTCAGAGGGACAGCATAATCTTAGACCACAGCTGAAAAGCATGCAATATATTCCACTGAAATAATAAGGCTTGAGCAAGTTCTGAAATGTAATAGTCCTTCATAGACATTTCAGTGTAGGTGATCATAGTTGTTGGATTTGTAATGTAACAAAAAGAAAAGGAATGTTCAACCAAAATATTTGTAGCACACTATACTTTTACTTCTCTGAAAAAAAAGACAAAATATTGTTAACAATGTAATTTTAACACGGAAAGAATGGTAATATATTTTGTTATATTTTTGCCATTTAAATATTCACAAAGTGAAGTAAAATGTAAGAGGAAATAGATGATATTATTTTTTTCTGAAAGGAAAAATTGAGAAGTGCTTCGAAAATCAGGTGGATTACAGGATTTGGGTTAGGGCAGTGCTATTTTTCATGATTAGATGCACACAATTTGAGAACAAAAGGCAATGAGAAAATTATATTGAAAATATTCTGTCTGTTGAAATTGTTGGAGTTATCAGCTGATAAACACTGCTAAGGGTTTTAATAATGTAACATCATTCCTTGTAGCAATGTTTATATTGTATCAAAACACTTCTCTGGTGATAAATAGAAAGAATTTACAAAGAATACAGTGTCTAAATCTCACAAATATAAAGCTCATTAAATCTGAAATAGCATAAGAGATAACTAACAGATTATTTAAGATATAGCCTGACAAAAAAGAACAGTGAAATTTCCATGCAGACAAATGAGAATGAAGGCTTAGTTGTATTCCCTATACTCTCTTCATTCTTTTTCAATAATTAAGTATATAACATATAAATATACTAAATGTTTACAAGAAATAATTTGACTTAATTTCTTAGCTAACTTCTACTTTAAAAATTATGCTCCAGAGTCAGTTTTCTTTAAACATGATAGTTGATAACATTCTGGGGCAGCCTCCACAGCCAAAAGTGTTAGACAATACAAATTGGACTCCAAGGGTGAGAGGTGGGAGAAAGACAGAGAGAGAGAGAGAGAGAGAGAGAGAGAGAGAGAGAGAGAGAGAGAGAGAGAGAGAGAAATAAGCATATATTATATACCTTTTTTCATATACTTAATTGTGTTTGCATTGATTTCTCTGTATGGTCTAGCTGCAAGTACTTTGTGAAATGCCTTTGCATGAGGGTAAATGTACTGAAACAAATGTTCAAGGAGAACAGTATGAGATAGGACTTTTCTTCTGATGTAGAAAGCATGAGCATCACTGTGACTAGATACATCCCACAGAGAATATTCCTCGCTTGTAATCTAAACATGCATAGTTTGTGTGTGAATGTATCCATGTGTATGTATACATGCACATTCACACAGCCATCAGAGCGATGAAATGGCAACACAACAGAGTAAACTGAACTGCAAATATGGACATGATGCCTCAAGCACAGGCAAAGAGAAAGAACTGCTCACATTTGACATAGTATGGCTGCAAACAAAATGTCTTCTATATATTTAAGTAGACTTAATTTGTAATAAAAAGCACAATAAATAAATAAACACACAGACAGACACATATACTAGAGAGAGAGAGAGGACCTTCAATCCTGCATTGTGAAAAAAAAATATTCCTCATGAGCAAACGTCTACACAACCAAGATAACTAACTGATGACAAACAAAATAAATACTACCAAAGACTAACTTCAGTCAAAATGAGTTACTGGGGTTACTTATGCGACTATGGGTAACGTGGTACCAACAGGAGCAAAAATGACTCAAAGACTGCTACCCTGCCTGTGCCCACCCCTGCACTAGACAGCTCAGGAAGACTGGAGAGCTGGAGTTCTATGAACAGTGTTCAAGCAGCCCAGAAGTTTAGAGGACCCCTGCCATGTAGCTCATTTGATCACTCTCTCTTCTCTTTTCTCTCTGTCTGTGTCTGTCTGTCTCTGAGGCAGTTCATCTGATCCACGATCATTTCTTGGTATTCTTAGTATTGGTTATTTCTTATGTATACTTAGTAAATGAAGGGCCTCGTGAACCTGATCAGTTTCAAGGAGTATCTGAGCCTTTGAATTGGTTATTTCTTGAGCTTAAGAAACAGGCTACTGTGGCTGGGAAGATGGCTCAGTCGTTAAGATCTCTGCCTACTATATCAGAAGATCTGGGTTCAAATACCATTCTGTACATCACAGCTCACAAATATCTGTACCTCTAGCATCTGACACCGTCACACAGACATACATGCAAGCCAAACAAAAATGCACATGAAATAAAAATAGTTTTTTGTAAAAAGAAAAAATAGCTAGGCTACTAGTAATTATCACAAACTGTCATGAGTATATGTTCTTGTAATACGTTAATGTTTCAAATAAAACTTATATTTACTGATACTTCATAATAGATGTATCATCAATCTTCTTAGAATAAAATGACACCTTATAAATACCCAAGCTGAATTAAAGGACAATCCATTTTTTTGTTGTTGTTGTTATTCTATGTCCAGTCTTTTAGGGAAACCTTGACAGGATGAAGATCACCAGTCCAAACAATTAATTGTTTCATTGAAACATATCATTTTTAAGTTCAGCAGTAAGATCTAGGGTTTATGATATGTTACCTTATTCTGTACCAGTCTGTTCTTTCAATAAGTTAAAATGAAAATTAATCCACTCAAGTAAGAGCTTATTTTGTGCTTGGATGATGCAAAAACAATTGCTTTCCCACCACTACAATGTCAAGGAGAAAGCTTCCTATATAAGAAATATGATTAAACCTTGTGGTAATAATGCCTGCGCCTTGGGAGATAAATAATATGATGTTATCAGAGAATCCCTGGTGTAAAGCAATAACACGGGGAAATTGTTGCCTACATAATATGATAAGCTACACAGCATTATCTAATTCTTATGTATTACAGATAACAAATATTTTCGTTTTCTGGAAACAAACAAAATTATATAAATCCAAGCAATACTATGTCTGAAAAACCCTTTGCTTTCCTAACTGAATTCAAAGGAAAATTTTAAAATGTCATATAGAAATTAATAATTTACATATAAATTTATATTTGCCAAAACATTTTATATTGACAAGAAAATAAATTATGATTAATTATCCTATGTGCTTCACTTAAATTGTCAAAATATAATGAATCTACATTGTCTTACAGTACTCATAACATATACAGCTTTGACCATGTCAAACAATTTTGGAAAACTTGAAGCTGTACTAAAACCACTCTATATTCAAATCATTAAGAAGAAATAATTAGCCTGAGAATTGTATTGAATGTTTATTTTTTCATTTTGACATTTTTATTATATCTTTTAGAATTTCATACAATATATTTTGATTATATCATCCTTCTCCTTCACTCCTCTCTCTCTGTATGTCTCTGTTTCTTTCTCTTCCTGTCTCTGTCTCTCTCTGTTCTCCTCTCTCCTTCTACCCTTCCTCCCTCCCTCCCGTTCTCTCCCTCTCCTCTCTCTGTCTCACACTTCCTCTCTTCTTAAAAAACTTAAGTCCATGTTTCAGTCATGAACTTGATAGCTGACTCTTTGACCCTCCCCCATACATGCCAGGGAGTGACAGACTGGCTAGATCCCAGGGGAGGACATTGCAGCCAGCCCTGAGGAGACAGGATTGAGCTAGGGTTGAATGGAAGGGGAGGAGGTCCTCCCCCGTTGATTGGTGGACTTGGAAGGGGCGGGGAGGAGGGAGATGAGGGAGGGAGTGGGAGGGTGGGAAGGAATGAGGGAGGGGGCTACGCTTGGGATGCAAAGTACCTAATCTGTGATTGATACAAAAATAAATTAATTAATTAAAAAAAAAACTTGAGTCCACTTTGTTTTGGATTTTTAATTCTCTGCATGAGGCTTGACCTAGTATGCAGTAGGTGTAGAGGGTATCACACCATTGACAGAAATGGCAATTGACTTTTTCCTCTCTTGGTAACCAATAAACAAACAAACAAAAAAATAAACACTTGTTTTTAAATGTCAATGACCCCTTAACTATGTGTGAGATCCCATGTACACCCCTCCTCCGTGATGAGATTTTTATTTGATCTTCTGTACTTGTGCATGCTCTGACACTACTGTGAGTTTATACTTAACACCTTGTTGTGTCTAGAATATACTGTTTTCTTAAGTCATCTGTCCCTTCTGGTTTATAGCCTGTCTGCCTCCTGTTTCAAATATTTTCCTGAGTCTTGAGGGAAGTCGTGTGATACAGACATCTCACTTAGCTAAGTAAGGGTCTCTGCATTAATCCTCATAAACTGCAAGAAGTTTCTTTAGTAAGACTTGACTAATGCACTAATCTACAGGTATTGTACAGGTGAATGTATCTTGCCAGCCTGGTTACTATTGTAACTTATAAGGTTCATAGATGGTTAAAACTGATGATTACTTTTCTCAAAGAGTAGGCTCCATTGTGTCTTTTAGCACTATGAACTCAAACTACTAAGGATGCAGCTTTGAGTTGAGTGCCAGTTATATCCCTCTATGTCCTATTACTCTGGTGTGTGGAGACTCTAATAATAGAGTTTTACTGTCAAGTGCTGGAAGGAAACCAAAAGCATTGGCAACAGCCTGTGCTGTTTCAAGGTTCTGTGGGACCCCACTGGCCACTAGCTCAAAAAGAGTTAAATGTGCCAGGTTTTGTCTGATCTAAGAATCTAAGTGAAGTTCTGTGTGGTTAGTGTTTGAAAAGGATGCCATTATGTCTTAAACAATGAAAAATTCAGTAAGTTTCAGAAAACTTAAATTTTGCATATGTGCATATTCAAGAACTTTTTTTTTCTCAAAAAGAGATTTGTGGCAGAGATGGAGTATTTAGCATATGCATTCAATGGTGTAGTCTCAGATTTTAGTCTTTGTTGAAGTCTTTTTCCTGTTAGTAAACTTTCTATCACAGCTATTATTTCTGTATCAAGTCTCGGGGGTTGGGGAGGAACCTCTTCATATAGCAAGAAGGTGGTTTCAGCAAATTCTGACTTTGTTACTCTCACCCCAAACTCTACCTTTGATAACTGCCCAGAATCAGATTCACTGCAGTGCAGAGAATAGACCTAATTTTCTAATTTAAATTATTAAAGTTTCTATTGCTTTTACTTTTTAGTTCTTTCTCTAGTGTTCTGAGTCTTTGAGTGTTTACTAGTAGAAAGCCTACAAAGATGGGAACCTCTCTGTTTTATAAAAATAATTGAAATAAAAGTATTCTATACTATTTAATGACATTCTCACTACTAGGAATTCATTACTAGGTGCATAGTGGGACGTCTGATTACACAGTACTACACTCTCTTTAAAACCTTTATTTAGTGAACAGCTAGAAGACGTGCCATTCTTTACACAGTTACCTTTCGTGAGTCATATGTTCAGCTAGTATGCCCAACTTCTCTTGAGAAAACACAAGAATTATCTTAATTACCTCTTATTCTCTCCTTTTTATATGACAGAAAGTAGCCTTAGGAAGCCAGAATATAGTAATTTAATTATTTGTCAAACATTAACTTTTTAGGGAAATACTCCAAATTTCTTAACTTCTACATGGATTTTGACCCTTTGAGTTTTTATCAAAAGAAAAGTTCATTTTAATTTTCAGGCTATCTGCACCAGAAAATTGTTCATTCTAACACTATAAAACCCACATTTAAAAAAGAGAAGATAAAATTTAATTAAGTATAGAGGTCACAAACAGCTTTAAATTTTCATTTTCTTGTAAGCCCTTCACAATTAAATGAAATTCCAAATAATTTTTTTGTTGTTGTTACTTCATGGGCTCAGAAAGTATTTAATATTCTTCAGTTGTTTCAGTTTTCTCATTTACTTCCTCCCTTTTCCAACCTTTTGATGAACTTAGATTGATGAATAAGAGTGGACGTTTAATGGCCAAACACAGCTTTAGCTGCAATAACAGAGTATTTCTAAGCAGTAAACTAATCAAAAAGGAGATGTGATTCAAACTCTTCTCCATTTTGAATGATTTCAGCTGTGGGTTTCAATTTCTCTTTATAGACTTTTTTTTCCTTTTTTTCCCTCACATAATATATTCTGATTACTTTTTCTCCTCCCTTTACATCTTTCAGCTTGTTCTCACAGTCCCTTCCATTCAGATATACTCCTTTTTTGTCTTTCATTAAAAAAAAAAAGGCTTATAAGGTATAATCGTAAACTATAATACATAAGATAAAACTAACACTTTGGAACTGGACAAAACAAACGGAGGAAAAGGAGCACAAGGGGAACAGGGACTGTTTCAGACATGAACTCGATGGCTGGCTCTTTGACTCTCCCCCATATACGCCAGGGAGTAACAGCCTGGCTAGATCCCAGGAGAGGACATTGTAGCCAGCCCTGAGGAGACAAGATGAACTGGGGTCAGATGGAAGGGGAAGAGATCCTCCGCTGTAGGTGGACTTGGAGTGGGCAGGGAGGAGATGAGGGAGGGATGGGGAGAGTGGGAAGGAAAGAGGGAGGGGACTACGCAGGGATGCAAAGGACCTAACCTCTGATTGATATAAAAATAAAAATAAATTTAAAAAAGAGAAGGCATAAGATTCATGACCCACTTGTTTGCACATGTAGGAATTCCATAAAAACACCAAACTGGAATCCATAATTTATACACAGAAGACCTGGTGCAAATCCATACAGGAGCTGTGCATGTCACTCCAGTCTCTAAGAATTCATATGTGCCATGATCATGTTGATTTATAGGGCTTGCCTTGATGGTATTCTCTCTCCTCTCTGACTCTTATACTTTTCAGGCCTCCTTTCCAGTATGGCTCCCTTAGCTCTGAAAGGAGGTATTTAATGAAGACATCCCATTTAGGACTGAGTGTTCCAAAGTCTCTTGCTCTCTGCATAATATCTAGTTGTGGGTTTCTGCCTTTGTTCCCATATGATGCAGGAGGAAGCCATATGATGGCTAAGGAAGCCATTGATCTATGAGTAGAGTAGAATGCCATTTGCCATTATGAGTCATTTTGTTGCTTTTTTTTTTTCAGGTTTATCCCAGGTCCCTGGAGTTTCTACTCTCTGGTCCTTGGTTACCCAAGTACTTTTTTTATTTACTTGTTTGTTTTATTTTTATTTTTTAATATTAGTTACAGTTTATTAACTTTGTATCCCAGCTATATCCTGCTCCCTCATTCCCTCCCAATCCCACCCTCCCTACCTCATCTATTCCCTGCCCTTTTCCAAGTGGATTGATAGGGAGGACCTCCTCCCCTTCCATCTGACCCTGGTTTATCAGATATCTTCAGGACTGACTGGCTACAAGGTCCTCCTCTGTGGCCTAACAGAGCTGCTCCTCCTTTGAGGGGGGTGGGTCAAAGAGCCAGCCATTGAGTTCATGTCAGAAATAGTCCCTGTTCCCCTGACTAGGATACCCACTTGGATATTAAGCTACCATGGGCTATATCTGAGCAGAGGTTCTAGGTTCTATCCATACATGGTCCTTGGTTGGAAAAACAATCTCATAAAAGACCCCTGTGCCCAGATATATTTGGTCATTGTGGAACTCTTGTCCTCTACAGGTCATATTAACTCCTCCTTCTTTCTTACGATTCCCTGAACTCTGCTGAAGTTTTGGCTTGAGCCTTAGTATTTGCTTTGATACCTAGGTAGAGTCTTTCAGATGCCCTCTGTGGTAGGCTCCTGTCCTATTACTTGTTTTCTCTTACATCCAATGTCCATCCCATATGTCTTTCTAAGTGAGGATTGATCATCTTATCCCTGGTCCTCTTTCTTGTTTATCTTCTTTAGGGGTATAGATTTCAGTATGTTTATCCTATTTTATAGGTCTATGTAAGTGAGTATATACCATGTGTGTCTTTCTGCTCCTGGGATACCTCACTCAGGATGATCTTTTCTAGATCCCACCATTTGCCTGCAAATTTGATGATTTCCTTGTTCTTAATTGCTGAGTAGTATTCCATTGTGTAAAAGTCCCTTAATTTCTGTACCCATTCCTCTGTTGAGGGACATCTGGGTTGTTTTCAGGTTCTGTCTATTATGAATAAAGCTGCTACAAACATGGTTGAGCAAATGTCCTTCTTGTGTACTTGAGTATCTTTTGGATATATGCCTACGAGTGGTATAGCTGGGTCTTGAGGAAGTGCCATTCCTAATTGTCTGAGAAAGTACCAGATTGATTTCCAAAGTGGTTGTACAAGTTTGCATTCCCACCAGGAGGGTTCCTCTTTCTCAGCAACTCTCCAGCATGTGTTGACACCTGAGTTTTTGATCTTAGCCATTCTGATAGGTGTGAGGTGAAATCTCAGGGTCATTTTCATTTGCATCTCCCTGATGGCTAAGGGTGTTGAACATTTCTTTAAGAGTTTCTCTGCCATTCTGTATTCCTCTACTGAGAATTCTCTGTTTAGCTCTGTACCCCATTTTTTAATCGGATTGCTTGATTTGTTGCTTTTTAACTTATTTAGTTCATTATATATTCTGGATATCAGCCCTCTGTCAGATACAGGGTTGGTGAAGATCCTTTTCCAGTCTGTAGGCTGTCATTTTGTTCTGACAACAGTATATTTTGTTTCACAGAAGCTTTTCAGTTTCATGAGGTCCCATTGATTGATTGTTGATCTTAGAGCCTGTGCTGTTTGTGTTGGTTGTCACCTGTGCCAATGAGTTCTAGGCTCGTCCCCATTTTTTCTTCTCTAACTGATTAAGTGCGTCTGGTTTTATGTGGAGGTCCCAAGTACTGTTAAATGTGGGTGCTATCTCATGGAGGAGGCTCAAGTCAAACCAGCTACTCCCTTATACTTTGTGCTACTTTTGCCCTGGCATACCTTGGAAACCTGACATCATTGTAGATCAAAGGGTTTATAGTTGTGTTGGTGTTTGTGATTACCTTTTGATAGCACGCACATTATCTCCTTGTACTAAAGAAGCTGGAATGTAGGAGTGAAGGCCTTATGTGGGCACCAGCTTCACTTTTCTATAGTCAATATGTGTAGGTATTTTTTTTTCAACAATGGGGCCTTGCTGTCAGTTTGTGGCAACAACTTGGCTTATTTTGGAGTTCCCATAAGATCCTTTTGTCGAATAACTCAATTAGATGTAACCCAATCAAGATACTAGAAGCTTAATTTGGTTATCAGAGATGACCAGTTGGAACTATGTTTCCTCCATTATTTGGTGATTTAATTTAGATCACCCTTAAAATGTATGTATATATTTTAAGAAGCTTCTACTGTATTTGGCTTATATGCTTATATGCTTATAAATTATTTTATAAGATATAATTCTCATAAAGTGTATGAATTAGTGTACAATATCTTATAATGATATAAAAATTTAGTCAAACTACATAAAAATAATTTGATTTATATTTTGTTATGTCAGGGGATATATGATGTAGATTTTATAAATTCAGTGATCCTCATCAAAGGCACAGTTTTTTTCTACACTTATTCGATTTTTTTTTCTGTCTTCGAAAAAAGTAAAGCAAAACATCAGAGCTTTCAGTTCAGCAGCAATGAAAAGAAATAAAACTGATAGCAATAGAAATGACTGTTTCATCCATAGGTATTAACTATTTAATTTAATTTAAATCAAAGAATTCTGCCTCTAAAACTCCCTAACATCCATTCTTCCTGTGGCTTTGGTCAGGATTGGGTGGCTTATTCATTCAGAAATGCATCAACAAATTACTGCACATCTGCCAGTTATTATATTAATATATAATAAACAATATATTATCTTATTATATTATATTAATTGACAATATTATATTATTGAAAAACAGAAAGCCCTAGAGAGAGATTCAGGCTCTGTAAATATGGAAGCAGATTTGAGCACAGCAGTCTTCAAAGTTCAGGTTCCCAAGGTTCTGATACACTGCTGTCTTGGGCTTGTTGTAGAAGACTGAAATGTTTAATGTTGGTGACAGAACTGTATATGGTGGTTAAGATATAATGACGCAAGCTTTGATAGATAGCAATAGAACTGGACTTCATTACACAGCATTCTTGTCACAATATGAGTTTTGAAGTTTCATTGTACCTTCCTTCTTTAATGTATTTTACCAGTTTTATCCTTTGGGGTAGGCAGTTAGATGAAATAATTTTACTTACTTTTTATACTCTCCATTGCTAGGAGCATATAAATGAATCATCATGCATTGGTATCTCATCCAGTGACATTCCTGACATCCTTAATAGTTCCACCCCCCCCATCTCCTTCTTCATTTCTCTTCCTCCTTTTTCTTTCTCACTTTCTCTCTCAGTCTGTCTCTCAGTTTTTGTGTGTGAGAGATAGGAACTTACAGTTTTGGCTCTGAGCCTTAGCATCAGTTGTGATCCCCTGCTGAGTGGAGTATTTTGGTGACATCTATGGTAGGTTCTTGTCCTATTCACCCTCTTTAACCTCTTTACTAGACGTCCAGTGTCTATTCTATTTGCTCAATGAAAACTAGGCACCCAACCTAGGACCTTGTTGTTATTTAGCTTCTTTAGGTCTTTAGATTACAGTACGCGTTTTCTGTAATATTCCCTTATAAGTGAGTATATACCATATGTGATTTCGTACTCTGGCCTTCAGCCATCTGGTTTTCTCTGGATTTTCTTGCAGCAGCAGGTATCAGGAAGGTGGGCCTACCGTCTGTGTTCATGGTACAGCAGGCCTTCTGTGGACAGTATTGAGCTGCATGTTCCTTGTGTGGCAGGTCTGGTGAAGACCAACAGAATGGTGGCCAGACAACAGGACTCCAGAGGGCAGTGTGCAGCTCTGGACATCTGGCTGTGGCCCATGGGACATGGGAAGCAAGGGATTGGGTGGAGAGTGACTAAACCTGAATGTTTCTGGTGTGGCAGACCTTGTGAGGGCCAGCAAAGTGGTAGACAGTCAATGGAGCTCAGGAGACATGAGGCTCAGGACAGTTGGGCATTCCCCCTTGTTGAGATTTTAGCATGTCTCAAATTTCTTGTTTTAAAATTGATTGATTGATGATTGATCAATTGTGTGTATCTTTGTGTGTATGTGTGTGTGTGTGTTCTTTTTTGTGTCGGTGTCCAAAGAGTTATAGTGGATTTATCAATGGAAAATTGAAAGCCAGAAGAATCTGGAGCAATATATTAAAGTCCTAAAAGACTATGATAGAAAACCTGATTTAATATAGCCAACAAAATTATGTTCCACCTTGGAAGGAGAAAGAAACTCCAAAATATAAACAGTCTTAAAAAAATTATATGTAACAAACCAAACCTAAGAAATATAGAGGCCTGTGCATAGCAAAGAGATTGTGGAAAACTGAAGGCATAATCATTAAAATACAAAATACCACTAAGAATATAAACAACAACTTACAAATGAACATGATGACCATAGCTAACACATATATTTCAATAATAACTTTACATATCAGTGCCTTCAATAACCCAATCAAAAGACACAGACTCAATAACTGGATCAATAGACAAAGTTCATCTGTCTGCTGCCTACAAGAAATACATCTTCCTCGGTAGTGGTTGTATACACCTTTAAATAGTAGTCTTATAAATATGTGTATGTGTTTTCTCATTTTATGTGAGCCACATTGCTCAGGATGATATATGTGGTGGCTGATGATACACATGGTGTTTTAAATGAAAAATGTTCCCCATAAGCTCAGGTATTTGGACACAGTTCCCAAGTTTTAGCATGTACAATGAGGTTCATGAGCTAGCAACATAAAACTTAACCAATGGAGATGATCCAGTATATAACACAGCTGTTTGCTGACAACTTCTGCCTTTGTTGTGTGAGGCAGAATTTGTAACTTAGAAAGTGTGAAACTGACATTGCTATTATAATTCCTACTGAGAATGGATTTAAGAAAATAATTCAAAAGATAATGTAAGAGGATAACTGGGAAAATAACTTGCCTTTATTAGAGGGGGAAAAAGACATACAAAAATAAATCTATCCCAAACACCTTTTACAGGTTTTGACATAGGCTTTAGCAAGAGATGCCTGATTTCTTTTCCACTGATGTCCACTATAAGATATACACCATGAGAATAGCTGTTTTTGTCATAATAGCTTGAGATGCTTTTTACTGGCCAGAGTGAGTTTACAAGCTGACCATTGAACCTCCTTGATTAAAACTTCATGGGGATCTTTGGAAATCAAAGTTAATGAAGACGATTATGATTTTCTTCAACATTATGATTCATGTAAGTCTTGTGTAATAAGGTAAATTGTAATTTTTCAGATGGCTGGACTTATACCAGAGTCCCATAGAAGACTAAGATCAGACAATAGTTTTGATTTTTGTTTTTTCAACTACTAGGCTAGCATAATTTTGTTTAATAAGTCAAAGTGTAACCTTGCAGTGAGGAGTTTATTACATCAGACTTCTGACAGTTGGAAACCTTGTAAGAGAAGGTAGTTCAAATAATTACCTTATTTGCAGTGCTCCCCTAACAATACATGCCTCTGTCTATGTACCAGATGCAGTGTCTAGATGGAGTGGACACTATGGAACAAAACTGGATAAAATCCAGATTCTGTGTGCTAATATCACCCAGATGTCAGCATCTAATTGTCCATCTAAATGAAAAAGTATGATCCTATTCATTCTTTATATAGCATGATCTAACAATGTCACAGGGACACCTCTTGGGTATCCTGAATAATTGTCCAAACCTGTAAATTTGACATTAGTGTATCTGGTAGTCTTCCTTAACCCAGGGACATGGAAAGTTAGAGTTTAGGACTCATTAGAGCTCTGAGAATTACTGTTTCAGTGAGAGAGATAGTATCTCATAGTTGGGAAGTATATTTTTTTAAGATTTGACATCAGCATTAGCGAATATAGGGCTGTTTTTCAGGGCTGCAGGCAGGTAGTGCAGTGAAGAATTAATCCAAGGACTTGTCTTGTATCTGGGATATATATCAAGAAGAGAGCCATGGACTGGAGAGACCCATCAGTGACAAACAGCCCTGGCTACTGTCTAGATGACCCAGTACCAATATGGTCATTCATAATCATCTATAACTCCAGGCCCGTGAGATCAGATGCCTTCTCCTAATATCTCAACTTTGTAGGCACTAGGCACATATGGACAGGTTGGCAAAGTGCTGACACAGAAAATAAATTAAATCTAAAAAACATGTAAAGAATCAGAAGAGGAATCTAGTTGTTCAAAAAATATCTTGTGTGGTAAAGTATGATGTTTGAGAACTGCAACCTCTTGAATGGTTTGAAAAACATACTAACTACTTTAATTATGGCTATACATTCCTGATGTGTATATAAGACCATGAAGGTAGCCAAAATGAATCACTGTCTTTTATTGGAAGTCCAGCTAAAGATCTAGTCTTAAGGGCAAACATGGGCTTAGAACATTCCATACGTTTTCTGACAGCTATTGCTTCATCTATTTGAAGAAACACTTAAGCGTCCTCTTCAAGTGTGTTAAATTTACATTTTGTTTAAATAGAATTTATTTATTAACCATTTGGTGTGTCTTTATGAGTCTATGGGGTGCATCAGAAGACAACTTACAGGACTCAGTTCTCTTCAGCCACTATGTGGGTATCAAGGTGTGAATTCATACTGTCAGGATCCTCAGAAAGAGCCTTTACATACCCATTGAATATACAATACTTTTTCCATATTAACTTATCTCATTGTAAAATATAATGTTGGATATTCATTGTATAACAAAAATGTATTTTGTGATAATATAGTGTATATACTTTTTTCTAAAATCATTTCTATTTTTTAATATTTTCAAAGTCCTCTTCTTATATAAATTCTGCACTGAAGGTGGTAATTATGCAGTCAATGGTGATTTAAAGATAAACTTCTGGAAAGGGAACAGGACATAGATGTCCTCTGAAAGACTCCACCCAGCAGGGGATTGAAGCAGATGCTGAGACTCAGCCAAACTTTAGGCAGAGTGCAGGTGGTCTTACAGAAGTGTTGGGGGATAAAAGGACCAAGATGATACAAGAACTCCAGAAGGAGACCAACAAAGCCAACATCTGGGTCCAGAGAGTCCTGTAGAGACCGATGCCCCAACCAAGGACCATGGATGAAGAGGATCTAGACCTCCTGCTCAAATGTAGCCCAGAGACAGCTCAGTATCCATTATCTGTTCCCTAGTAAGGGGATCAGGGGCACGAACTCTGTTACCCACTCTTTGATCACTTCACCATGGCAGAATGTCCTTTCCAGGCCACAGTGGAAAAGGACTGAGGCAGTCCTGATGAGACTTGATAGGCTAGGATCAGATGGCAGGGGAAGATGGCTCTCCCTTTCTGTGATCTAGGGGAAGAGGATGTGGGGAAGAGGGAGGGAGGGTGGGACTGGGAGGAGATGAGCAACGGGGCTAGAATCAGTAATATAAATTGTATAAATTATAAAAATAAATTTAAAAAGGTAAGCTCATTATTGTGTGATGTTATTTAAAGGGTTATTGTTATTCAAAGTGAATTAACTGGAATAGAACATTGAATTACTGAGAAACCTCGCTGAGGTCTCCCCCCATCCCTCAGTCTCCACCTCTCTATTAGTTTATCCTAACAGACAGCAAACACTGAAACTCTTTCCTGGATATTTATTGCTTATTCTTCGTAGACGCTGATTTAAACATTATCCAGTGGCACAGGTATCAGTGGATTTTTCAGGGGAGATGAGATGATGAGATCAGATTTGCTTTATGAAAATGTAATTTAATTTACCTCTTGTAAACTTTATGGCACATTCATCATGGACAGCATGTGTGTAAGGAACATTAATTTGAACCTGTGAGAATAACCAGCTGTGTTTCTCTGATATGAAAACTATAATATTTATATTATATCACAAAATGGAATTGTTCAAACAGAAAATTCATTATACTTCACTGATGAAAGATGAAATCAAAATGCTTACATGTATTAATTTTAAACTATATGCCCGCAAATCCGTAGTGCCTATAATATCTTTAATGATGCCATAATATTGATGAATTTACAGAAAAAAACAGTGTATTCTATACACAGTTTATTTGGGTTGTTTGTTTGTTTTTTTACTTTTTTGGCTTGTGTGTGTGTGTGTGTGTGTTTTAAGACTGGATTTCTCTGTGTAGCCTTGGCTGTCCTGGACTTGCTTTGTAGACCAGGGTCTCTTCGAACTCACAGAGATCCACCCCCTTTGCCTCCCCCAGTGCTGAGATTACAGGTGTGTACCACTCCATGTGTGTTTCATATTGTGTGTGTATTAGAATGTACACATGTAAAATACTGTACATATACACCGACACCTGTGGAACCCAGGAGAGAGTGTTACAGTACCTGGTGCTGGAGTTTACATGTGTTTTTGAGGTTCCTAGTGTGAGTGTTAAGAAAGAAACTCATGTTTAACATTTTCTACAAAATTTTCTCTTTGTATTGCTAATAGTCATTCTTAATTTAGAAATATTTATTTTTATTATGCTTAACTATGTGTGTATATGTGAATGGGTGTAGTTGGTGTATATGAGCCAAATGATCTTTGGGAACTAAAGTTACAGTGGTCATGACCAACCTAATGTGGGTACAGGGAGCCAAACTCAGGTTTTTGCAGGAAAATTAGACATTTTCCAGCACTGATCCATCTCTCCAGTCAACTGATAACAGCCATTCTTTTAGCTGAATGAAACACATGCTTGTCTGCTTTTTCAATAGTTGAGATCTTGTTTATGATACACCATGGTTAAACCTATCTGGAGGCTACTGAAGGTCATTTCCCTTTATTATTTGGATATTTCTCAAGATTTGATAACTTTTCCATTTGATCTCGTTAAATGAGTTTTTTATCCTTGTTGGCACTGTCAAGACTTTCTTAAGTCCCAATTACCCAGTACTTGCTGTTTTAAAATCTTGAACTGAAAAATTGTACTCACAGAATTTTAAAAAGTGAGTAAAGTATTCAATGACAAGTATTTGGAAGTTTTTATTGCTTCTTTCTTCTATTCAACTCTTGCAGAGTATTGAGTCTCATTTCCTTTGTTTTTCTGAGGATCCTTTGATTTTCTGAAGCAAAGTAATGTTTTCCATCTTTGAGTTTGCCCTCCTTCTTAATCTTTGCTCAGTTTGTCTTACATTGAAAATTAGCTATTCTCTTCCCTAAGTTTTCCATCTCCAGTATTTCCTCAGTTTGTGTTTTCTTTACTGTTTCTACTTCCATATTCAGGTCTTGAATAGTTATATTCATTTGCTTCACTTGTTTTATTGTATTTTTCTATATTTCTTTAAAGGATTTATTTGCTTCCACTTCAATGGCCTCTATCATCTTCATAAGCATAGATTTAAGATTCCCTTAACTCTGCCCAAAGTTTGGCTATGAGTCTCAACATTTGTTTACTACCCTGCTGGGTAAAGTCTTTCAGA
Source organism: Pachyuromys duprasi (assembly GCA_028658305.1). Classification (NCBI taxonomy): domain Eukaryota; kingdom Metazoa; phylum Chordata; class Mammalia; order Rodentia; family Muridae; genus Pachyuromys; species Pachyuromys duprasi. The sequence continues at coordinate 70,020,557 of CM053764.1, forward strand.
GGCCCTCTGTGGTAGGCTCCTCCTGTCCTTTTCCCTATTTTCTCCCTCTTCTGATGTCTATCACTTTTTGCCTTTCTGAATGAGGACTGAGCATCTTACCCAGGGTGCTCCTTGCTTAGCTTCTTTAGGTGTACAAATTTTAGTATCATTATACTATGGGAATGTTATAAAAGAAGGAGGAGATAGAAAGACCTGTAGGGAGCAGAAGAGCAACTGAACCAAAATATCTGGGCACAGAGGTCTTTTCTGAGATTGATACTCCAACCAAGAACTAAGCATGGAGATAACCTAGAACCCCTGCACAGATGTAGCCCATGACAGCTTAGTGTCGAAGTGGGTTACCTAGTAAGTGGAACAGGGGCTGTCTCTGACATGAACTCAATATCCTTCTCTTTGATCACCTCTCCCTGAGGTGGGGGCACAGCCTTACCAAGCCACAGAGGAAGACAATGCAGCCAGTCCTGCTGAGACCTGATGGGCTAGGATCAGGTGGAAGGGGAGAAGGACCTCCCCTATCTGTGGACTGGGAAAGGGGCATGGGAAAAGAGGGGCATGAGATTAGGAGGGGATGAGGGAAGGGGCTAGAGCTGGGATTCAAAGTGAATAAATTATAATAAAATTTTTAAAGATTAATTTTTTATTTTTATTTTTTAAACTTTTTTATTAAATTCTTTATTAATTACACTTTATTCACCTTATTACCCCTGTAGTTCCTTCCCTCCTCCCGTCCCAATCCCTCCCTTCTTCCCCCCTCTGCACCCCTGTCCCTCCCCAAGACCATCAATAGGGGAGGTCCTCCTTTCCCTCCCTCAGATACCAGTCCATCAGAAAATATCGGATTTAAGGTCATTTTCTTGTGTTTCAGTCATGCTAGGATATCTAGGACTCGCTATAGTAGGAGAGCTGAGTTCTGATGTTATCATACTTCCCTGGCTCTTGTTAGTTGTGATTTTAGGCTGGCCTATAGCCATCTGGTTGTCACTAATGTTAGCTGGTTGTTTCTGGTGCCTGCTGGCCCTCTCAAAAAAGCTTGAAAAGCCCTGGGCTAGAGGCTGAATATTCCTGGGTCCTATAAGTGCTCCTTGATGGTGGGTAGGGCCATGAGCTGGAAGGTTGCTCTGAGGGATTAGCCCCCAGTTCTCCTTTGCTGGCTGTGTCCCAGTTACACCTACAGGAAGGGATTTGGGATGGGGTTGTCTAACCTGGATGATCCAGAGTCTGGCTGGAAGTCAGGTATTAACTAAGCTACAGTACCAAAAACATTTTTTTCTTTTTAAAATTTATTGTTTTATTAATTACAGTTTATTCACTTTGTATCTGAGCTGTAGCCCCCTACTTAGTCCCCTCCCAACCACATCCTCCCTCCCTCATCTCTTCCCATGCCCCTCCCCATGTCCACAGATAGGGGAGGTCCTCCTCCTCTTCTGTCTGACCCTAACTATCAGGTCTCATCAGAATTGGCTGCATTGTCTTCCTCTGTGGCCTGGTAAGGCCGCTCCCCACTCAGGCGGAGGTGATCAAAGATAAGGCCAATCAGTTCATGTCAGTGACAGTCCTTGTTCTCATTACTATGGAATCCACTTGGACACTGACCTCCCATGGGCTACATCTGTGCAGGGTTTCTAGGTTATCTCCATGCACGGTACTTGGTTGGACTATCAATATGAGGAAAGACCCCTGTGCTCAAATTCTTTGGTTCTGTTGCTCTCCTTGTGGAGTTCCTGTTCTCTCCAGATCTTATTATTTCTCACTTCTTTCATAAGATTCCCTGCACTCTGCCCAAGTGTTGGCCATAAGTCTCAGCATCTGCTTTGATAGTCTGCAGGGAAGACCCTTTTAGAGGCCCTCTGTGGCAGGCTCCTGACTTGTTGCCTGTTTTCTCTTTCTTCTGATGTGCATCCTCTTTGCCTTTCTGGATAGGGATTGGGCATTTTAGAAAGAGTCCTCCCTCTTGATTAGTTTCTTTAGGTGTACAGATTTTAGTAGGTTTATCCTATAGTATATGTCTATATGAGTAAGTATATACTGTGTGTGTCTTTCTCCTTCTGGGATATCTCACTCAGGATGATACTTTCCAGAACCACCATTTACCTGCAAATTTCATGATGTCCTTATTTTTTATTTCTGAGTAATATTCCATTGTGTAGATGTACCACAGTTTCTATATCCATTCCTCAGTTGAGGGGCATCTGGGTTGTTTCCAGCTTCTGGCTATTACAAATAAAGCTGCTACAAACATGGTAGAGCAAATGTCCTCATTATGTACTTGAGTATCTTTTGGATATATGCCTAGGAATGGTATAGCTGGATCCTGAGGAAGCGCTATTCCTAGTTGTCTGAGGAAGCACCAGATTGATTTCCATAGTGGTTGTACAAGTTTACATTCCCACCAGCAGTGGAGGAGGTTTCCCCTTTCTCCACAACCTCTCCAGCATGCATTGTCACTTGAGTTTTTGATCTTGACCATTCTGATGGGTGGAAGGTGAAATCTCAGGGTTGTTTTGATTTGCATTTTCCTGATGAGTAAGGATGTTGAGCATTTCTTTAAGTGTTTCTCTGCCATTCAATATTCCTCTATTGAGAGTTCTCTGTTTAGTTCTGTACCCCATTTTTAATTGGATTACTTAATTTGTTGCTGCTTAATTTTTTTGAGTTCTTTATATATATACTGCGTATTAGCCTTCTGTCAGATATAGGGTTGGTTAAGATCTTTTCCCAGTCTGTAGGCAGGCGTTTTGTTCTGGCAACAGTGTCCTTAGCTTTACAGAAGATTTTCATTTTCATAAGGTCCCATTTATTGATTGTTGCTCTTAGAGCCTGTGCTGTTGATGTTCTGTTCAAGAAGTTGTTTTCTGTACCAATGAGTTCAAGGCTTTTCCCCACTTTTTCTTCTAACCGATTTAATGTGTCCCGTTTTATATTGAGGTCTTTGATCCACTTTGATTTTAGTTTTGTGCAGGGTGATAAGTATTCATCTATTTGCATTTTTCTACATGTAGACATCCAGTTAGAACAGCACCATTTGTTGAAGGTGCTGTCTTTTTTCCATTGAATGGTTTTGGCATTTTTGTCAAAAATCAGGTGTCCATAAGTGTGTGGATTTATTTCCAGGTCTTCTATTTAATTCTATTGATCTACCAGTCTGTTTCTATGCCAGTACCATGCAGTTTTTAGTATTGTTGCTCTATAGTACAGCTTGAGATCAGGGATGGAGATACCTCCAGAAGATCTGGAGATACTGTAGAGTATTGTTTTAGCAATTCTAGGTTTCTTGTTGTTCCATATGAAGTTGAGAATTTTTCTTTCAAGGTCTGTGAAGAATTATGTTGGTAATTTGATGAGAACTGCACTGAATCTGTAGATTGCTTTTGGTAAGATGGCCATTTTACTATATTAATCCTGCCAAGCCATGAGCATGGGAGATCTTTCCATCTTCAAATATCTTCTTCTAATTCTTTCTCTAGAAACTGGAAATTTTTTTAATACAATTCTTTGACTTGCTTGGTTAGGTTCACAGCAAGGTACTTTATGACCTTTGTGGCTATTGTGAAGGCTGTTGTTTTGTTAATTTCTTTCTCAGTCCTTTTGTCTTTTGTATACAGGAAGGCTACTGATTTTTTTGAGTTAATTTTGTATCCAGCCACTTTGCTGAAGGTGTTAATCAGCTGTTGGAGTTCCCTGGTAGAAATTTTGGGTTCACTCAGGTGACAATCATATCATCTGCAAATAGTGATATTTGACTTCTTCCTTTCCAATTTGTATCCCCTTGATCTCCTTTAATTCTCTTATTGCTCTAGCCAGGACTTCAAAAACTATGTTGAAGAGATATGGAGAGAGTGGGCAGCCTTGCCTTGTCCCTGATTTCAGTGAGATTGATTTAACTTTCTCTCCATTTAATTTGATGTTGGCTATAAGCTTGATGTATGCTATTCTTATACCACACTACCACATGGCATTCTAATCACAGACCACTAAGATCACCTTGTGTTGATCTAACACCCACCCCATTCTATCCTGAGATACTCTATGGGCTGTTGACTGCTTGGAGAGCCATGACCCAAGATCCCAGCCACCATCAAAGGTGGGACAGAAATCTGGAAGGTTTGAGGACAAATTTCTTTGTGACAAGGCTGATTTTGAAGCTCTGTCTGTGAGTGCTGGATTGTTCATGAAGCCATTAGGGTTTTTTTTTTAAGATCTTTAGAAAACCATTAAAAATAGTTTTATTTGAAATACATTTTAAGTTAAAGAGACTTTTCTCTTCATTAAGTTTAGGTATTTTTGAAAGAAGAGGATTTAGTATGAAAGGGTTAGGATTAATATTAAATTCTTATCTGGTATAATATTTTTTAATTTTGAAAGAAAAATATATTATAGCCATGTATATGGAAATAAAATGTTTTTTTTTATTTTTCTAAGATAATTTTTAAAATGTATTAAAAAACCAAGTAGTAATAAGTTATTAAAATTAATCATAATTTTCAAATTGTTTATTTGTTTATTTATTTGTTTGTTTGTTTAATCACTTTACAACCTGGTCCCAAACCCCTCTCTCCTCTTGTCTGTGTCACACTGTCATGCCCTCTCCCATTCTCCCCTCTCTTTCTTCTCTCCTGACAATGGAAATAGGTCTATCTCAGAATCTCTTGCTTGCTGCTGGATCCCTTTGCTCTAACTGGGCCACCTTTTCAAGCCATTAGGATGTTAACAGTGTTAGATTTATCAGCTAAGCTTTTGAAGGCCAGTTCCTGTCCTCATGCACTGCAATGTGGCTTTCCCTTGTTCCTGGGGGCAATAGCCACCAGTCTTTAGGAATAAGGAGCAGAAGCTACCAAGTGGGATTTGGATGGCCTGCTATCCCATGGAATGACCTCCTCCAGAAACCACTTCAGCAACTTTATTTGGGGTGAACAAAGGCTATATAGTCCTTGGGAAGTGGGTGGGGATAGGAAAGAGGTAAAAATTCCAAAGATGTTAATTTGCATTTGGCAGCATAGTCCTATCATATTAATGGGAATACAGTACCTAATTATCCCGTTGGCACAGGAAGAGGGGAGTGCTAGAAGGGAACTGTGCCAAAGGTCATATAGCAGACATGGTTAGAGGCATCTGTTCCTAAAGACACTCTCAAGATGACACTCAGGCAGAGCATAGGAGCCTCTACTGGATGGAAGGAGTCCTCTATCTAAGGCCTAGGTCAAAAGACTATCAGGATCAGGAGGACTGCAATCTCAAATAGCAGGATCCTCCAATATCCTCCCCCTATTTTATTTTATAATGGATAAGTATCATAATGAGATCTGAGAAATATATTGTCTGTATCAAAGGTATCTAGGGTCTGGTAATATCCCATAACCTGATTGGCATTGAATCCATCAATGGTGGTAATCTGTCACCAGAGAAGCTGTATGAGGCATGGGGCGAGCATCAAAATCAAATATAACATAATTAAAGAGCTAATAAGGAGTAGGAAGAAAAGGGGTTATTGAACTAACTTAATTGCTTAGTGGGTTGAAATTTCAACAGCAAATATGTACAGAGATTTTTCTTTTCTTTTTTGAGGGTATTAACATTAGCTTCAAAAACATTTGATACATTCACATAAAAGTAACATTCTTTTCCCAATACTGTGTAAGCCCGGGATTAGCAGTTATTAAGTCTAGTGCTCTTTTGTTTTGGAGCACAACCCTGGCAAAGGAGTTTACCTATCACTGGAGAGATTCAGGGCTGTTATTTTGTGGATGCCCTCCTCTGGTCAAGCTTGCCTCAAAAGTCTCCGGCCAGATGGTATTTATGGACTTCATGGTCCCAAAAGTTGCAAAGGAGATGGCAGTTCTAGAGAGGAATATCTTTCATTTCTATCTGGTTAGTAGTAGCTTCCTTTTCCTAAAAAAAAAAGAAAAAAATGACCTATGGAATAATCCCAGGGTATGTAGAACCCTGGCAGGGGTGTGTGTGTGTGTCAATGCACAACATTATTTTTCTTTTACACCATAGTAATAAATGGGGTAATGTTAAAGTTAAGATGGTAACAGTATGATTGACAGTACATCAGTGATCTGTTGGCATAGGCCTAGAAAAAAGCAAGGTTTGTGGGAGTGGTGGACATTTGATTGGAAAGGGGAATATTTAACAGGTGAGAACCAGTAAAATTTCTGAGGTCCAGGCATACAGAAGGGTGGTGTTAAATGATACTGCTGTCAGCAAAGGTCTAGTGCTAGCTGTGCAGAAGAAACAGATGTTGGATGGGTAGTGAAGAGGGAAGTCAGCAATGTGGTGAATGTATTGGTTCCATGTGATGGTAGCCATGGTCTGTTCACAAACCAGATTTTCATGGGAGAGAATATTGTGATAGGTTAGAATGCGGTGGGATGCTTGGACAATTTGTCAAGACACAGGGAAAGAGAAGTAATAAATTCAAATTTGCGCTCACTCTTGGTTAAATTACTTAAAGCAAATTACTATCTTGCTTTTTTAATGAATGAATTAATTAGCTTTACATTCCTATTATATCCCTCCTCTCTTCCATTCCCTCTTCTCTCTATCCCCCTCCCCTATTCCTCAGAAAAGGGGAGCGCCACACACCAACCCACCTAAGTACATCAAGTCTCATCAGGACTAGGCACATCTTCCTCCCCTGTGACATGGCAAGGCCCTGCCAGGAGGAAGTAATAGAAAAGCGGGCAATAGAGTCCATGTCAGAGACAGCCTCCACTCCTCTTTTAGGGGACCCACATGAAGACAGAGCTACCCATTGACTACATCTGCGTATAAGGCCTAGGTCCAGTCCATGCATGGTCCTTGGTTGGTGCTTCATGTGACATCTATGCATTACTGGTAACTTTGTCTTTATCATAAATGCATTCAAACTGACACAGTAGAGCCACATAGCCACCAAGTAACATATTGCTCTGTGCTACCCTGTCTAAGGCAGAGTAGTTAGTATCAGTGAACATCGTTTCATAGTTACAAGTGTGACACTAAGCTGGATTGTCCCCAAGTCTTATGTAGTCAATGACTAGCACAGATTTACAGATATATCAAGACCTACTCTGTAACTGGTGGTGATGGTGTGTAAAACAGAAGCCATTCATACAGAGAAAGACGACTTCCCTTGGAACCTTAGAATGTTGCCAGCACCATTAGTCAGCATTGACATCAAGAGAGCTGTTATTACATGACTTCAGGGGAAATTTTTGACATTAATTGTTTGGCAACTAATTCTGAGCTTAATCTGTATTGAATTTTACTCTTCATGTTTTAGAACCTGTAAAGTCTGAGGATATAGGTATATTTTTAATCAGTTTTCTGTCTTCATATTAGTCTAATTAAAAGTAAAGGAAATTTAAAATAAAAAGGGATGGAAAATAGAAAATAACTTTTTTACTGAGAATGATATTCTGATAATATTCTCAAACTTGATTTTATTAAATTGTGAAATCTAGCAATTTTCTCTATAAACACTATTATCGTTCACCCAAATATGTTTAATTACATCTCTCTCCTTCCCCTCCCCTTCTCCCTTACACACACACACACACACACACACACA
>CM053764.1:70028608-70049983 GCA_028658305.1 Pachyuromys duprasi
AATCAAGGACCATGTGTGGATGTGGCCTGGAACCCCCGCACAGATGGGGCCCATGATAGCTCCTTGTCAGACTGAAGACCCTATTCAGGGAAACAGGGACTGTTTCAGTCATGATCTTGATGGCTGACTCTTTGACCCTCCCCCATACAAGCCTGGGAGTAACAGACTGGCTAGATCCCAGGGGAGGACATTGCATCAAGCCCTGAGGAGTCAGGATAAGCTGGGGTTGGATGGAAGGGAAGGAGGTCCTCCCCTGTTGGTGGACTTGGAGGGGGCGGGGAGGAGGGAGATGAGGGAGGGAGTGGGAGGGTAGGAGGGACTGAGGGAGGGAGCTACGCCTGGGATTCAAAGTACCTAACCTGTGATTGAGATAAAAATAAATAAATTAAAAAAAGAAAAGAAAAGCAGCCAACAGAGTCCATGTGATAAACATTTCCTTCTCAACTTACTAGGACACACACATGAAGACCAAGCTGCCCATGGGTGATATATGTGTATGGGGCTTAGGTCCAGTCCAAGCATGCTCTTGGGTTGGTGCTTTCATTTCTGTAAGCCCCCACGTCCCTAGGTATGTTGGCTCTATTTTGTCTTTTTGTGGCATTCCTTCCCTCCACTCCAGGTCCTTCTATACTCCCCCAAAACACACAGTCTCTTCCAGAGGGCTCCCTGAGCTCTGCCTAATATTTAGCTGTGAGTCTCAACATCTGAGAGGTTTTTGAGGTAATATTTCACTTGTTAGAAAAGGGGTACAGGTGCTGTCTCTGACATGAACTCAGTGGCTGGCTCTTTGATCACCCCTCCCTGGGTGGAGAGTGGGGGCAGCTTTACCAGGCCACAGAATAAGATGATGCAGCTAGTCCTGATGAGACCTGATAGGCTAGGATCAGAGAGAAGAGGAGGACATCCTCCCCTATCAGGAGACTAGGGAAAGGGCATAGGGGAAAAAGGGAAGGTGGGCAGGACTGGGAGGTGACAAGGGAGGAGGCTGCTTTGGGATACAAAGTGAATAAATTATAATGAACAAATATATAAATTAAATTAAAAATAAAAGAAATGATAGTGTCATGAAAATAGTCATTTCAATTTGTTCATTGATTAATAATACTCATAAACATATGATGACACAGAAACAGCTTTGTTAACCAGGTGGCAATTCCTATTCAAAATAGGCAAATTAGGTGAGAACTACTCAGTCTATGAGGAGATGATCATATTAAAATAGAATTAATATTTCTGATAAATTGTAAAAAAGTGTGAAATATGAAGCATCATGACTAATAAATTTGACACTGAGCTCAGGACAAATGCTTGAGTAGTATAAAACATAGTAAACAATAAAAATACTTTTTATATTTATTTTCAAATTTAGAGTAATATGGATTTAACTGTACCTTTTTATTTACACAGGGTTAAATAAATAAAGTGATCATTAAGAAAATTCTATTTTGTAAATACTTTATGGTTTCAGAAATGTTTCTCGACATTTAAAAAAGGTTCTGCTTTTTATGGATCTCAATTACTACGAATCTAGTAACGGAATGCTTTCCACAAAAAAAAAAAAAGAAAGAAAGAAAAAGAAAAAGAAAAAAAATGCAGGGTCGGGCTGGAGAGATGGCTCAGAGGTTAAGAGCACTGGCTGCTCTTCCAAAGGTTCTTAGTTCAATTCCCAGCAGCCACACGGTGGCCCACAACCACCTCTAAAGAGATCTTGTGTCATCATCTGGCCTGGTGACTCAGACAAAGATAGAATACTGTATAAATAATAAATCTTTTTAAAAATGCAGGGCCTAATGCAGTGTCAGATTATACATGTAACCTTATCAGGAAAGACAAGAGCCAAATCAGGATGTGTTCAATGTCAAGGTTCTTCTGATGCATATAGTTACACTCTTTTATGAACTTCAAATTCCATCCATTTGTTTCAGGCCTTATATATTGTTCTCGCAAAGCCAGTCAGCTTCTTATTATTTCAAATGGTTGCTGAATGCAACCACCTTTGGGCTTACAACTTCATTTTTTATCTCATGGTAATTCTTTTAATGGCTACTGAAACTGATTACAATAGCAGCCATGAGTTCCATTAATATTCTATAATAGTAAAAGCAGTTCTTGGCACGATCCTGAATGGAATTCATCTGATTAAATATGCATTTTTTTATTATTGTCTAACCTTCTACAACCTTTGCTGTCTGTCTTTTGCCATTAAAGATTAATATACCAGTATATTAGATAAAATAATATTCTGAATGGATCTGCATCCCTTACCTCATCTATCAAATCAGGTCAGACCATTATTTTTATGCTTTGAAGACATTTGTAGCTATAAAATCCCCATTTACAAGGAAAAGAAACTCATTAGGATGCAAAGATATGCTGGTAAAATGTGTGGATTGTAAAATATACTTCAGAGTCATAGAAAAGGAAGTTGCCACGTCTATAGAAGTATCTTAAAGAAACTTAAAAAAAGGCTGAACTTTCTATTTTTTGTCTATGATCCATCTACTCAACAAATAATTTTTGATATTTACTGCTTATCTTTGTATTTGTCTTGTTCAGATTAAGTATAACAATTGTATTTCAGTTTCTTCTTTCTGAATCATTTACAGAGTATGTGCACACACACACACACACAGCTACACACAAAAAATATTGCCTACGAGAATGTTTTCTGTGAAAACAATGAAAAAAGTTTTATATTATAATGACAAATTATGCCTCCCAAAAAATATGTTTAACGAATTTCCAGTGCCATATATTTGTAAGACAGAGACTATATCAGAGACAACCCCTGTATCTCTTACTAGTGAAACTGGGCAGCCAATTGGTTTCCTTACAGGATAGACATCAGAAGTAGGAGACAATAAACGAACAGGACAGAAGCCTTGAACATATGACCTCTGAAAAACTCTACCCACCAAGGTATTGAGGAAGATACTGAGACTCATAGCCAAACTTTGGACAGAGTGCCAGAATCTTTATGGAATAAGAGGGAGATAGACCTGGAGAGGACAGGAACTACAGAGCCAAAATACCTGGTCCAAGGTGGCCCTGCAGAGATGAATACTCCAACTAAGGACCATGCATGGAGAGGAGCAAGACAGTAGATATTTAAATCTTTCCTCTTGAAGAAAATGTAATACTTTACAGATCACTATACTGACAAATTGTTAAGGCGAAACTCCAGTACGGCTGACTTTTTATCCAGTGCATTTGGCTTATATATGCAGTGCTGGCTATATTTGATATGTGAAAATCTATCCCAGTTCAATTTATTTGTACTGATATAAAATATCATGTTCATATACATATGAACACAATACCATGCAATATTACAGTTTGTGAATATCTACCTACTGGCCCAAAGTAAAGAAATATGCACTAGATTTTTTTTTTGTGTGTGTGTGTGTGTGTACACATTACCAGCTTAATGTGGAGAAAATGACAACTGAAAATTCTCCTATTTTAATCACTTTCTTCAGGTACTGTTATAAATGGTAATTGTCAATAATTTGTAATGTTTGGTATTTAGAAACAAACACACTGTGCAGAAATATAAAATATATGTGAAAACTATGTAATTGACATAGTATATCTGAACAGGAATTTCTTTCAGAATACCAAGGACACCAAAAACCTGGAGGAGCCAAAACTTTATAGAAAACAACATAGTGTTTACGTGTAGTTGACTCACAATCTCCTAAATAACTTAAAACATCCCAAAGAACTGCCCAGGTGGCTCAGCGTGTAAAGGTGTGTGCCACATAGCTTGGTGACCTAAGATCAATTCAGGAACCCACGTGCTGGAATGTAAGAACAGACTCCTTCAGTTCTCCTCTTACATCCACTAGTGTTGCATGGTATATACATGCCATGAACATGTGCAAACACACACAAATAAATAAATAGATAGATAAATGAATAAATACATGTTTAACAAACAAACTCTCTACATTAGCTATACTATATAATGTAGTAACCCTATTCAAACAATTGTTTGACTCCTTTGCTCAATAAATCTTCAGAGCTATGAACGTTGTAATCACTCATGGCTTACTGGTAGGGATGCAGCCAGAGTCATTCACAATTATCAGATTGTGTCACTGTGAGAATATCAGAGAGTGAACATAGACTGCAAGATGACTAGCCTGTCAACATGATATAATCTCATGAAATTATTTTATATGTGGTTTATCATTTGACAAAGACATCACCAAATGACATATTAGTACATCATAGACAGGTTTTTGAGTGCACAAATAGAGAAATTCCATGTGCAAGGCCAGCAGTCTTTGGTAAGATTTTTCTCCACAGTAAAATTAATTCTAACTGATAAATAAAAGCATAGAATTTCATATGTTACTGCAGTACCTTATATGATTTCAGTGTATGTACACACTATCATTAGTTTGCATGTCACTATCTCTTCAAACATTTATCATTTCTTTATGATAAAAATATTAATATATTACTTCTAGCTTTTTGAGCAATGTAGTCTTCCATTTCAAGCCACAGAAGCAACTATGATTTATAGTTGGTTTAAATTGTGTTCTGCCACTCAGGCATGTTTCCCTAGCTTAATTAATGCTTATGGCTATGGGCAGAAATGGGTACCTCTCATATTTGGAAGGTATACTTTAGCCAATTTTTAAAAATGTGTTTGTGTCTAGACATAGGGCCATTAAATAGCTAACTGCTTTAGTAATCAATGGCTAGGTTCTAATTCAATTGGACTGTTTTCTTTTTGAGGAGAGTCAGACTTTAGACAATACAGACAAAATTCCAGCCAAGAAAAAAAGAAAGCAGAAAGAGAAATGTTACTCTTTGAGTCTGAAATGAACCCTAACTAGTATTTTGAGAATTTTTTGCAGCTCTTAGAGCATTTTTAATTGTCTTATTTTTGAGATTACAATTACATAATTTTTCTTTTTTTCCTTTTTCTCCCAAAATTCCATCATGATGTGTTTCAAATTCATAACCTTCATTAATTGTTTTTATATGAATATATATATATTCCTGATATTAATATATATATATCCTTGTAATTTTAAATATAACCCTCTAAGTCTGTATAATGTTGCTTGAATGTATGTTTTCAGAGACAATGATTTGGCATTGGAAAATCAATGCATATGCTATTCGCTGAGCACATGAAGAAGGCTTCCTTCCACTCACAACACTTCTTAGTTTCCTGTAGTTCTTGGTACAGGGTTGGGACTTTGTGCGCTTTCTCTAGTCCACACTTATATGTCTATTGCTGCCCTCATTCAGTTCACGCTTACACAGTCATGTTGGTGAGACTTTACGGGTGTCGATTCTGGTATTACTAGGATACACAGTCTCACAGAAAATTCTCATACCTTGACCTTCTCTCTCTTTCATATGCTCACACCCCAGTTCAGCATTGTTCTCTGACCAGGAAAAGACCGAGGGACTCTGGGAGACAGGTGTAGCTGGTGGAAGGAAGTCACTATGACCTGCTCTTGCAAGGTTCCACTTGACTCCTAGTCCCAGTTGCTTTGCTCTACTGTCCTTAACTGTGTGAACAGACTTTGCCACAATCTCCTATTGCTGAGCTTTTCTCACCACAATCACTGGAAGTGCTCTGAGATCATGACTGAAAATGAGTCTTTCCTCAACTGACTTGTTTCGTCAGCTATGACAGTCACAGCAAACTCACACCACGTCCGTCTTCAAGACAAGAAGGAAAGGCATGGTGATTCCTTTTTATCTTGGACTTCTAGTCTCTAAAACTGGAAGACAGAAAGTCACTGCTGTTTTGTCTAATCTGTGACACTCTGTAATGGCAGTCCAACAAAATGAGCATACTTATTAGATATTACTTGTGAGTCACACTAGCAGGACAATGAGGTCTCTAAACCCAAAGAATTTCATAACACCGTGCTACATGGCCCTCATATCAAATAAGAACAATCTGTTGCCCTGCTTTATGTCACAAGAGAGATCAGGAATACCTATTTCTTTCAGCTCTAGTGACTTCACCTTAGCTCTATTGCTCCAGAGCAGAGAGTAGCTATTAAAATTGGTGGAAGGCTTTTACTCTAATCTACTTGATAGTTAATCTGAATATAATAAAAAACAACCCCGTATATATTCAGATCAACTAGACATTTATATCACATAGATCTTTCTTAAATAAAAATTACTATATTAATGTTAACTTCAGTCATGTGATTTAAATAGCATTTTGGTTATATTATTGTTAAATACCATAGGTATATTAGGGTTCTAGTGTAGTATTTTATTAGTAGAAAACAACAGCTGATATTTGCTATCTGCAGTGGATACATTTACATTTAATAATAGTCACTCGTGTCCATCCTCAAAACAGAAATAGACTGACCTGTATTTTTCAGGATGTTAACTATGTCAACAAAGTTTGTCATCTTAAAAATATATTTGTCTGGAATGTCATCTTGTCACTTGATTCTTCTCCTATGTGCTCTTGCTTTTGAGAGACCTTTTTATAACCTAAAATGCCACTGACTGTCAGAGTATAATGAGTCATGTATTATTGCTGCCCAAATGCCTGCCTGGAGACTCACCTATTCAATAGGTTCCCTCTAATGCCTGAACAAAATGCCTCCAGTATAGAAGCCTTTATCCTTGGGCTAGCCTCACAAATTAAATTATTTATGAATCACAAAGTTTCAGATACACTTGTGAACATCAATATTTTTTAATGGCTATAACATTTGTAACTCATGTTTTAATAAAACTGTATAAATTATAGCAATGCTGAAGAGTCATATTTTTACGTTCATAATTTATCATCTCAAAATGTTAGTGTGATTTTAATACAGAAATCTCAGACTAAAATTCTGTTTATCTCTCTCTCCCTCTCTCTTCCACCTCTCTGTGTGTATGTGTGTGTCTGTGTCTGTCTATGTGGCATCTCAAAACTGTCTGTCAGACAGTAATCTTAGAAAATTTTCCATGGCGTTTATCTTTTTCTTTATGTGCTGTTTTCGTTTGTTTTCTTGATTTGTTCATTTGTTTTTCTCTGACATCCTTCCTTTGTCATCATCCTGGAAAAAGTTTATTATACTCATCCAATCTACTACATGCATGTATCACACCAACTGTGTGTGTGTGTTTGTGTGTGGGTGTAAATAAATGTGTATACAGTTTTTTAAAACTTCCAGGTGCTCTGCTTCTCACCTGTGTAACACTGTGTTATACTCTGTATAATGTTATGATCCAGTTAACACTTTAGAAAACCTGAAAGAACCTGAATTATAATTTATATTTGTGGAATGATAATTTAAAATGATATTTTTCAATTAGCATTCTCTTATTAATTCATGAGGTCACATATAATTAGGCTAACAAGTATCAAATACTGTTTTAGTTCAATCTATCTATGAAATCCAAAGAAGGTAGTTAACTTGTCTATCCCCGCTTCCACAGCTATTAACAACAAAGGTAATAATAATCCCTCTAACCCTCTCAGCTTGATGTTAAGATCAAATATGAAATGCATTAAAAACCATTTCATGCTTAGTGAATGTAAGATCTTTTATCTAGCAAAGTAAAATTGTGCAGTAGGACACTTGGGAAATAGGAAGACATTTATTTGATTGTCTTGGGAAAAAATTCTCTAATAATATACCAATAAGATTCAAAGGCCGGTTGTAGGGAAAATCTGACTGGGTCTAGTGTGCGCTGATTTATTTGTGCTTAATGCCTCCCAGCAGGGGAAGCTAGAATTTGATCCTAAGTACAACAGGATCCTTCAATAATATATACGCTATATAATATTTTTATGTGTGTATAAGGACAGATTGACTCATCACTTACAAAAATAGTGGGGGTATTTTTCTTGGTATCCCCCCCAAAATGAATAAATTTGTGACATCTGTCTTATTGAGTAACTGCTAATAGGGGCCTTTGTGGCTTTTTGTGTGTGTGGCGGTTTGACTGTAGTTTTTCAGGAGAATCTCTATGACGTGTTTTTAATTGGTATCAAACATTAGACTTAGAGACATGTGATTTCTTTAAAGTCAAGAAGATCCAATTACCTTGTATAGATTTGGTGCTGGCTTCTGAAAATGTATTTTCCTAACATCAAGTGTGTCCTGCAGCGATGCTGAGCTCATATCATTATCATCATCGTTTAATGAAATGGAAGTTTACAAGCTTTGAGTGAGGCACTGCTTGACCTTTTTGTTCTAAATTGGTATTGTTAACTTTCAGATCCAGTGTGAGACATCTGCAATACGTTGCTTTAGAGATTTGGAACCCCAGTTCTGAGATCTGACATAGTGGTTCAAACCCTGGCAATCCCACATTCTCCTCCGACACCAGAAAAATTCTACAGTGTCAGTTTCCTGACATTTCAAGCTGAAAGCAATAATAAAGTTTTTATGAAGATTTTCTGTTAATATAGTTCAATACTCAACACAGTAATTATGCACTTGTCAGTGGTTATCATTATTATAACAATTATTAGTATAGGATATTTAATTCCTAATTTTATTGCATCAACAAGCATAAACTCTTGAAAGTTAAATATCGTATTATATGCAAGAAATATACTTAAGGTCTCAGAATTGAGAAGAGTTTATGAAATACTGCTTTTCTTAAATATGACATTTAATTTAAAAACTAATGCACTTTCACAATTATTCCATTAGGTGTACATAGTAAGCACTTCACAAGTTTGTTAAGACTTGTTAACATAGTAAAATATCACAATTCAATTATGTTCAATGGACTTTTTTTTACCCATCTACTGCTAATTTCTTTGGCAAAGTGTTATCCTACACTTGGTGCAGTTTGCCAATCAAAGTATCACATACAATTCAATAAACTTTTACATTTAAGTATTTGTTTATGATAGGTAATACGTTAACATGTTTGACTTCTAGAGGTATGAAATGCGCATAAACTATCCTGTATCTTTATAAGTAGCTATGCAACCCAGGACAGAGACAATGTGTTGGTTTCTTAGATATGTCTTCACAAATACAAAAATGCATACCTTGTCTTCTTATGTAATGGACTTATAATGGGCAGCATTAAATGTGCTCTTCCATCCTTTAACTTTATTAAAGTCGAGTTGTGTGGCTTTGTTCAAGGAATGTCATCAGTCCAATGTTTGATGCAATAATATTGAGAACAAAGATGCTACTAAACACAGTGGAGTAAATATATTACAAAGCTGAAGGGAAGATTTTACATGTGTGCCCTCACTGTTGGAATGCGTATTTTAAATGAGTGTTGTTAGACTGGGAGTGACATAGATTCTTTGTAACAATTTTTAAAAATGTTTTAAAGTATTTATTACTTTCTAATAATAACAAAGGAAGAGAAAAGGTGAATAATAAAACAGGTCTCTACCATGCCAATTTTTTTGATTCAACTGATCTATGAACTTATCGATCAGTTATAGATCTATGAACTTTGTATATATCAGTTCAGGGAGAAGACCATGGTAAGACACAACATACATACCAGAGCATCTGGGAAATACTTATATAAGGATAAATGGTATTTTACTGAACTATCACTCAGCTTCAGCAAGTGAGATTCATTAATAAAAATGACATTTACATTGTCTTCCCTAAATGAAGAAATGGATATGACTTTTGTGAAATTCTTGGGTCCTGTGTTCCTCTGACTCAGCAACTCGCCTATAACATAACCTTGAGAATTGCCCTTTTCTGCATTACTGCAATACTCTTACACACTTTTTCTCACGTGTCATATTTTCCTCATTCTATTATTTTTTCCAGTTTATCATGCTTCCCTCATATTTCCTCTGAGAAGATTATGGTGGAAGTTGTGTTTGTGGATCTTAAATGCGTGAAAGTCTTTCTTTATATTCTCCCCATTGATTTTCTAGTTAAATGAGTCCCAGAAAGACGAAGCAATTTTCACATGCCCAAACAAGTATTAGTGAACATTTCTGCATACATTTCTTATTCTTTATTTTAGTATTTGGGCATTTTTGGTTTTTATTTCTTTTCAGAAAGGTCTCTGATCTTTGTCAGTAGTAATATTCAGAAATGTCACCATAATTTATACCATCTACTTTATTGGGTAATGGGGCAGATTGTAAATCTAGGCATTCCCTTCAAGCCCTAGATAACTGCTTAACTATGTTCTGTGACTATAAGTTAAACTATACAGTGTTTAATATATGTAACATCAAGAACATATGTGCTCTTTTTAAATACATTACAACATAACACAGTATCGTGGGATAAGTTTTAGAAACTATGGCCAACTCAAGAAGAACTTAATGGTATTTCATGAGTTTTTGCTTGTGTGTTTAGAATGCTTTGGTTGGGCTGTTTCCCTCCTTATTGGTCATTTGTTTCAAATTTTTGTGTATTTGTGGGTTGTCGGTGTGGGTGTTTGTCTCTGCATGTGCATGAGTTTCTACATGTTCTTTGTTGTTTGTTTGTTTGTTCTATTTTGTTTGGTGATTTCAGACTCCTTTGGCCAACAACCTGATTAGATTTAAACCATTCCTAGAACTGGAATCTAAAGTTGATAACAAGTGATATTCAGTAGGGTCTCAATTATCCCCAAGTGTTTGGAGATTTCATTTAGATTGCCTTCATAAATGCATGTATTTTTGGAATATTCTACTATATTAATTTTTCCATTCAGACCCACAAATGGACCTTGCTTTTAGTTGTGCCTTGTGATATTTACCCCCATACATTTCCTTCCTCCTCTCTGTTTTGTCTTTCTGTTCCAGTTTATACCCCCCAGCAATCTATGACTCTATATTCTATTTTTCCTTCCTAAGGAATCCATCCATCCCCATAATGTTCCTTACTTTATAACTAGCCTCCGTAGTCATAAAAATTGTATGGAAGAATTGAAAGCTAATATCCACAAATAAGAGCATACATACCATATTTGTATTTGGGGGTCTCGTTTACAACACTAGACATGATTTACCAGTGAGTTTCATTTACATGTCCTTTATTCATTCATATAATGACAGACTTACTTATAGATTGTTTCTTATTCCGGCTATTATGGATAGAAGACCAATGAATGTTGTTGACCAAGTCACTTTTGTGGGATGAATCATCGTTTGGACATTTATTGAAGTTGTATAGCTGAATCTTAAGGTACATGTATTCTCATTTTCCTGAGAAACTGCCACACTGATTTCTATAGTGGCTGTTCAGCTTTGCACCCCCAACAGCAGTGGATAAGTCTTATTCTCCTTATTTTACATCCTCACTAGCATCAATTGCAGAGAGTTGTGAGCTATCATATAGGGACTGGGAATCTAAACTCTCTGGAAGAGCAGCCAGTATTCTTAACCACTGAGCCATTTCTTCAGGCCCCAAAATTATCAGTTTTAACATCATACAGATTGAGTATTAAATTCATCTCATGACTGTGTCACAAAAAGAAGGATATAATCTGATTAAAGGAAGACTTGAATATTCAAGTTTTGTGTTTTGGATTAAATAGATGGTCCATATATGTAAATCAATAAATGTAATCCACCAAATAAACAAGATTCTGTGGGTTTTTGTTTTTGTTTTTGTCTTTCAGTGTATTTATGTGGTGGATTACATTTAATGATTTACATATATTGACAACCTAATTAGTTTAAAGCACTAAACTTAAATATTCAAGCCTTCCTTTAATCAGATTTCCTTCCATCTTTCTGCGATTCCCTGACCCTACATGGCAGCTCACAACTGTCTGGAACTCCAGTTCTAGGTGATCTGATATCCTCATACCCATGCACATAAAATAAAATTAAATAACCTATTAAAAATGAATAATCTCCACCAAATGTTACTCCTCTGATGAGTGGAAGTCAAATTCTAGTGAAATGAATCCTGTTAAAAATGTTATCATTTTATTATATAATGTCATTTGAATTCCACATTTTATATTTAGCCTTGAAAGAACCTGAATCATAATCATCAACCACACTGATTTTATTTTTATTTAGGGATTTTTCCTCATTTGGACATGAATAGTTTCAAAGCTGAAGTTGGTATTGATAGATAATTTAAAATGTATTTTTAGAAATACCATAGCCAGAGAAGAAGGAGGGGTTTTTTGTTTGTTTTACGTTGTTGTTGTTTGTTTGTTTATTGTTTTTTTGCTTGTTTGTTTTCTGACCTTAGGTGGGATGTCCTTTATTCTTCGTGAGGGAGCATGTTGTCACCCAATTCTAAGGTTTGATAAACTGCCCACAGAGGAAAGGATGAGACCTCTTAAAGAGACAGAAAGAACTTCTGTAGTCCATTAGGAAACATAGAAAATGTAGTCTTTCAGCAGGAAACTATCATTCATAACTCAGAGAAGATACACCAGTAGCCCCCCCAACACACACACAGAAACACAAACACACACACACAGCCCACACACACATAAGGTAGAATATTACAGAGGATCTTTGTCTTCCTGACAGGGGGTAATTCTTAGTTCATTCGAGAGGTCCTCTTATTGTGTACTATTGGAGAATCATAATCTGATCATCTGCTTCAATGGATCACATGATTGCCATCCTATATTTTGAAAGATAGTTCGAAAATAATTATTAGAGGTCTCTAAGCACATGATTTAGTTATAGAGCAAAACTGACAACTTTTCTAAGAAAGTTGAGGATAGGGATGAGCAGAGGTAGGAAATACAGAGTGGCCTAGTGTGAGAAAGTGGGCATAGAGTTGATTCATGTGACAGGGACTGGTCCCTTTGCCAGGACTATTGCACTAAAATGAGCTACTAGAACTACCAGTGCGTTACAGAGCATCAAAGAAGGGGGGCAGTAAAAAATGGAAACCTAATGTAAAAAACTGAATCTGGCCTATGGCAGAAGGGATGATGGTCTCTTTTAGCCAGCGTTTCTCCACAGCGTCTAAAAGATGTTTTCAGATGTATCAGGAAGAAGTGTAGCTGCTGTAGGGTGAACACTACTGGGAAAGATGTCATGGAATGTTTTGTTTGGATATATGATGAATTTCAGTAAGCCAAACATTTAAAAGACAGAGAAAGAACACAGGTCTGAGGATAATAAAGAGAGGAATGGGATGAATGGGAAGAGCCACAGTGGGGGGAGGGACAGGAGGCAGGTTTTTTTCTGTCCCTCGTGGCTTTAGGCCCCATTTAGAAACAGTTAAGACCTGTTGGTATGGAAGTAGTGTTTTTCCAGGAAGGCACAAATCCCATCCGTAGCAGCAGTCAGAGCTAGTCATTTTTAATATGGAATATTGCAACAGTAAAGGAATACAGCTGTCCTAGAAAGGAGTTAATCTGGTTTGAGCTAACAAGATAGAAAGGGTGCAAAGAAGGCGTCAGTCCACCTATTTCAGTCTCTAAAACAGTGTCTGGAATGGCAAGAAGAAAAATAAATGTAATGGCCCATGGTCCATTAGTCCCCTTTCAGAGCTCACTTGTAAATGTTAGTTTTATTTCCTCACATGAGGGGATGAGATGTTCTCAAGCCTTTCTAGATCTTTCTGAAGTCTTGCTGGTTGATTCAATGCAGCTGCTCAGGCCTAAACTCTTTACCAAGTTGACTGATTCAAACTGGCCTCTCTTGGAGTCTGATTGAATGTCTCTTCCTGGCTTCAAACTAATGCTGGCAATATGTTTTAATTTCTGTCTCCTCATTCTCTTGCTCATTCTATCTCCACTTGTTTCTAGGTTGTACTCCCTTCAACCTGTTCTCTATTAAATTGTCCTGGTAATCAAATCTCAGTATAAACTCCTTTTCTTTCTTCCTGTGCTGCTCTTGCGTTGCCTCTCTTCCCTATCCTGTTCTCATGAGAATTAGGCATATCAAATCTCTGACTCATTCTGTCAAATCTTTCTCTGATTCATCACTTAGTCTGCCTCTCAACTAAATATCACTTTGAAACATGCTGCTCCCTTCTATAAACTATCCTTACCTTCATTGTTTTGGATTTTATGTGTGTATGAAGGGCATGTCTATATTCCAGCCAGATCATACTGTTGTCCAGAACATGACTGCATTCCAGTCAAATCACAATATCAAGACGGTCTTTTTGATGTGATCCATTTCCAGAGCAGCCACGTTGCTGCATTAAAATTTCAGTGACTTATTTTAACAGTTTGAGGATGTTGGTCTTTTAGTGCTGGCTTTAAGCTAACATATGGCCAACGAATGGGGCAACAGTTAGTGTCTAAGAAAAATTTCCATTCAAGAGGCCAGGACATAACATATCACTTGGCAAGAATCAAAAAATTCAGGATTTAATAACTGTATAATCTTGTGGGAAACAATAAGAGACAAAGTTAAATGTGAAAAACTATTTGCATAAAGATTAACCTGAGTTAAATAAAATTGTACATGGTGGTACCAGGGACCAAAGTTCTGTAGAAGCATAGGGTAACTGTAATGATGTTTGTTCTACCAGCCTCCTTCGTAAGAAGCTAGTACCCAAAGCTTTATAAAAGTCAGTTAAAGTCAGCATCAAATAAATGAATATGAAGAAAATGTGTCTAAGTGACATTCCTTGCTTCTATATAAGATAAATTTTGTAGAGTTGTTTCAAATATTAACAATACCAGCTATTTTTCAATAACCAGAAACAAAGTATTTCAAGTAAAACAAAATGTCTGGTTAGAAACATTTTTTATTTTTATTTTTTATACTAATTACAGTTTATTTACTTTGTATCCCAATTTGAGGTGGTGAAATTTTAAAAATTGTAACTATTACATTACATAGTCATAGTATTTGAAAACATGAATTAATATGTATTTGTTAATATCAAAATTTTATACTATATTCCAAAATCATATAGTAAATATCAGGCTGCATAAAGAGACAATTTAATTCTGAGTTGTATTTCCCTGAAAGAAATGATTTTTAATTTTTAATTAAAAAATACTCTCAGAGAGAGTGAATCTCTTGTTTTCTCCTCAACAAACACTTCTCTAGAGCAATCTAGAAAATTCAGAGTTACCAACTAAGTCAGAGACTACTGTGTCAGTAGTAAATGATTCATTTTACAGAGTTTTCCAGAATTAACACTGTGAAGGGACTTTTTAAAAATCTCTACATGTTCATTCCATATGCTTAATTGATGAAAGCAGTAAATTATGTCAAATACTTTACACATTAACAGAATAAATTAACAAAGAAGGCTAAAGCCAACTTTTTACTCTTTTTATTTATGAATAAATCTCTGGAATCACATATTGACAGCAATAAGCATGTTTCTTAACAAACTTTACTTTAAAATTAGATTGGTTTTTTAGAGACTTAATTTGTAAATCAAGATAACCAAATTTAAATAAGTTTTTGGCTCTCGTAATTTCTCTGAAAACATCCATAAGCATCATTGCCAACACCCATATATACTCTTTGTAGGCTTCAAGATAAGGGTGAAGGCACTGGCCCTGGAGTTCTTTATCTGGGTAGAGAGTATATTGTATTGTCAAAGCATCATAAGTGAGCCCAGGTTGGAGAGGATTTCCTTTATCTAAGTCGTCTCCTCCTGAAGAGGTGTAGACCCAGAAATTAGTTTTTGCTAAAAGAAAGAACTGAATGCCAGGGTAAAGGAATGACCAATTGAACCAGCATGCAGGTACCACACAGGGTGGTAGGCTTAGATACAAAGTATCTGTGTTGACAGTATTTCCATACTTTAGTTCAGAAGACACTGAGGGCAGTGTCACTATTTTCTACTCTATAGTTTGAGACAGTTAGGCTATAAGTATAGACTCTGAGATCTGGCACCATGCATGACAATCCATCTCCCTGTCACCTGAGATTAATTCATTTTTACAAAAGTAGGATGTTTTATTTATGGTTTGGACTAAATGGCCAAAGCTGGCCAGCCTTATGCACTAGGAGCAGAAACAGCAGACTTCTGGCAGGTTGTATTCCTGCATCTTTGCAAGAGTGAATCTTTGTCTTGCAATGAGACTAGCATACAATTTATTCTGGTGGGATGGTGGTCCATCCAAGGATATGACTTGAGCCTAGGAGAGTTCCTACTATGCAAGTGTATTGCAATTTAACCCATTGTACTAAAGCATTCAGTCTTTCATAACCATTTTAATATGCCTGATTTTGAATATTATTTTGTATTAATCATGCTTTAAATTTACGATAGACTTGTTTTGCTTTATTTGCTTTAGGCTTAATTTTGGAAACATGTAAAGAATACTATGATGGGAGATAACAGAAGACTTTATGATGTGATGTGAAATAAAAATTGCTCTAACAGCTCAAAGCTTGTATCTGCAGATCTCATTTTCACTTATGATGACTGATCATTAACGTGTATGTCTTCATTATCCTTAACAGTTTACAATTAGTAGTAGCTATTTTGTAATATTGGGTTTTATAATTTTACACCTTTTAAATTTGAGCCTTAAAAATATAATTCTTGAACTAAAGATCCTTTAGTATCAAAATAACGTTTAAGCTGTAAATATAATCCATGGAGAGACAGGTCTTTTTAGTGTACTTTTACAAAATCGCAGCTTTTTATATCACCCAGTTTCTCCAAATAACCAAAGCATACCAAAACAATAACATTTACTGTTTTCATATAACTCAGTTTCACCAAATGGCTAAACCTTAATAAAATCAAAACTATAATTTTTTTAATGAACCTTTTGTAAAACAAATCATCTTAGAAGGCCCGTGTTGCTTTCTTCGTCTAAAGTAGGCAACTCGGTGATAGGTGGAATACCACATGACCACCTTAACCACGGTGGCAGTAAAGTCACACAGCCTGCCTCCGTCCTCATGAGGACATGAGCCAAGATGGCAGCAAGCCACAAAGCTGCTAAGTTGTCAGCCAATATGAAGAAAGCTGCATGATCCTCCAAGGTCAGTCCATCAGGCACAAACCCTTTCCCTAAACAAGAGTTGAATCCAAGTTACATACGTGTTATGCAATAGCAAATTAAGATTATCATACATGGACTTTTAACTATTAACCTTTGGCTGTTAAAGATTTTAAACTAACGTTTTGAGCTTGAATTTTTCTAGCACTTTTTAAAAATTTATTTAATTTTTTATTAATTACAGTTTATTCACTTTGTATCCCAACTGTAGCCCCCTCATTCATCCCCTCCCAATCCCACCCTTCCTTCCTCTTCTCCACCTATGCTCCTCCCCCAGTCCATTAATAGGGGAAGTCCTCTTCCACTTCACTCTGACCCTAGCCATCAGGTCTCATCAGGACTGGCTGCATTGTCTTCCTATGTGGTCTGGTAAGACTGCAAACCCCTCAGAAGGAGGTGATCAAAGACCAGCCACTGAGTTCATGTCAGAGACAGTCCCTGTTCCCATTACTAGCAAACCCACTTGGACACTTGGACACTGTACTGCCATGGGCTACATCTGTGCAAGAATTCTAGGTTATCTCCATGAATGGTCCTTAGTTGGAGTATTTGTCTCAGGAAAGATCCCTGTGCCCAGATTTTTTCTCTCTCCTTGTGTAGCTTCTCTGTCCACTCCAGGTCTTTTTATCTCCCTCTTCTTTCATAAGATTCTCTACACTCTGCCCAGTCTCAGCCTCTGCTTTAATACCCTACTGGGTAGCGTCTTTCAGAGTCCCTCTGAGGTAGGCTCTTGTCCTGTTCCTTGTTTTCTCCCTCTTCTCCTGTCCATCCCATTTACCTTTTTGAATGAGGATTGATCATCTTACCCAGGGTCCTCCTTAAATAACTTCTTTAGGTGTATAGATTTTAGTATGTTTATCGTATATTAAATATCTAATATCCACTTATAAGTGAGTATATATCATGTATGTCTTTCTGCTTCTGGGATACCTCACTCAGGATGATCTTTTCTAGTTTTCACCATTTGCCTGCAAATTTCATGATTTACTTGTTTTTAGTAACTGAGTAGTATTCCATTGTGTAAAAAGTACCACAATTTCTATATCCATTCCTCAACTGAGGGACATCTGGATTGTTTCCAGGTTCTGGCTATTACAAATAAAGCTGCTACTAACATGGTTGAGTAAATGTCCTTGTTAGTTGCTGCCTTTTAAAACTACACTTATAGATTTGATTTGATACAACATTTTAGAGATATTAGAACAGGAAATGTCCTGAGAGTTAAACATCTGGGATTATACACTGTCATTTCTATAGCAATGAAAAAAAGAAGAAGAAGAAAGAAAAAGAGGCAAGGTACTTAGAGATAAACAAATCCACGAAAAAGATGTGAGATAAATAACAGTAATCCCTATTTGGAATAATTTACTTTTTAGCTGTTTTAAGCACATAGTGCTTAAAAGCACATTTACTCTTCTTCTAGTCACAAAGTCAGGTGGCCAGCCTGACTCAGGACAGACACATTGGACAGAGTCATGCTTGGCTTGGAGCAGACTGGCCAAATTATAACTTCAGAGCCTGGATTTTCACAAGAATAGATCATGAATTTTTTTCAATATTATCTAAACCCCAATGACATTTGAGCCTGTATTAAGATTGAAACCAGAAATCTATATAGCCATAATCAGGTTGTGTGTCTGCCACTGAGAGCAGACAACCTGAAATGCTTTTACCTCTTAGCTGCAAAAGATGCAAGCAGGATTTTACAGGTCTGGAGAGAGGCAGAAACATAGGTAGGCAAAATGACAAGGAAAATAAATCATAAAGCAAAAAGACTTTTATGCTCTCTCAGTTAGGAATAATTGTAAAGATAAAATTTTGGAGGCCCAGCTGTTATAGCAGGCATTGTGGTATTGGACATCGTTTTCAGCCAGAACTTTTAGGTATCATTAAAGTGAACTTCAAGTTTTAAGGGGATAGAGTCCTCAGACATTCTGTCTTATGGAATTATTTAAATCTGTTTAGATCTGGAGTTCTCAACCTGTGGTTGCAACCCTTGTGGGAGTTGGGGAGGGTCTATCAACCCCTTTACAGTGGTCATATAAAAGATACCAGTTGTATTACTTTATAACTCATAACGGTAGGAAAATTACAGTTATTAAGTAACAATGGAATAATTTTATGGTTGGGGGTGATCATTACAAGAGGAACTGTATCAAAAGGTTGCAGCATTAACAAGGTTGAGAAACACTGTTTTACATATTTAAATTGAAAATTGCATATTTGAGTTAGCAGTTAGGCCATTTCAATTGTGAAACTCTAATGTACTCCAGACCTATGACTTTCTAGAGAAAGGGTCTTAGAGTTTTGTGTAAAGCTCTTGGACTCTTAGACCACCTTTGGTCATTGTTGAAATGACCAGACACACCAGTTAATAAAGGATTGTCCCTAACCTAATAAAATCATTCCATGGCAAAGGAGCTGCAGGGCCTGGGGAAGATTCTGAGAGCTTTCAGCTGAATGTGTTGAAAGTCTCCAGTTCTTTGACTGAAGGGTCTTGCACAAGAAAGCTCCAGTGAGCTCCTGACTCTAACTGAAGTGTCCCTGAATTAGGCCCAAAGGATTACCTTGTTCTAGCCATTTGCTCTTGCATGAGTGTGAATGTAGCATGGCCTCCCTGCTCAGGTAGACTCTCAGGGTCAGAAGGGAAAGCATAAGAAAAGGTGAGAGAGAGAAAGGGAAAAGAAAAGGCTTCAAATGGTGACCCCACAGGACCATTAGGTCCTAGAGTATCGAGTTTGCACTGTCCCTGATCCTTTCCAGATTTCAGTACCATATGTTCCATGAAGTAAAAAGTAGTTGTGGACAGACAGAAGGTGGAAAGAAAGGGAGGCTTGGTCTGACAGTAGGAGGGACCCTGTGTCTTCACAGGGAGGAAGCCTTTTGTCACCCAAATGTATGAATAGAAACAGTACTACATAGGAAGCTGAAATACTGCTCCTTATGGGGCAGAAACAAGTCTGTAGTCTACAAGGTAAACATGGAAGTGCACTCTTTCAAGAGAAAATTATCAGGTCTCCCACTAAAATTTTATTTTTATTAAACACGTACTTTATTTCTCTGTTTTTAGCCTGCAGTGACCTGGAATTCAGAGAAGTGGCGAACAGACTGAGAGACTGGTTCAAGGCCCTTCATGAGAATGGGAGCCAAAACAAGAAGACAAAAGCCCTACTGAGGCCGGAAAGAAGCAGTAAGATGTTAAAATTGGATAGAGCTATTATCTTGAAGATGGTGACCTATAGCCAGTGACCGTCTCAGGATGAACACACTTGTCAACATTTACCCTTCACCTTAGTGTGTTCATGAGTCCTGGGGCTACATAGCAGGATACTACTTAAATATTTAAAAAGACCGAACAAAAGAGAGGAGGAGTTCCAAAGTTCTCCAAATAGGATGGTGTAGACATAAAAATTTTGTAATAACTTCATAGACATCATAAGTAGACTCATTTGAATGGATGGCATGTTGACTTCAGTCCTGTATAAAGTAACTATATTTGTTCCCTAAAAGTCAGTTTCATGTAGAGTGCTTGGATAGCGTGGGTTTTAGCCTTTGCACTAGTCATTGATCTCACCAGTTGAGAATAATAACCCCAGTTTTTGAGCCCAGTTACAGCAAGCTTTAATTAAATGTTGGCCAGGATGATAGACTTTGGCCAGTTCCATTCTGCGGTTCCTAGAAAATGGTGACAAGTCACATGAGAACCATTTTGGACAGGGTTAAAGGTAAACCCATAAGGCTACAATCAGGGACAATCATGCACCTTGAAGTATTTCCTATGCACCTCCCACCCACATGTGACCAAGCACATCTTGTGCAGTTGGGTCAAACAAGCTTGATTAGCTGAATGAAAACATGTGACCTCCAGTATTTCAGGGAATATCTATGCCTGGACAAGGAACTCAAAGTTTAGAGGCATGTTCATTTTATGGCTCTCTTGGGTACATTAATTAAAACCTAAAACACAACTTTGGCTTTCATATACAAAAAAAGGAAACAAAGAAACATATGAAAAGTGCTAAATAAAAAAGAGGTATTGCTATGAACAATTTTATATTTTATTTATATGAAATTAATTTTTATTTAATGGATTTAGAAATTATACTGAAACATGGTAAATATTTCAAAGATCAGAAAACTTTTTTTTTTCCTAAGAGGCAAGAAAAAAATGGAAGAGGTAAGTTCTGTAGCGTATCTGGCAAAGATTTTTCTGGCATGTGACCCTCACTGTTTATCATAATGGATATGATTATCAGTTCTACTTAGAACTCTCAGTATGCACCATTACACAACTGTCTGTGATATTCACATTTTCTACAATATCTTTTTTACTTACCTCCAGGTAAGTCATTTTTCCACAGTCCCAAACCTATGTATTTATATGAATTTTTCTTTCTAGGATGATTTAATAAATGTGAAAATTAAAGTCACCCATGGAAATAACTTTTTCACTGGGTAAATGTGCATACATTTCTTATGAATTTCAGAAACAAATTACAGTATTTACCAATACCACAGGACCGTTTCTTGTATGTG
>CM053764.1:70057585-70077403 GCA_028658305.1 Pachyuromys duprasi
GAGAGAAACAGGGACTGTTTCAGTCATGAACTTGATGGCTGACTCTTTGACCCTCCCCCATACATGCCAGGGAGTGACAGACTGGCTAGATTCCAGGGGAGGACATTGCAGCCAGCCCTGAGGAGACAGGATGAGCTGGGGTTGGATGGAAGGGGAGGAGGTCCTCCCCTGTTGGTGGACTTGGAGCGGGCAGGGAGGAGGGAGATGAGGGAGGGAGAGGGAGGGTGGGAAGGAAGGAAGAAGGGGGGCTACGCCTGGGATGCAAAGTATCTAACCTGTGATTGATATAAAAATAAATAAATTTAAAAAAAAGTTTTGCTGCCAAGAAAGAAAGAAAGAAAGAAAGAAAGAAAGGAAGAAAGAAAGGAATCCAAAAAACCAACACAAAAATTGACTACACAGGACCGGGATGATAATGCAGTGTTTAAGAATGCACACTCCTCTTGCAGAGCAACATTAAATTCCTAGGACCACATAAGGTGGCCCACCACCACCTACAACCCCAGCTCCAGGGGTATGGGATGTCTCTGGCCTCCAACAGAGCAATGTTCACTTGTGTATACCCATATAGACATACACTTCCACACAAACTAAAAGTGAAAAATGACTTTAATAATATTGTTCAGCACACTTTCCTGGAAAAGGTTTGCATTTATTAATTCAAATTTGTCCATGACTTCTTTAGTATGAGATAGAATTCTAACACTTATTTCCCCACTGTGATTTGGTTCCTTCAGAAGAAATAGTCCCATATATTTTTTTAAACATCTTGTGACTGGGTCATAGTTTTGTGCTGTAAGGTTTATTTTCTTTCAGCATGAAAGCACATGTAGTCCTTTGTATCTGCCTCATGTGGTTTCATCTCAGACCTGTGGTCCTCTTTCTTTGTTTCTCTATAGCCGTGGTTCTCAACCTTCCTATTGCTGTGACCCTTTAATACTGTTCCTCATGCTGTGTTGACCTCAGTCATAACATTATTTCATTACTACTTCGTAACTGCAATCTTGCTACTGTTATGAATTGTAATATAAATATTTGACATGCAGCATAGCTGATATGACTCCTCTGGGTGTCATTACCAACAAGCTGAAAACCACTGCTTTATAGGAACATGGATTTTACTTCTAGCAGCTTAAAAATATTTTTTATCATTGTTTAAAGTACATTTAATTCTAAACTGTCAAGTTTTTATTATATATTTATTTGCCTGATATCTGTCAGAGTTTGTGTTCTGTAAGATTCTTCTCTATGTGATTGGATGAATTTCATTAGTAGATATCCTCCACTGTTTCCTGAGCCATTACTTCTACCCCATGGCCTTCCTTCTAACTCTGCCAATTTAATTACTAATTACTAGTAAGGCTGTGTGGCAATGATCCATAGCTTTTCTGCAGTCTTTGCCATCTTTTTCTCCCTAATTTTCTCTCATTTCTCACAGACCCTACCCCTGCTCAATGTTTTGAGCTCTCTGTAGCTCTGCACTCGAGACATTCTCCCTAGGTTTTCCTAGTGATAGAATTATTTCATTTTTTCACCTGTTCTCTAGATAAAGTAGAGGGGTACGATAGTCATTTCCTTTATAAGAAATTACGGCATTCTACAAGAATTAAAGAGGCAGGTGGATGTACCCTTAGCATTTTTCCCAAATCACCTCTGATTAACAGTTTGCCCTTTCTGTCTGTTTTCCTGCCCGGCCTTCCTTGAGAGCTTTCCCAGAGCTCCGTGGAAAGATGTCCACTGCAGTCACAAAGAATGAACTTCTTTGTGTGTGTCCCATAAGTTACTCATTCTTGTGGTATTCCTCCTCAGGCTTTATCAGCTCATGAACAACCCTAACAAGCTTCTTAGTAGCTTGTATGGTATTTCCTGCCTCACGTAAGCAAGAACTCATATCCTATTTTCAGTTGTAGGATCTATATCTTTGTGTAATTTGGGGGTAGTATTTTAATGGTTTAAATAATTGGTGTCATTGGATAGGATACAATACTTGGTGCTTCAGTGAGGTTAGTGGATGAAGCATGTCTAAGAGCACATTGCTTGACATTTCATGAGCCCCGCTACCCACCCGTGTATCCTATTGCCTCCCGCCTTCACTCACTTGTAAGAGTAAAATTCACCACAAAAGGAGCTGGAGTTAGAATGAGCAATATTGCATCATAGCTATTCTTTCTCTTGTTAATAGTTTTGTGTGCAGTGCTACACTTACCAGTTTTACCAACACAAGGCAATATGGAAACTATTATGTAGTACATGTTAGTAATGCTTATGTAGAAACAGTACTCTTCATTTCTTCATATGTAAAGGTATTTCACCAGCATTTTTTACTCAGTAATATTCTTCAATTTATGATGATATAGTAAGTGTTCAAGAAGATTTAATAGTGACTAGGAAAATAGCATATAATTGCAATACTGCATTCTACTGAATGATGACTAATGAGTAACAGATGTTGTCTGGTTAATTAATATTCAAAACTAGAGGTAGATGCCTAAGTACTTAGAAACAAATTTTCCAAGTTGAAGTTAAAATAATGCTTTTCTGACTACGTACAACTTCCCCTCTGCTCTTACCCACTTTATTGATTTATTTTACTTTATGATGATGAGATTGTTCAGACTGAGATACTTACTCCTTTTCTCTTTGCATGTAGGATTTGATACTAGTATTTTGCCAATTTGCAAGGATTCACTTGGCTGGATGTTTAATAGACTTGATACAAACTATGACCTGCTCTTGGACCAGTCAGAGCTTGGGAGTATATACCTTGATAAGAATGAACAGTGCACCAAGGCGTTCTTCAACTCTTGTGACACGTACAAGGACAGTCTGATTTCTAACAATGAATGGTGCTACTGCTTCCAGAGACAGCAAGGTAAAAGATAAAGCTACTATGGTGGAATTAGTTGACCTGCATTTCAAATTTAATCTTTCCCCTCTTAATAAAAAATGTTAGTACCACCCAGTGCTTCAATTATTTTAGTACTTTTCTAATTTTAATGTTTAATGAAAGAACAAATAAACACCATATTGAACAAAAATAATTGTGCTAAAGATACAAATGTTCTAAATAAGATGGAAAATGGTAATTAATATTTTATATTAATGTATCTCATTATAGATTTCATTATGAACCAGCAAGCAGCACACAGAGATATGAGAACATAGATATTAAAAGTAATCATTGAAATTAATTTGCTATCTGCTTTCCCCACAGTGTAAAATAAATGGAGTTTTTATCACCGTACTGTAGAGTTTTAATGTTCCATTTTGTGATCTTATTAAATGAGTTGCATGAACCACGGCATTCACCGTAAAGTTATTTTTACTCATTTTATTTTCAAAATTATTTAGTCTTTCAATCTTTCCCAAATAGTTTAGCTTGTTAAAAATTTGCTACTGAGAGAGTGTTCCAAAACTCTGCAAAAAGTGACACAAAAGAAAAAGTAATGATGTTCTTTGTATACATTTTAAAATAAATTATACATTTTCTAGTTAAAATAGAATCATATCACACACCTTTTGTCTTTCATCTTTTTAGCTCAACCCACATGCCCCCTCCAGCACCTCAAACTCTAGCTGAGATAAAAGTACTCTTTATATTTAAGATCATGCTTCCAGGATAAATGCAATCATGTCTTATATTAAATACATGCAGAGAAAAGCACCTAAACATCATCACATTGTGATAAATATTTGTAAAACTAAGAAATCATTATTAAGTTGATGCTAAATTAATAAACTGGAAATGAGGTTGATACGGTACAACTTGTATTGATAATACTTTTTAAACTTGATGAAAGCAGAAAGAGTGAACGAGATATTTAAACTGTAGCAATTGTCATACCTCGCATAGAATGATAAAAAATTGCTTTGCTACCTCCACTATGTACATTTGCTAATAGTTTTAAAATTAGAGAGGAAATAATTGTCTACACATTGAGAAGAAGTGAATCAACCATAGGTTTAGCTACGAAGGAGACATTCACTATCTATAAACCACTTAAAGTAAAAAGGATTTGGGTGAGAGGAGAAGTCCAGAGGCCTAGGAAAAGAGAAACCATAATCATAATATATTCTCTTTCTTTAAATAAAATCTTTTTCTATTATTAAAACTGCAAAATAATTAAATTGAATTGTTTTATTAAATGTTTTTAATTGAACACACTTAAGAATGCACATTTTTTAGTTGATTACATATGCATTCTATGTAGGAAAACACTCTCTCAATGATATTTTAGTCGTTAAGAACTGGTATACCTTAACAAGTAAGATAGTAAGTTCAAGTATATTAGCATTAAAATGTATTTCTTCATATTTTTCTTTAACAGTTGCCGTTTTAGTTTTGTTGTTTGTTATGTCTTTCATGTTAATGTACATTACAAAATACATATGCATGAACATACATACAGAACCTACAAAGCTGAATTCATTGAGCCAAGGGTATATGGTGGATTCCACAATCTAAAAGTGGAACAAGAAATACTTAATTTTGTATGAAAATACTTTTGAATTGAATTAAGTAAAATGTATTTTGAAAATTATAAAAATTATTTTTAAACATTCGTAAATAGCTGGGATTTCAGGTACATATCAGTATAAATCTATATATTTATGTAATTAAAAATAAAAGAAATTCATTTCTCATTTACAGCACATTGAAGACTGTTTTAATAATATTTGAAAGCTTGCCTAATGTCATGTCAGTAAGACAATAAAACTAATATTTTGACATGTCAGTGTACTTTGATGTATATCCTTTATTTTAAGAAAAAGTTAAATTGTATTAGTTTAAAGATGGACTACAATAAATTAGTTACTAAGTATTACCTTTTTTTCTTTTTATTTTCTTAGAATATTTTTGACCTCACATACTGACCTAGATAATATACAGCTTAAGCACATTATTTGTTCTTTCTTTTTACTATTCCATTTAACAACTGAATTATTTTGCAGTTGGTATAGTAAACCGCTTTTAATTATTTAAATTGTATTTTATATTTTACCTTTTTCCTGGAAGTATATAGTGAAGAAGAATAGGAATTATTTTGATATTTCAGGGTCTTTTGACAGCTATAATACTTTTCATTCTCCACCTATCTTAAGGATAAAAACTGTTCATTTTTTTTTCTTGTGGCACTCACTTAACCTTTGCAAAAGTATTTTCATGTTAAATTTCAATAATACCTATTGTAAAGAAAAACCTGGGCCAAGCGGGACCTGCAGAGACTGATACTTCAACCGAGGATCATGGATAGAGAGGACCTAGAGGAAGCCCATAGGCAGCTCATTTCCCAAGTGGATTTCCTAAAGGGGGTACAGGGACTGTCTTTGACAGGCATTCAGTGGCTGGCTCTTTGATCACCTCCCCCTGGGTGGTGTAGCCTTATCAGACCAGGGAGGAAGACAATGCAGTCAGCCCAGATGAGAGCTGATAGACTAGGGTCTAATGGAAGGAGAAGAGGTCCTTCCCTTTCAGTGGACTTGCGGAGGGGCATAGGTGAAGAA
Source organism: Pachyuromys duprasi (assembly GCA_028658305.1). Lineage (NCBI taxonomy): Eukaryota > Metazoa > Chordata > Mammalia > Rodentia > Muridae > Pachyuromys > Pachyuromys duprasi. Next base: position 70,063,091 of record CM053764.1, read on the forward strand.
GAGGGAGGGTGAATGTGACTGGGAGGAGACAAAGGAGGAAGTGAATAAACTATAATAAACAATAAATAAGAAAGGAAAAAATATGTATTGTATTATACCTATCGACTATTGAAATTTTCTTTACACTTGTCCATTTAAGTCAGTACAACACACACAGTATGTACTTAATTCACTTGATTACTCTGTTTTTTTGAAACATGATTTATAAAAACATATTATCTTTAATTACTTACATATTTGAAGCCTCTGTGGAAGCTAGAAAGACCAAGATTATCCTATGACCTATGTTTGATGAGAAGGAGATGAGTTAGCTCTTTAGTCAGGATGCAACTAGATTTAGACTGCAGACCTTTTAAATGTAAAAAGTACATTCCATCATCTTTATCTATGTTATTTTCATTCTTCACCAAATTTCAACCATTCCATGAAATATCCAAAAGAACTACCATTGCCTACACTTGATAAATTATTACACTCCATTATGTATCTGTGCATTGATATTTCTGTGTGTGTCTATCATGATAGATCCATGAGTATGTGTCCATGTGATACCATAAGAACAAATGGGTAGCATGGGTCTTTTAATGAAATAAAAAGCCTCACTTGAGACTGACCACTTGGCAGATGCATACTGCCTGATTAACTACATCCTTGAAGAACTGTGCTTAATGTCCTTGCAGACCCTCCCTGCCAGATAGAGCTCAGCAACATACAGAAGCGACAAGGGATAAAGAAGCTCCTAGGTGAGTCACAGCTCATTCTTTTGAAAGTTTTATTGCTCATATAAATAACCCCAGGGAAACAGCAACATAAAATCAATACTAATCCAACCAAGACAGATGGCCTTAAATTTCATCAGCAAAATTTATGAACTTTTAGAAAGCCATTGAACCTACTTTTATCATCTCACCTATTGAAGAATAAGTTTTATTACTCTAACTCCATGTTCATTTTGAAAGCTTTTAAGTACAAAAATGATTGAAACATTGCTAAATTTAAGAATCAGCGAAAAACATCTATTTCACTTGAGAACTGATGGCATCATATGTGACCACCTACATGAAATTTAAGCAAATGATTATATACATGGAGTGAAAAGTTAGCTAACAGAAATCTGAGTAGCACTTTTTTGACTTCATTAGTAAATTTTCAACTCTAGCTTTTAGTAAGTAAACGTTGATGCAAATGTGGATGGCGGATAGATGATAGCTAGATAAATTATAGACAGACAGGTAGATAGACAGATAGATGAGAATTGCATATTTTAGCCAAACCCTTAAATATTTGATTATTTGTCTGTCAACATATTATAAAGCTGTATATTGCCTTATAGTTTATACATATAATACACATTAACAAATTCCATTTTAAATTGGAAAATTTTCTAGCAGTGAATATTTTCTGTACATCCTTCTCCCAGCTATCTCCATCCTGTTCTTTGCATGCCGTGAATCATTTTAGTTTATTTGTAAAATCTAAGAAATTATGATTGTTACAATACAACTTGGATTTGATCAGTTCTGCTGCTGTTTGTATTTTAGTATTTTAAGTGTTTGTATTTTCACAGTAGGCAGCACATAATGAACCTATATTAAAACATTTATGCTTAAAACTTTAAAATGTCTCTGAATCTGATTAATACAAATTATTTTGAATAGTATCCACACAATTAAAACACAGTAATTTTGTATTCTTCTTTCATACATGACATTCCAACCACTTTCCCCTCCCTCCGCTCTTCTCAGGCCCCTTTTCATTTCTCCCCTTCCACAGATCTACCCTTCTTCCGTTTTCCTCCCTCCAAAGAGAGGAAAAAACAAACAAAACAAAACAAACAAAAAAACTGCCTAAAGATGCGAACTTAATGTGGCAAAAAAATCTAGGCACAAACCCTATGATGACGGCTGGACCTGACAACCCAGTGTGGGAGAAAGGGTCCCAAGCATAAGTAAAATAGACAGAGATACACCCACCCCCAATGTTAGGACTCCAACAAGAACACCAAGATACACAACTATAACATGTATGGAAAGGACCTAACTAGACTCGTACATGGTCTGTGATTTTTGCTTTAGTGTGTGTAGGTTATTGTGAGTCCTGCTTAGGAGATTCTGTGGACCATGTTTTCATGGTTCCTCGACCCCTTTGTCTCCTGCAATCCTTTCTCCCCTTCTTCTGCGGCGCTTTCCAGGCTCTGCTTAGTGTTTACCTGTGGTTCTCTTATCTGTTCCCATCAGTTGCTTGATGATGCTTTCTCTGAAGACAATGTGGCTAGGCACCAATCTATAAATACAGCACAATATCACTAGGAACCATTTTTATTGACTTCCTTTCCACATAATACTTGATCCTATCCTGGGTCTCCAGGCTATCCAGCCTCTGGTTCACAGCCATCCAGCCTGGGCCAGGTTGGTCTCCCTTTCTTTGTGTGAACCTCAAGTTGGACCAGTTATGAGTTGGCCATTCCCAGAAGTTCTGTGTCACATTTACCGCAGCACATGTAGCTGGTAGGACAGATTGTAGGTAGAAGATTTTGTGGCTGTGTTATTGTCACTGTCCCACTGTTGGGAGCTTTGTCTGTTTATAGAAGATGGTCAATTAGGGCTTAATAATCCCTCTTATAAGAAAATTTACTATAGTCACTCTTGTAGATTCCAGGGAGTTCCCACTGCATTAGATTTCTACACGTACACACACACAATTCAGTCGTCTTTTCTAATACTCTTGCTGTGTCAAAATAAAACAATTTTAAATCATAACATTTTTCATATTGTTAAAAAATGTTTAGCCCAGGGCTCATCATTCAAATAGTTAAGTGGTTTGTCATAAAATGTTTTAGATGAAAACCTGATGATTATAAAAACTGGTGGGCATTTTTCAAAACTGTGTGTTGCTAGTGATGATATAAATAGTGGAAATAATATACCAGTACATAAGCATCTTTCTGCAATCCAAAATTTTGTAGAATACATTGAAGTAAACTATTATCTTCAAATACATGTTTTAGAGTTGATCAAGAGCAAGTTATACTGAAACCTATCAGAATGCTTTTCTTATTTGAAATTATTACATCATCACATTTAATGACCAAATAGGAAGAGTTTCCTTACTCTTCTTTCATAAGAAAAGTAGGTATCATAACACTACTAACAGTTGTTTCTGATTAAGGTTGTTATGATACATACATAATCTGGCCACCTGCTCTGTCAGGATAAAGTGTCACATGTTTTAATGTACAGATCAAGTCTGCAGTGCAAATGCTATGCTTACCAGAGTTCTATTTTAAATTTCCTGGCAGAAAAAAATGACTGCAACATATTTTTTCAATCATAATATTTTACACATATTTACAATTTTTTCATGTATTTGACAGCCTTAAGTCTGTAAATGAAATTCACAAATTTTAAATATTGCTAATATTAGTTATGCCAGTTTACATATTTCAGATAAATTATGTTTGTATTAAATTACATCATATATTTTTAGATCTATGAAGCTTTTTAGGATTTAAAATTATCATCCTACAGGTGGAAACAGAAAATGATGTTCTTATTTTCTCTGTGTATTAGGCATATCTTAGCCAAAAAAAAACCAAAAACAAAACATGATATTTCTGTTCTTATAAAAGAATAAGCAGGGGAGAAAAGAAAATATCTCATCCTCTGGAAGATGCATCTAACATTGAAATATTTGTTGAAGAAATTTACTAAACTTTTAAAAACCTAAACATTCATCACTGCATATGTACTGTGTCACATTGTACAAATAGGAGTAGCTATCTTCCCAGCATTTGTTAGGTAGACTTTCAGTTTAAAGGGAGTGGTTTGTATAACAGTGAAAACCGAGAGAATATTTTCTCTCTGTTTAAATATTTTCAAACAGTGAAGATATCACAGAAAAGCGTAACAATATATAATGACAATACACACAAAGAGCAATTCACACACAGGAGAGAGAAAAAGAGAAGGCTTTGCTCCGTGAGTCATATTTAAGCTTCAAAATAAAAGATAGAGTAATGGAGAAAGAGTTCATAATAAAGATTCCATAATACTTTGATATAAGTAAAGTAATATTATGTTGGGTAGAAGCAGCTTGTTATGGGATACTTTTGTAATATATTATAAAAGTTGTGGTAAATTTGAAACGAAACGATTGATAGTAAGGGAGTTTAGGGTCTTGTATTCTGTGCTGAGTGTTCTGAAAAATGTAAGATAAGAATAGAATCAGTCATGTCTTATTCTTTAGGACATTAATGCATGATGATTGTGTTTAAAAGATTACAGCTTATTAAGAAGCTACTTTTGTATTTGTGTGTGTCACAGGACAGTATATCCCACTCTGTGATGAAGATGGTTACTACAAGCCAACCCAGTGTCATGGCAGCGTAGGGCAGTGCTGGTGTGTTGACAGATATGGAAATGAAGTCGTAGGATCCAGAATAAATGGTGTTGCAGATTGTGGTAAGAGAAATGCTCACTTCATACTACTTCCTAACATACAAATATGTCAAAATCTCATGAACATGTTCAAGCATTTAATGAACAACTGTCCTATTCTGATTATAGAATATGTAGAAAATGTATGAAGGCTCAGTGTGAAAAGTAGTCTTGGACTTTGGTGATTGTAAACTTGTATGGTAGCAATAAACTTATATGAAACAGACACATTTAAATATTTTGAGAAGAATGATTAAAACCTTAGTTCAAGTTCCATTCCAATTAAAATGTCTGTCACAAAGCAGATTATCAATTATTGTAACATAAGTCAGTAAAACATACTGCATACTGTGTGCAGATCTATGTGGAGCAGTTGTCTGCAGTCCTTTGGAAGAAATGATTTAGGTCATATTACCCTCACCACCCAAACCAAATGAAGCCAACCTAACAGAACACAATTTCAACTCTGCCATGTTCAATAAACCAGACAGAGACATTGCTGGTTTCCTTATGTCTAGGTATAAAAAACACCATTACTATATTAAATGACAGTTATGATTGATGTTCTAATTTTATGAACAGGTATTTTATGTATCTATATAGAAATTATGTAAGAATTTGGCTTCATATGTATTTTATAATTTGCAATTTACTTCACAAAATCCAGAAACCAAGATTCAACTCATTTTTGTGTTTGTGTTACACAAATATTTAACTATAAAAGTCTTAATTACAGTGCCCCAAACTCCTATCTCCATCAGGGTGCTATGTTTAAACATTTGGGTCCCAAATTATGATGCTATGTGGGAGCATACGGAGCCTTTAAAATTCGGAGTCAAATGGACATTGCAGCTTTGGGACCAGCAAAGCTTTGGTGTGGATTTCCCGGTTTGGGTTTGTCATGTAATATGCACCTGCCATAAGTTCAAAATCCCCTTCCCATTATTCCAGCTGTTCTTGTCATTCCAGCAACCATATTTCCCAACTTTGATGGACCTTATACATTAAAATTTAGTCATAATTAAACATTATTATATTTTCTCATGTTTTTCAGCATTGAAATGATTTTGGTAGTATTACCCTCTCTTTACAGCAAAGGGAGAAGTAAACACTTAAAACAGTCCAAGAAAGCAGATCTAATGTGTTTTACTTTTACAATATAATTAAGCATACTGAAAATTAAGGACTTAGTGATGACCTGTCTCTCCTATTCAATTTTTATAAAGATCAACAAGGATATTTTAAGAAGAAATAAATAGTAAATAATAGCTAATAATCTTATATATTTTCCCTTCCTGCCTTGCATTTATTTATTCCAAAACATTTTCATAGTGTTGGAAACTTGCCTATGTGATAAAAGCAGCAGCTAGGATTTAATACCTACCTTGCACAATGTTAAAAACTAGAGAACATGCCTTTATAATAATAATCTTACATAGTTAATGGATTCATCTACCTGTGATATTCAGTCATGGTTAAAGTATGTTAATTTATATCCTCCCAATGAGAATTATGTGCAGATGAGTTAAATATGTGAGCAAAAATTATTTTGAAGACTTTCCTCCTGGGTTTTCTTATAATGTTGCAACTATTGTATATATATATATATATATATATATAATAGTTATATATATATAATATATAATGTATATATATATACACACACATATAAATATGGAATTTAAGAACGATTTTCTTCACATAAGATGGTAATTTCAGTATTTGGTGACAACAACCAATTTACAACCATCTAAATACATTAGTAGAATTTAAAAGAATTAAGAATGAAAACACAGTATCATTTGAGGACTTAATATTTATCACAGTTATGAGATATATGTTAATTGTCTTGAAATATAATTAGCTAATTTTAAGTTAATATGAATATTAATTTTATATTGCTCTAGGAACAATAGAATGTCAATCCCACTAAGCTGTTGGCTTAATCAACACACGTTTATCATCTTTTAGTTCTCTCTGACACATTCTAACAAATCTCACTAAACGAAGCATCAATATTTTAACAAATTATTGCTATTTCTAGGGTCTCTTTTGGAAAAATCAATGTCTTTGCCTCTTTCATATTCTGAAGTTTTCTCATGTTCATTTGATCAGTAGTTATTACATCTCTAAATTACTCCTTCCTAGGAAAAGTTACCTGATTAAAAGGAACCAAGTAACAGTGAAATTAGCAAGTATAGTCTCCAGACTTGAGGTCACTAACTGATTTAGATTTATAAAGTTACCTTTAATATCAGGTAGCAAATCTATTTGATTTTTAAATTTAGGAAGTATATGTTTTGCTAAGACAGTAGTTTTCAAGATTCTTTTAGAGGACATCTGTGGTAGGCTTCCATCCTGTTCCCTCTCTTCTACTACTTCCAGTATCTATCCTGTTTTCCCTTCTAAATGAGAATTAAACATCTTACCTATGGTCTTCACTGTTGTTTAACTTCTTTAGTTCTGTAGGTTTCACTATGTTTATCCTATATTATATGGCTAATAACCACGTATAGATGAGTATATACCATGCATGGCCCTCTGCTTCTGGGATACATCACTCAGGATGATGTTTTCTTGTTCCATCCATTTGTCTGTAAATTTCATGATTTCCTTGTTTTTTAATTTCTGTGTAGTATTCCATTGTGTAAATGTACCACAATTTCTGAATCCATTCTTTGCTTGAGGGACATCTAGGTTATTTCCAGATTATGGCTATTATGAATAAAGCTGTTCTGAATATAGCTGAGCAGATGTTGTTGTTGAATGGTTGAACATCTTTCAGATATGTGCCCAAGAGTGGGTCTTGAGGAAGCACTATTCCCAGTTTTCTGAGAAAGAATCCTCGCAGCAGGGGAATAAAAGCAGATGCAGAGACTCACAGCCAAACTTTGGACCGAGCACAGCCATTCTTATTGAAGACGGGGGATATAAAAGGACGTAGAGGGGACAGAAGGTCCACAAGGAGACCAATAAACCATAAAAAGCAGGGCCCATGGGGGACTGGAGAGACTGATGCATCAACCAAACACCTTATACAGAGAGGACCTAGACAACCTGCTCAGATGTAGCCTGTAGACATCTCAGTCACCATGTGGGTCTCCTATTAAGGGGAGAAGAGACAGTCTCTGACATGAACTCAGTTGCCTGCTTCTTGATCACTTCTTCTTGGTGGGGCGACCTAGCCAGCTCACAAGAGAAAGAGGATCCAGGCAGTCCTGACAGGACATGGTAAGCAAGTGTCAGAAAGTAGGGGAGCAGGAGTTCCCCTATCAGTGGACTAGGGGAGATGGATTGAGGAGGTAGAGAAAAGGAGGGTGGGACAAGAACGAGATGAGGAAGGGGGCTACAACTGGGATAAAAAGTGAATAAATTGTAAAGATAATAATTAGCAATAATAATAGTGATGGTAATAATAAAATAATAATATATAAGATTTCTAGTCTGACATGAAATTCTACAAAACTTGAACTGTCATGAAATTTTTTAAAACAGAAATCTTACACAGCACAACACTTTGAGCATACACATTTAACAAATGAAAGTTTTAACATACAACACACTTCCCAAGAATGCATTTTTCTTTTATCTTTATTGGGATAAAGAACAAATACAAATTCAATAAACCTTTCAATTTTACTTACTATTTTAAAAATATTTTAATTAATTTATTTATGTATTTATTATAATTTATTCACTTTGTATCCCTGCTGCAGGCCCTCCCTTATTTACTTATTATTTGTATTACTCAGAAATAATCCAATTGTGTAGTAAAGTAAATATGGTGTTTGCTTTTGCAGCTATAGATTTTGAGATCTCTGGAGATTTTGCAAGTGGAGATTTCCGTGAATGGACTGATGATGAAGGTGAAGAAGATGACATTATGAATGATAAGGATGATATTGAAGATGATGATGAAGATGAAGGGGATGATGATGATGATGGGGATGAGCATGATGGATATATTTGATCAGTGACAGCTAACGACAATAAATTCTACATTTTTAATATTTACAAAATAATAACATATTGAGAATTTCCTTCTTATCCCTTAACAAAGTAATTCTAAACCTCTACATATATTTTGTATAATTATTTCAAATATTGAAGTGGAAATCATAGAACATTATGTTTAAATAAGAATAACTTGATTTCAGTTTTCATATGCCTTAGAAAAAAAGAAAACATATGGGTTGTAGCCTGAATAAAGAAAGTTGTGAAGATTATGATAACAAAATTTTCATAAAATCATATGATATTATTTGTCAGACAAACAAAATAACAATGAATGTGTGCTTGGGATCATATGTGTTGCTTTTATGACAGATTTTATAAGTTAAATATATAGTAATTTACTAATGACCTGAACCACAAGGATTCATGATATGAACCAAAATTAGTGCATAATATTAATTTCATCTCAAATTAGCATCTTCTCAAAACTTATGGTTGAAAGAGTAAGAAAGATGGCTCATGGTAAGACAACATGACAATTTTTGAGTACTAATTTAGTGGTGATCTTTTAAACTATGAAGTTAGTCTGGATATGATGCTTTATGCAATATGATATACGAAAACCATGGATTCTGAAACTTTAAAAAAATAGTTTTTCTTCCTAATTTCTAATTTAAATTAAATTGTATTTCACGTGTATTTTTAAAAGTATTCTTAAACAGCAACGTTTCTAGATTTCTCTATCTTTTTGACCAGCAATCAGGGTACTGAATTTCCTTTAGGAAGAGAAAAAGATTCACTTCAACCATTTTTTATTAAATATATTTTATTTGCCTAAGATCAAATTTGAAAATATGAATTCCCATTTTTTAAATTTAATATAAAATTTTGAACTTAATCTTAGAATCATGCCTTTTTTTTTAAGTAGTACCAAAATTAGAGAATGTGTTGTATGGTGCCTTGCAAAAATAGAAATAGGAAGAGTTAGCATGCATACCAGTATAGGATATTAGGCAATATTTAAGCACACACAATTAACAAATTATTGCTATAAAAGATACTGCTGAAATGAAGAAATGGAATATGTTTCTTTCTTTTTTTCTATTATTACACAATCCCATATGGACTTGTTTATAATTACTGTGAAGAATAGCATTTAAGATTAACTGTAACAAAAGCTACTTTGTTCACTATACATCAGTTAGCATGTTAATTAATTGTGTAGACATTTTGACATACCACCACCTTTGGGTATATCAGACAAATAGTTTTGTGCTCATAATAGAGGTGAGAAAACCTGCTGAATTTTACACACTGGTACCTTTCACTTCAACAGTGAATTTACAGATTTCCTGGAATATTGTTCATAGAAAACACTTTGGTCAACTCTTTCCATTTAATTTATACACAATAAATAAAAACTTTAATGTTGACCTTACATAATATTTAAGCTATAATACATTTTCTTTTTTACTGTTTATGTATAGTTTACAAAATAAAGAATCTTATAACCAAAGTAAACAGTTCCTTAATGATTTTCTGGGGTACATATAGTAGCATGAAAAGTTTCTAATTTGTTTCTTAACTCTGAAAAATAACATACCACAACAAAAAACCCAAGAAATGTTTCTGAATTTACTTTCTCACTTTTAAACCAGAATTGTTACTGTCTTGAGTATAGTAAGATTATCTTTGTTGGTTAGTTTATCTTAATCTGTTCCTTTGTCAAAATGTTGCAAAATAAATAATTTTCTTTCCAAAAATACTATTTCAAAATTTATTTTGGTTACATATTTCTTTTTAATTTTATTTTATTCATATATTTATTTATTACAATTTATTCACTTTGTATCCCCATTGCAGACTCTTGCCTCCTCTACTTCCAGTCCCATCTACCCTCCCTCTTCTCCTCCTATTCTCTTTCCCTAGTCTCTTGATAGAGGAGGACCTCCTTCTAGTCTATCTGACCCTAGTTCATCAGTTCTCATCAAGGCTGCCTGCATCATCTTTCTCTGTTTCTTAAAACACTTAACTAAATTTCTATAGTAAGAATATAATTGAAGAATGATTGTATAAAGTTGGATAACTTTACCTAAAATAATTATGAATCTTAAAATTTAATTTGAGGTTATCAGAAAATACTATAAAGCAAATTACATACAGATATTTAGATTAATACTATGATTTTGAAATTAACCTTTTATACCATTGCCATTCATGTTTCCAGAATAGCTACTAACTTAACAGCAAATTCAAATATGGAATCAGTATAGTACTGGGTGTACAGCTTAGCAGTATAGCATTTGCTTATGAAGGCTCTATGTTCAATCTCCAATGCATCAAAAATATCAAGATTAACAAACTTTATATAAATTACTTGTATACAGTAAATATATTTTAATGTATGTGCATAAAATTTTTATTTATGTCAAGCATTAAGTGCCTTGACAAACTTATAATTCACTTTGCCTCTGCAAACTTAGTACATTACTATTTTCTGGGCATTTATTTCTAAGACAGTAGGTACTGGATGTTTGTATTAAACTAGTCACTATTCCAGTACTGGAGATTAATCAGTTAACAAGCATACAGATGAAATTCTAGTATTAAAGATAGAATATATATATATATATATTTCAAGTCCACAACTGAAACATTTTCTGCTATAATGCATCTCCCCTAGGCCATGAAAGGGGAAGACCTCTTCCCCTTCCATCTAATTATAGCCTATCAAGTCTCATCAGTACTGCCTGGATCCTCTTCCTCTGTGGTATGGCAAGACTGCTCTGTCAGTGGGGAAATGATCAAAGATTAGGTAACAGAGTCCAAGTCAGAGACAGCCCCTGCTCCCCTTACCAAGGAACCCACATGAACACTGAGCTGCCTGTCAGCTGCATCTGAGCAGGGGGACTAGGTCCTCCCATGAATGCCGTTGGTTGGTACATCAGTCTCTGCAGGGACCCCTTAGCCCAGATTTGCTGGCTTTGTTGGTCTCCTTGAGAATCTCTTGTCCCCTCCAGGTCCCAGGGGGTCTGGTGACACTATTCTTCAGAACACTGCAAACAAAAACCATGGGGCAGTTTGTATAGCACTGAAAAAAAATGATACAAAATATTCACTGAAAATATTCAATGTTTCTGGTACATCCCAAATCTTCAAGTTAGCAAATTGTGTGTGTGTGTGTATCAGTCAAAATGATATGATAAGATATGGGATAGAGGATATCTGTCTATCATTTAAGAGAATCAAATCCATCCATTATAAAACTATTGTGATTAATTAATAATACAGGTACTAAGAGAACTTGTTCCCTGCATTCATTTCACAGTATTTCACAGGAAGCTAACGATGTTAAACACAACTGAAGAGTCTTGATTCATTTGTTCTGGTTGTAGAGTAATCAGAGGGAGCAGTTTCAGGGAATTGCATAAATTATTTCATACTATGTAACAAATGTTTTGATGAGCTGTTTGTTATAAAATTAATACTGCCTCAGCTGTCTGCAATTAATAGGATGCTATACACAAATCACTTCTCAAGATGGCTCATATTCATGGGGAAAATTAAAATCTAAAGCAAACCAGAGCCAGGATTATTTATGTGTTCATTTTGCCTGATACTGGCATGCATACAGGTTCCAAATGCTGCGAATAAGCAATTTTCAGGCTCAGCTTTAGATAGGACACCGATAGTAACACTTCCCCAACAGACTCAGGGAATACCAGAAAACAAGTAGGAGGAAGAATGTAGGAAGCGGAAGATGATGAGGGAGTATTGCGAAATACTGTCCTCTGGAAAAGATAGGGTTGTTACACTTAGGGACTCACACCATTTTTGCTGACTTGTAACAAGACCTACACAAGTTTAAGCCAGCTAGAAATCCCAGCATGAGTTAAGCATGGTGGTGCATGCCTTTAATCTGAGCAGTCAAGGAGGCAGAGGCAAGCAGATCGTTGTGAGTTAGAGGCCACCCTGGTCTACAACATCCCAAGCTAGACAGTGAAACACTCCCTCAAAACAACAACAAACCCCCAAAACAAAACAAACAAGTAAACAAACAAACAAAAAAATGAAACAACTAAACAAAAAAGAAATTTCAGTATGAAGGAGAGAACGCTGATGCCCAGCAGAGGAGCTATTGTTTGGTGATGGCTGCTGAGAAAAGGACGATAACTGTGGTTTGGGTTTAGTCACGTTTTTTTACCCATGTCTCAGTGGATGACCTGCAGCATGTTCACATGGGAAATACTAATTGAACTCTGTGGGTTAGAAACGATACAGTAGAGGAAGAACCTGAAGTTGACAAGGGCCCACATTGAAAGAGCCAAAGGGAATTAAATGAAGGGGAAAGAGAGTTGGGAGTGAACATGATGAATTTTATATACTTGAAATTTTCAAGAACGAAATAAAAACGTTTAGAGCATACTTGGTATTAAGATATAATATTACATAAATGTATTCACATTTTTATCTTCTGTATTATTTGGTTCAGCATACAACATAATATATTGGCAAGACAAAGGAGGCAATATAAAACCTGAGAACGTGCACACTGGTGGAAAATGGTGGCTATATGTGCTGTTCAATGGTTTTCTATATCTAGTCTCATCTGCTGCCAGAGAACCTTTCCCTGATGATGGCCAAAGAAGGTAAAGGGTATAACAGTATGTCATTAGGAGTCATATTTTGTCACTTTTTTTTTCTTTCCTTTTAGACCAATATTATTTGTCCTTAATTAACCAAAATGGCCTCTTACATTAGACCTCTGTTATATCTAGCCTCAGGTTCTTGGTCATCCAAGGAGTGCCATGTAGTGGTTCCTTTTTATTGCATGGGCATTAAGTCAAATTAGTTATTTGTTGACTACTCCCACAAACCTTGTGCCACCACCGTATCTTCTGGGAGGTACATCCTTATAGATAAAGGCTTTGTGGCTATCTTGCTGCTTTTGTTTTTCTTTTGATAGCATGGGAAATACCTTCCTATAGCAAAGACACTGTAGGGTTGAAGGCTCTGCGTAGCCACCAGCTCAGCATTTCCATGTTCAATATATTGTCTAGGCATTGTCTTCAGCAATGGAGCCTTGCTGTCAGTTGTGAAGAGTAATTATAGTCTTGACACTAGCCTGGGTTGTTTGGGAGTTCCTATAGCACTCTTAGGGCCAATTAGGTATGACCCAGTTCTGGTACCAGGAGTTCATTTGGTGACAAGAAAATGGAACTTAAAACTCCATCTCCCTCATCATTTGTCAATTTCATTTAAATGTTCTTCTCATATGTATATATTTTAGGAAGTTTCTATTGTATGAAATTTCCATACTACCCTTTATATGCTCATTAGTTGTCTTTACCCATATTCCCTATAAGCCCTCTTTCCCCCACTTCCTGCTTGATCTACCTATTCAAGCCCCCTTCCATATATATATGGATTTATTCCATTTCACTTGTCTAGCTTGGTCTTTCTGTTCCCTCTTTTCTATTACTCTAGACCCACCCTCTGTCATTCTATGGATTGTAGTTGTTGTTCATTGACTTAACAACTAATATCCACATATAAGTAAGAGCATACCACATTTGTCTTTCTGGGTCTGGAATATTACAGTCAGATTTTTTTTTCCCCTAGGGCCATCCTCATGCCTGCGAATTTCAATTTTTAACAACAGCTGAGTACTACATCAATGTGTAAATGTATCATATTTAATTTTTTAATTAAAAATTATTTTTTATAATTTATTCACTTTAAATCCTTATTGTAGCCCCTTCCCTTTTCTCCTCCTGATCCTACCCTCTCTCCCTCTTCCCCCCTATTTCCCTCCCCTATATTTCAGAACAGGGGAGCCTTACTCCCCTATCACCTGATGCCAGCCTATCAAGTCTCATCAGGACTGTCTGTATCTTTTTCCTCTGTGGCCTGGCAATGCTCC
>CM053764.1:70077903-70111169 GCA_028658305.1 Pachyuromys duprasi
GGGGGCGGGGAGGAGATGAGGGAGGGATGGGGAGAGTGGGAGGGAATGAGGGAGGGGGCCATGTCTGGGATGCAAAGTACCTAACCTGTGATTGATATAAAAATAAATAAATTACATTTAAAAAAAAACTTAAAAATTCTTATTATTCTTTTGTTTTAGAAAGCATGATCTGTATTCAAACAGATTCAATTTAACCTTTAAATCTCATTGCATGTGTGATATAGGTTTCTCACCATTCTTTTATCAGAATCCTGGTTTTCAATCAAGAATCTCCTACTTATTCTCAAATTTGGTAAATTGGAATGATCAGGCTTAATCAAACTGTTAAATGCAAAACTGTGTGTGTGAGGACAGGTAGAAGACAGCAAAAGTAGATTGTGATTGAAGATGTATCCGTTAGTAAGAAAAGATGTAGATGATAAGGAATAGTAACACAGCAAGAGAAGAATAAGAATGTAAGCATTGACATTAGATTAAAAAACTAATTGTAAACTGTTTTTGTTTTTGAGCTTAGGACAGAAACCAGAGCCAATAACATAGCAAACCTGCATTCTATCAAGCTACACTCCTAGACCTCTTATAATAACTTATAGTTAAACACTGAATTCCCAATGCTTAATTCCCAAAGTATATATATTTGGTATAATTGGTCTTAAGAAAAAGAAATAATGTCACCATTAAGACTTAAAAACTGGAGGACTACATTAAAAGGAATACAGAAGAGGGAAGGACAACTAATACCCAAGGCCAAGGCCATTTGAGGGTTGTTATAGAAACCCTCTACCTTCTTTATAAGAAGTAAAGGCTTCTTATAATATATGCAAACATGAAAGAAATCTAAATGGAATCACCAAATAATGGTGGAGAGAAATCCTCAACTAGACCTTTCTCACTACCAAGATAAACTTACAATACCAGAAATGGGTTACATATATTTGAGTTATTGGCCAAAGAGTTCCCCATGGAACCTTCCTCCCCCAAACAAAACGGGCTATTGCTGAGGCTCTTGCTTACTCTCCACAAACTGATCAGACCCTATTCCTGAAGGCAACATCTACATGTACCATATGACACAGAGAAAAAAAAAAGTCTGTTCCCTAACCAGAGTTTTGACTCCTGCTTAATGTTAATAGTACTGGAAGGTACTCTGTATGCTACTAAAGGATAAAATTAAACCCCCACTACAAAGTCTTTGATAAGCAATTCTTACCTGTCTGCATGCTCTGCTGGTGCAATAGTGGCATAAAAGCTGTGGGAGCAAATAGCTTATTTGATTGGATTTAAGGTCCCAACCATGAGATGTGCTATAACTGACACTGATCAAGTATCCAAAAATCTGAGACTAGATAATTTATTGGTCTAAGGGAAAACTCAACATTATTGTTCTGTTAAAGGAACAGAGCAATATAATGTCTCCAAGTGACATTCTACTCTATTTATAGATCATTGTCTTGTTCAGCCAACATTACAGAAACTTTGTCCTGCAGGAGGTAAAAAATAATATAGAGACCCAGACTGGACAATGGTTAGAGAGTGAAAAACTCTCTGAATTATGTAGAAAAATATACAGAAAAATTACAATAGGCAATAAGGATGAAACACATGAAGAAAATAGTGCCTCCCAAGAATAATAAGACTGAAGCACCTATGAACTTACAGAGACTATCACAGCATGCAGAGGGTCTGTAAGGATCCAAGGCAAATGGAGTTTCAGCACTAAGTGTTGAAGTGGACATGAGCCCCCATCCCTAACACAAAAGCTATCTCCCATAGGCAACCACCTGAAAGGGCAAACTAGTTTTTTTCCAAAGGAGTATCATTGGGTATTCAAAACACACTTAATGGTTGGTCCCATGCCAGGGATAGATGGCCAACACACAAGAAACTCAGTGGTGTATTTGGAGATGTTTTTTTATAAAATACTATTATTGGGTTTCTTGTGTTTTTAATTTTTATTGTTCTTTTTTTTCTTGTTTATACGCTTGCATTGTTTCTTTCTTGTTTGTTTGTTTCTTTTTTTTTCTTTCCATTTTGTTTTCTAAAGATGATCAAGGCATGAAGTTGGATAGGCAAGGAGGATCAGGGAGAAGATAAAAGAGGGGAAACTGGTGTGTCTGTGTGTGGGGGGGGGGTCTTACCACCCTAAACTCCCAGAAGTATTAATTTATGAGACTCATTTATTATTTTAAAATACTGAGGCCTTATAGATAGGCTTTCTTCTGACTAGCTCATAACTTAAAATAACCCATTATACTAATCTACATTCTGACATGTGGTTGGTTACCTGAGCTCAGGTACTATGTATCCATCCTCTTTACATCTTGGCAATTGAATCTCACAAGCCTGGCTCTCTCCCAGAATCCTCTTTGCCTACTGGATGTTCTACTTATTTTATTCCTTAGCCATAGGCCATAGGTTAAACATAATAGAATTATTTTATAAAATAAATTTCTGTCAGCTAAACTCATTATGAGTAAAAATCTATGCACTTATCTGCATATTACAGAAAATAATGATACATTTTTGTCATAAGCATTTAGATTTATTTCCACAGTTGAAATTGACTATGGTATTGGTGTGTTATCATTAAAATACTGCTTTAAAGAGAAGCATTATAAAAATTATACCTAATGCAATAATTCTAGAAGTGGCAGAATTAGAATTAATTTTACTTCTACTTTTAGAGCTTAGAAGTATTTCTAATCATAGCAATTCTGATGGGTATAAGGTGAAATCTCAGAGATGTTTTGATTTGTATTTTCCTGATGACTAAGGACATTGAGCATTTAAGTGTTTCTCTGCCATTCTATATACCCCTACAGAGAATTCTCTGTTTAGCTCTGTACCCCATTTTTTAATTGGATTACTTGATTTGTTGCTTT
This sequence comes from Pachyuromys duprasi, assembly GCA_028658305.1. Taxonomy (NCBI): domain Eukaryota; kingdom Metazoa; phylum Chordata; class Mammalia; order Rodentia; family Muridae; genus Pachyuromys; species Pachyuromys duprasi. The sequence goes on from CM053764.1 coordinate 70,080,786, forward strand.
TTAACTTCCTAAGCTCTTTATATATTCTAGATATTAGACCTCTGTCAAATACAGGGTTGGTGAAGATCTTTTCCAAGTCTATAGGCTGTCATTTTGTTCTGAAGAGAGTGCCCTTTGCTTTACAGAAGGGAATGGGAGGAGATGAGGAAGGGAGAGTGGGAATGTGAGGGAATGAGGAAGGGGGCCTACACAGCTGGGAAACAAACTGAATAAACTGTAATTAATATGAAAACAAGTATTTCTAAATATGGCCATCTATTGTAAAGTATAAAATGACAGATTATACTCCTTTTCCGTTTTTAATTTTCATTTTAATTTTTTATATTAATTACCATTTATTCACATTCTATCCCAGATGGAGCCCCCTCTCTCACACCCTCTCAATCCAACACTCCCTCTCTCATCTCTTCCCATGTCCCTCCCCAAGTCCACTGATAAGGGAGGTCCTCCTTTCCTTCCATCTGACTCTAGCCTATCAGGTCTCATCAGGACTGTCTGCATTGTCTTCCTCTGTGGCCTGGTAAGGCCGTTCCCCCCTAAGGGGAAGGTGATCAAAAAGCCAGCCACTGAGTTCATCTCAGAGACAATCCCTGTTCCCATTTCTAGGGAAGCAACTTGAAGATTGCGCTACCATGGGTTACATCTGTGCAGGGGTTCTAGGTTATCTCCATGCATTGTCCTTGGTTGGGGTATCAGTCTCAGAAGAGACCCCTAGGTTCAGATTTCTTGTTTTTCTTGCTCTCCTTGTGGAGCTCCTGTCCCTTCCAGGTCTTTCTATCTCCCTCTTCTTTCATAAGATTCTCTGCACTCTGGCCATAGTTTGGTTATGAGTCTCATCATCTGCTTTGATACACTGCTGGGTAGAGTCTTTCAGAGGCCCTCTGTGGTAGGCTCCTGTCTTATTTCCTGTTTTCTCCCTCTTCAGATGTCTGTTCCATTTGCATTTCAGAATGAGGACTGATTATCTTACCCAGGGACCTCCTTCTTGCTTAGCTTCTTTAAGTGTACAGAGTTTAGTATGTTTATCCCATATTATATGTCTTATATCCACTTATAAGTGAGTATATGTCATGTGTGTCTTTCTGCTTCTTGAATACCTGACTCAGGATGATCTTTTCTAGAACCGACTATTTGCCTGCAAATTTCATGATTTCCTTTTTTTAATGGCTGAGTAGTATTCCATTGTGTAAATGTACCACACTTTCTGTATCCATTTCTCAGGAACAGATTATACTCTTTTGTAGTTTAATTAACCTGAAAGATGGTACTCTAAAATCACAGAAATTGATCAAATTTCTATGCAGAAAAGATGCTTATTTCATAATTCATTAATGTAACTTAAGTCTAGAATATTTACAGACATGTGGGAAGTTCTATATTTTCCTAATAAGATTTATAACATCATTGATAGCTATTATGTTTACAATCCATCTATTATACTATGCATGCAACTGTTCCACCTACCTACTATAATACCTTTGGCCAAGTTTAATTAATATTCTGACTTTCTCAGACTTCACTTCCATGAAAGAAAATCCTTTGTCTTTAAACTCACTGCTTTCCCAAAGAAAATCTGCTGAGTAAAGGTTTTCATTTGATTCATACTTTTGGAGTATTTACAACTAAAACTAACAAATTTACAGAAAATCTTTCTAAACAGTCTCAAAAACTAATCATCAATGAAGAAATTTAGTTGTGTAAAAAAGTTAATAAATGCTGCTAATATTAGATACTTTAAACACACACACACATACACCATGGACAAATAGTGAAATGAAAACAGGACTATTGGCTTATGAGGGCAGTGTAGAGTGTATTTTTTCATGATGCAAGTGTGCTTATTATAATCTATCTTCCTGTAATAAAATTTATAATATTACACATTCAAAATAATTAAATTTTCATTTTACAAAAATTACACTTCAGTGAGAAGGCAAACTCCTCTGTTTTGAGGTATAGCTTTTTAAAAATTATTTTTATAACATGTGATTCTAATAACATTTCCTCATCAACTATCTCAGAGAAGCAAAAACTCAGTCAAAAATAAAACATGGGACTTATTGCACCACGAGGTCTCTCGAGCATAGGATGGTGAGTAATCCTGTGCCCACCATGGTCCTCAGCCTGCTCTGCCTTCATTTCACATACCACAGCCAACAAAGCTGTTGTTTCTGTCATTATGCCAACCTCATAAATTACTTCCCCCACACAATCCTACTATGCCACTGTTATAATCATTCAGCTCCCAGTCTTTTCTGCATGGCTTTCCCAATGTGGAACATCTGGCCTTATCTATGTAAGCCTGTACCCTACCTCCTCATCTGTTCCTCTTCGGTTCCCATCCCACATGCTATAATTACATCATGACCCTGGATTCTTTATGCCACCCCTCACACACACTACACCTTGGGCCCTTAGAATTAGCTCAAATTTCTGATTCTCCCCTAATAATACCAGCCTGCAATGCTGCCTTAGGATCCCACACTGGTAAGGTAGCAATCCACTTCAAAAGATAAATCTCTTAAATACAAATGCCTAGCATCCATCACAGAAACAAATAATAGGATGATCCAAGATGGTACCATTCTTCTACAAATTCCAGTTTCATGGCAATGTTTGCTAAGAAAAACAACTTAGATGAAATTCAAGATACACAACTCAACAGGACAGTTCTAAAACTGGTTAACAAAATCAGAACATTCAAATACGTTCCAAAAAAACAAACAAACAAACAAACAAACATAAAGAGAACAGGAAAAAACAAAGTGAAGTACAAAAAAACTTAAATTCTGAATGTAATAATTAGAACAAAGCAGGGTAGGATAAGAGAAATCAATGAAGAGAAAGACATACAAAAGGAAACCCAAACTGAAATGGGCCAGGAAAGGATGGAGTCAATGAGACTAATAAATGTCAACAGAGAGCCACACAAGCAGAATGGGCCTCGTAGTAGCCCTACTGTTAAGGGTGAAAGAAAAACCCACAGGAACTAAATCACTAAATCACAGAAAAGGTAAATATTATAAAAATAAAATAATAATAATAATAATAATATTAATAATAGAAGCTGAGCAAGACTTCAGGAAGTGGTAGCTCATGCCTTAATTCCAACACTTGGAAGAAAGAGGTAGTTGGATCTCTGGGAGTTTGAAGCCAGTCTGGTCTACAAAGTAAATACCAGGACAGCCAAGGCAGTTACACAAAGAAATCCTGTCTCTCAAAAACAGATCAAAAAAACAAACAAAAAAAAAAGAGAACAAAACAAAGTGCAAAAGCAATTAACATGCCAACATAGAAGAGAAAAGATTTTTTCAAAGCACCACTTTATATAAAGAGGCCACAGAAGAGGACATTGCAGCCAGTCCTGAAGAGACCTGATATGCTAGAGTTAAAAGGAAGGGGAGGAGGTCCTCCCCTATCAGGAGACTTGGAAAGGGGCAGGGAGAAGATGAGGGAGGGAAAGGGTGCATAGGGAGAGAATGCGGGAGGGGGCTATGGTGGCTAGGATACAAAGTACATAACCTGTGATTAATATAAAATAAAAATGTAAAAAAAAATAAAAAAGGACAAGTAACATAAAAAAAAGAGTCATAAGCAATCAATGACAGATGAAAGAGGAAGAATCAATTTTATGCAAAGTAAGTTCTAGGACTCCCAAGGCTGTTACAAAAAGAAACAATGTCTCTTGAAAAAAATCATAAACCAAAACAAACAACAAAACAGAATATAAAAGCTGCATATTGATAACAGCAATCAACATGCCAGCACAGATGAAAAGAATTTTACAAAGAACTACCCTATAGGAATAGTCATACACAATCAATGACAAATGAAAGGGAGAATCAGTTTTCTACAGGGACAATTTTCTTGAAAGATTATGCAGCCACTCATACAGATGAGTGTTCTGTGTGTTTGTGTAATAACAATTATAGAAGTCATGGATTTAAATGGGAGTAGGAGTACACAGGAGTAAAAGGAAGGGAGAGCGTGTTGAAAATAGCTTAAACATATTATTCAGTGTCTGAAATTCTCAAAATAAATGAATTAAATAAAAAATAAACATAGAACCCCTGCACAAATGTAGCCCATGAGAACTCAGTGTCCAAGTGGGTTCCCTAGTAATGGGAACAAAGACTGTCTCTGACATGAACTCAGTGGCTGGCTCTTTGATCACCCCTTCCCCCAAGGGAGGGCAAGCCTTACCTGGCCACAGAGGAAGACAATGCATACTGTCCTGATGAGACCTGATAGGCTAGAGTCAGATAAGGAGAGGAGGACCTCCCCTACCAGTGGACTGCTGGAGGGGCATGCAAAGAGATGAGGGAGGGAGGGTCAGATTGGGAGGGGATAAGAGAGGGTGATACAGTTGGGAGACAAAGTGAATAAACTGTAATTAATAAAAGTTAATTAATTAAAATAATTTCATCAGTTATTTTGCAAGTGTTTTTAATTAAAGCCAGAAAAACATTGTACCCAGTAATACCCTTTTGAAAGCATACATATTTAATAGTTAAGAAAAAAATAGAAACTCTAGTGAAATCCTCAGGAGCCTTGTGGGAGAGTAAGCATACAATGTATGAGCACACATACTGGTAAAACACCAATGAAAGAAAAATAAATGAATATTTAAAATGTGTTGTCTAATTCCTAAAGATTATTTTTTAGACTTCACAGTTAATGTTCAAGAGCTCCATATGCACAGTGACTGTGGTCACATCTATAAAAACCCCAATACAAATGTTTATCATGATTAAAGGGAGTTACGTTCAATCATACTGACTAAAATGCTTTCTTTTATAAAGTTTATCTGGATGGGGCTGCTTTCCAAGAGTTAACAACATGTCTTGAGGCTCAATAAAATATTATTCTTTAGAAGGAACATTCGGTTTAGAGTAGCTCGAAGTGAATCTTCTCCAATTAAATGGAATGAGCTTTGGAAAATCCATATACCTACCCAGAACGACTATGCTAGAAAACTGTTAGGTCCTCTTATGTGTTTCTAGTGCTCTAATATCTAATAGAAGAGGCCATTTCTTTATCACAACCACTAAATTGAGAAAACACAATGGTTTAGATATTAGTCACTAATGTAGATTTTAAAGAACCACAAGAAAATGCAACTTTCTGAATATTTCAAGTAAAGATAAAAAGAGGAAGTAAAGTGGGAACATGGCACAGAAATAACAGGTAATAAGTCTTCTTGAACAAGTGAAGACTTTAGCATCTTTATTTTCCTAGTGATTATGTCTCCTTTCTTCTGCAGCTTTCAAGTGAAAAGCAGGAGTAGTAAACCATGTTTCCATTATGATTCTGTAACGATGATGGAAAAATCAGTCTATCTTCATAGTGAAACAATGAAAAGATGGACAAAGATTTCACATATTTTATAATTTGGGGGAAACAGGAAAGTAACAGTGAGCTTATATGTCTTTTGTCTATTTTAATTACATTTTATTTTTATATTAATTACAATTTATTCACTTTGTATTCCAGATGTAGCCCCCTACATTTTCCCCTCCGGATCTCACCCTCCCTCCCTCATCTTCTCCTATGTCCCTCTCCAAGTCCACTGATACAGGAGGTCCATCTCCCCTTCCATCTGATCATAGCTTATCAGGTATCATCAAAACTGGCTGTATTGTCCTCCTCAGTGGCCTGCAAGACTGCTCTCCCATCAGGTGTAGTGGTGGCTGTCAAAGAGCCAGCCACTGAGTTCAGAGACAGACATGCTCCCTTTACTAGGGAATCCACTTGAATACTGAGGCTGACATGGGCTACATCTGAGCAGGGGGTCTAGGTTGTATCCATCAATTGTCCTTCTTTGGAATATCAGTCTCAGAAAAGACCCTTGTGTCCAGATATTTTGGTTCTGTTGCTCTCCCTTCACTCATAAGATTCCCTGCACCCTTCCCAAATATTGGTTGTGAGCCTCAGCATCTGCTGTAATACACTGCTGGGTAGAGTCTTTCAGAGGCCCTCTGTGGTAGGCTGCTGTCCTGTTTATTGTTTTCTCCTTCTTCCAATGTCCATCCCGTTTGTCATTCTGAGTGAGGATTGAGCATATTACCCAGAGGCCTCCTTCTGCTTTAGCTTCTTTAGGTGTGCAGATTTTAATATATTTATCCTATATTATATGTCATGTATCTACTTATAAGTGAGTATATGCAATGTCTGTTATTCTGCTTCTGGGACACCTTACTCAGGATGATCTTTTCTAGATCCCACCATTTGCCTGCAAATTTCATTATCTCCTTTTTTTCTAAATTGCTGAATAGTATTCCATTGTGTCAATGTACCACAATTTCTGTATCCATTCCTCTGTTGAGGGACATGTGGGCTGTTTCCAGGTTCTGACTATTATGAATAAAGTTGCTATGAACATGGTTGAACAAATGTCCTTGTTGTGTACTTGAGCATAGTTTGGATATATGCCATGGAGAGGTATAGCTGAATCCCAAGGAAATCCTTTTCCTAATTGTCTGAGAAAGGGCCAGATTGATTTCCAAAATGATTGTACAAGTTTACATTGCTACCAGCAATAGAAGAGGGTCCCCCTTTCTCCACATCCTCTCCAGCATGTGTTGTCACTTGAATTTTTGATCTTACCCATTCTGATGGGTGTCAGGTGAAATTTCAGGGTCCTTTTGATTTGCATCTCTCTGATGGCTAAGATCTGTAGACATCTATTAGGTCTATTTGAATTAGGGCTTCTGTAAATGCCTTGATTTCCGTATTTGGCTTCTGTCTAGATGATCTGTCCCTTGGTGAGAGTGGGGTGTTAAAGTCTCCCACTTTTAAGGTGTTGGGATTGATGTGTGATTTAAGCTTTAATAATGCTTCCTTTACAAATGTAGGTGCTCTTTTATTTGGGACATAGATGTTCAGAATTGTGATGTCCCCTTAGTGGATTTTTTTTTATGAGAATGTAGTGCCCTTCCTCATCTTTTTTGATTAATTTTGGTTGAAAGTCTATTTTATTAGATAATAGGTTTGCTTCCACAGCTTGTTTTCTGGGTCTATTTGCTTGGAAAACATTTTTCCAGCCCTTCACTCTGAAGCAGTGTTTATCATTGCCACAGAGGTGTGTTTCTTGGATGCAGCAGAATGTTGGATCCTGTTTCCGAACCCTTTCTGTTAGCCTGTTTCTTTTTATTGGTGAGTTGAGCCCATTGATGTTGATAGATAATAGCAATCAATGAACATTAGTTCCTTTTATTGTGGTTTTGGTGGTGTTACTGTGATTCATTGCTTCTTTTCTTTTAATTTTTGTAGGGACATTATTTGTTTCTTATGTTTTCTTGTGTACAATTTTTTTTTGTTGTTGGATTGGAGTTTTTCTTCTAGCATCTTTTGTAGGGTTGGTTTGCTGTATAGAAATTGCCTAAATTTAGTTTTATCATGGAATATTTTGTTTTCTCCACCTATATTGATTAAAAGCTTTGCTGGGTAGAGTAGTCTGGGATGGCATCTGTGGTGTCTTAAAGCTTGCTCCCTTCTGGCTCTCATAGTTTCTGATGAGAAGTCCAGTGTGATTCTGATAGGTCTACCTTTATATGTTACTTGGCCTTTTTCCCTTGCTGCTTTTAATATCTTTTCTTTGTTCTGTAGATTTAATGTTTCAACAATAATGTGATGTGGGGATTTTCTTTTTGGTCTAGCCTGGTTGGTGTTCTGTAGGCCTCTTGTATGTTTATGGACATCTCTTTATTTTAAGTTAGGGAAATTTTCTTCTATGATTTTCTTGAAGATATTTTCTGGACCTTGGAGACTAGAGTCTTCTTTTTCATCAATTTCTATTCTTAAATTTTGCCTTTTCATCGTGTCTTTAATTTCTTAGATGTATTGTGTTTGGGACTTTTCTGATTTTACTTTTTTTTTTTTTTGAGAGATGTATCAATTTCTGCAAGTGTATCTTCAGCGCCAGATATTCTCTCTTCCATCTCTTATAGTCTGTTGGTGATGCTTACTTTTACTTTTCCCGATCTTTTCCCTAAGTTCTCTTGCTCCAGGGTTTTCTCTGTTTGTGTTTTCTTTATTGATTTTATTTCTGTTTTTATGTCTTGTACCATTTCCTTCATCTGTTTGAATGTGGCTTCCTGTCTCTGTATGATGGCCTCTATATTTTTGTTTGTTTCTTCTCTGTATGCCAGTAATTTTGCCTCTACTTGTCCCTCTATTTGCATGGCTTTCTCTGAGAGATTTGTTTGGTTTCTCTTTATGTGACTTTAATAACTGGATAAACATATCTTTAAGGTCATTTTCCTGTATTTCTGAAGAATTGGAGTATGCATTGATTTTGGGGGTTGCTGGTGAGGCCATGTTTTCCTGATTTTTGTTGGGTGTGTTCTTTCGCCGACCTCTAGTCATTTCTTTAACCTGAACCTCCACTGTTTGTTCTTGGATTCGGCAGTTCAGATTGGTATCATCTTTCTTTGGTGTCTGGAGATTTCATCATGGAGATGAGAGAGGTCCAATGGTTTCAGTGTGTGCGTTAGTGCTTCAACTGTACCCGTGGGAGGGAAGTCCATGGGCCCTGAAGGACAAATGCGGGCAAGGTTATATGTATGTATGTGTGTGGAAATTTGCCTAGAGAGATAGGGTGCTAGAGAATGTAGAGGCCTTCAGTGTGAGGGAAGGGTGTTTTACTGTCACCAATAGGGTCACGGGTGCTGAAGTTATCCCTTGCACTAGTTAAGATCGTGTCCGCAAATTTTCTGGGTATGTCAGTGGCCTACAGGCTACTGGCATTCCTCTTGAGCTCCAGGAGTTATTTGCCTAAACTCCACTGGTGGCGCCACAGAGCCGGGGGTTTCCATGTCCTAGGACACCCTCTCTTTCCTGTAGTGGAAGTGTGGATGGGAGATTTCTGATGTCTGGCTGCTATCTTAGAAATACCCTGGATTTGGGGCTCTGCAGGGACTAGGGGGCACACTCACTCTCTAACAGGTCAAATTGTAAAAGCACAGGGGTTCCTCCTGTTCTCTACTGGCAGGTTTGGACCTGTGGAGCCAAATGTGCTCTCAGATAGCTCAGTGGTGTTGTAGCCCCTGTACCTGGGAGTCCAGCTGCGGTTGAAGAAGTGGGGTGTCCAGGTACCTACAAGGAAGTCCTGTGGATCTAGTACCATGGCTCGGTGCTTGGAGTACCTAAGTGGTTTTGCAGATCTGCTGCACAACCCACTGTCCACCACTGAGGGACTAAGCTGCCCCATACAGTACAGTCAGGCTCTGTGGAGTCAGTACAGCCAGCTGTTCTTGGACATGGGACCCAGGCAGGTTTTTACCGTGTATCTCAGACTTGGCAAGTGGGTTAGGCTGACTGCTGAGGCTACAGTGCTAGTATTCCTGCCTTTGCTATCTCAGTTCTCAGGCAGCAAGATCTGTGCCACTGGTGCTGTGGCTTGGCTTTTCGGAGGGGAGGGAGGCCTGAAGAAGGAAAGTGCTTCTTTCCGTTCACAGAGAAGTTTGCATCTGACCTGAATCAAAGAATTTTCTGCTCTTGTGCTGTCCCCTTCCTGCAGGGAGCCAGTGTTGATTTTCAGGCTTCAGATGACCCTCCACTCACCAATTTCAGAGTTTCGAATTTTCTGCCTTTCAGAAACGGTGAGCACTGATACCACCATCTTGCCCTATCCTTGAGTTCTTTATATATTCTGGATATTAGCCCTCAATCAGATACAGGGTTGGTGAAGATCCTTTCCCAGTGTGCAAGCTGTCGTTTCGTTCTGATGACAGTGTCCTTTGCTTCACAGAAATTTTTCAGTTTAATGAGGTCCCATTTATTGATTGTTCCTCTTAGAGCCTGTGCTGTTGGTATTCTGTTCCAGAATTGGTCTCCTGTACCACTGAGTTCTAGGCTCTACCCCACTTTTTCTTCTAACCGATTTATTGTATCTGGTTTTATCTTGAGGTCTTTGATCCACTTGGACTTTTGGTTTGTGCAGGGTGATAAATATGTACCTATTTACATTTTCTATATGTAGACATCCAGTTAGGTTTTATTTGTTGTTGTTGTTCATTTTGGGTTTTTTTGTTTGTTTGTTTGTTTCATTGTATGGTTTTAGCTTCTTTGTCAAAAATCAAGTACCCGTGAGTGTGTGGATTCATTTCTGGGTCTTCTATTAGGTTCCATTGATCCATCATTTTGTTTCCATGTAGTTTTTATTACTGTTGCTCTGTAGTGAAGCTTGATATCAGGGATGGACGATCTATTGCTGTACAGGATCTTTTTGGGAATTCTGGGTTTTTTGTTTTTCCATATGAAGTTGAGCATTGTTCTTTCAAGGCCTGTAAAGTATTGTGTTGTGTTCCTTTAATGGGAATTGCATTGGATCGGTTGACTGCTTTTGGAAGGATATCCATTTTCATTATGTTAATCCTACCGATGCATGAGCATGGGAGATCTTTTCATCTTTCGATAACTTCTTCAATTTCTTTTCTTCAGAGACTGGAATTTTTTTTTCCAAACAGATCTTTCACTTGCTTGTTAGAGTCATCCCAAGGTACTTTATATTATTAGTGGCTATTGTGAATGGTTTGGTTTCCCTGATTTCTTCCTTGTCCCTTTTGTCTTTGGTTACAGGAGGGCTTCTGAATTTTTTTTTTTTAGTTAATTTTGTATCCAACCACTTTGCTGAAGGTGTTTATCAGCAGAAGGACTTCTCCGGTTGAATTTTGGGGTCCCTCATATCATCTGCAAATAGTGATGCTTTGACTTCTTCCTTTCTGATTTTTCTTCCCTTGATTTCCTTTAGTTGTCTTATTGCTCTAGCTACGACTACAAGTAGTTCGTTGAAGAGATTTGGAGAAAGCAGGTGGCCTTGCCCCATCCCTATTTCAGTGGGATTGATTTAATTTTCTCTATGTTTAGTTTGATGTTGGCTATAGGCTTACTGCATATTACTTTAATTATGTTTCAGTATGTGCCTTGTATCCCTGATCTCTCCAAGTCTTTAAACATGAATTGGTGTTGGATTATGTTAAATGCTTTTTCGACATCTAAGGAGATGATCATGTGTTTTTTTCTCCTTCAGTTTGTTTATATGGTTCTTAATAGAGATATTCTGGAGTTCTCTTTTTTTGTTGGGTCTTTGTGTGCTTTAGGTATCAAGGTGACTATGGCTTCATAGAATGATTTGGTAACGTTCCTTCTGTTTCTTTCTTGTGGAATAGTTTGAAGAGAATTGGACTTAGCTCTTCTTGGTACGTCTGGTAGAATTCTGCACTGTAACCATCTGGCCCAGGGCTTTTTTTGGAAGGGAGACTTTTGATGACTGCTTCTATTTCCTTGGGAGATATAGGACTATACAACCTATTTACCTGATCTTGACTTAATTTTGGCAAGTGAAATCTATCAAGAAAATTGTCCATTTAATTTAGACTTTAAAAATTGTGGTATATAGGTTTTTGTAGTAAAACCTAATGATTGTTTGGATTTCCTCAGTGTTTGTTTTTATGACCCCTGTTCATTTCTGATTTTGCTTATTTGGATAGTTTCTCTCTGCCTTTTAGTTTGTTTGGCTAAGGGCTTGTCTGTCTTGGTGATTTTCTCAAAGAACCAGCTCTCGGTTTCATTGATTCTTTTAATTGTTTTATTTGTTTCTATTTTATTGATTTCAACCCTGAGCTTGAGTATTTCCAGCCTCCTACTCCTCTTTGTTGTGTCTGCTTTTTTTTTTCAAGGGCTTTCAGGTGAGCCATTAAGTTGCTTGTATGAGATGTTTCAAATTTCCTCTCGAAGGCACTTATATGTTGAGGGCAAAACTAATAGACTGCCCTATTCATACTCTGATGGGAACCTAGCCTATCTTCTATGGGTTACTCCTGCTCTATGGTGTAGACTGGCTTTTTAAGTATCTATGATCTGGGCTTTCTCGCCTAGTAAAGAGGCTATTGAACAAAGGCTACAGTGCTATTCTTCGTCTGTATGATTCTATACTTTGCTATAGGAAAGTACCTCTTTGATGGTCATGTTTTGATAGATTCTTTATCCCCTATGGCACAAGATTTAAAACATTTCTCTATTGCTAGAGCAGTTTTTTTGGATCCTGCAACCTGTTAAAATGCATGTGTAATGTAATGACAGAGAGTTCATAAATATCATATTAACAATACTTCTAATAGTTGAACTAATTTCTAATTTTATTTCAGTTTTGTCCAGATAACAATAGTAAAATGTACAAAAGAGTCAGAATTAAATAATATATGAAGTTCATAAAAGTGAATCAATTTTCAATTCCTTCTAATAAGTTCTATTCAATTAGTTATGAAATGCTCTGAAAGTGCTTTGAAGCACAACAATTACCCTTTTGATAATAAATCCTGAAATATTTTGAAGGTGAATATAAATACAAAGTACAAGCAAAAATGTTCAACTAAAATCTGAATAGCTAAATTGTCCCAAGTGTGTACCCTATGGAATAATCCAGAGTATTTTAACCTCATCTTATATTTGCTGGTGCCCTTTCATATTACTCTGCTTCTCAAATTTGGAACTGTGCTTATCAGCCAACAGTCAAATGTTACTATTCATTTATTTATCTATTAATTTATTTATTATAATTTATTCACTTTGTATACCAGCTGTAGCCCCTTATCTCATCTCCTCTTAGTCCCACCCATCCTCCCTCTGCTTCCCTTATGCTCCTTCTTTTGTCCACTGATAGGGGAGGACCTCCTCCTCTTCTTTCTGACCCTAGCCTATCAGGTCTCATCAGGGCTGGCTCCATTACCTCCCTCTGTTCCCTGGTAAAGCTGCACTCCACTAGGGGGAGGTGAACAAAGAGCCAGCCACTGAGTTCATGTCAGAGACAGCCCATGGTCCCCTTACTAGGGAACCCACTTGGAAAGTAAGCAGCTTATTGGCTTCCTCTGAGCAAGGGATCTAGGCACTCTCCAGGTATGCTCCTTTTTTGGAGTATCCAACTATGTTCACAGTAGCTTTATTCATAATAGCCAGAATCTGGAAACAAAATAGATATCCCTCAAGAGAGGAATGGATACGGAAATTGTGGTACATTCACACAATGGAATACTACACAGCAATTAAAAACAAGGAAATCATGAAATTTGTAGGCAAATGGTGGGAACTAGAAAAGATCATCCTGAGCGAGGTATCCCAGAAGCAGAAAGACACACATAGTATATACTCACTTATAAGTGGATATTAGACATATAATATAGGATAAACATACTAAATCTATAGTACTAAAGAAGCTAAACAAAAAGGAGGACCCTAGGAAATAGACTGACACTTCACTCAGAAAGGCAAACAGGATAGACATCGGAAGTAGGAGAGGAAAAGGAATAGGAAAGGAGCCTTCCACAGCGGGCCTCTGAAAGACTCTACCCATTTGGATATTGAAGGACATACTGAGACTCATAGCTGAACTTTGGGCAGAGTACAGGAAACCTTATGGAAGAAGAGGGAAATCGAAAGATCTGGAGAGGACAGGAAGTCCTCAAGGAGACCGATAATGCCAACAGTCAAATATTAATCTACCAATTCCCAAGACCGAGGCCATGCACCATAAAAATACTCTATAGCTGAAGAGGTAGAAACTCAGAAAGCTGAGACTGGGTGAGTGTGGATAGAAAATAATAGTGGGTAAACACAAATGGGAGCAACTAGAGAGTGTAATACATGGGGAGAAGGGAGGAGAGTGGACAAATGTTAAGAATGCTTGGAAAAACCATAGAGAATTATATTATTTAATGTTAACTTAAAACTACATATAAAATTATACATATTATATATGATATATATGTAAGTGGCTGTTCATACCATATATGATGTAATATATAATATATAGTTTATAATGTATAATATGTAACACATGGTATGGAGTGATCCAAATTGACGGCACGAAGAGGACACTGTGTCTGATGAACAGGACAGCAGTGACTGCACGGCATCCAACAGCCTGAATTCAAGGACCCCAAACACCAGATTTTGTTTTTCCCAGGTGAGAGGAAACTCGCATTGGTGGAAGCAATGGGGACCAACCGACTTCTGGTCACCCAGACAATCCCTGGAAAAGGTCCCTGACTCCTTCAGGGTCTCAGTCGCCAGCCCAGAAATACATGCCTGTGAGCCTTACTCACTGTCCTAGATAGAAGTGTGTGCCCCAAACACCACAAACTGGTTTTCCCTGTGGGGAGGAAACCCCATGGTGAAGTAAACATCAGGTCCAATCTCAGGGCTCCCAGCCAACCTCCCACCCTGGGAAGTTTCGCAGATAAGTTCCCAGGTTCCTGCAGGCACCTAGGCACCAGTGCAGAGCCACTTGCCTGCCAGATTTCCTGGTTCTTCAACAGGACTGTGCCCAGCAAACACAGTGTAAGACAAGCATCAGCAGCTCACTAAATTCAGAGCAAGAAATGCAGGGGCATAGCAGCTGTCTCCAGAACTTTTCCTGGTGAGAGAAGAGCCCCCCTGACTACCAATGACCAGTTACCCCATAGGTCCACACACCTGAGGTGAGCTGTAGTATTTCCATGAGAAACACAGTCCATTCAGCAACCATACCCAACAAGCTGAGGAGGCTTCCTTCAGGAACAAACATCTTTCTGCTAAGGGTATTCTCCCTGCCCAAGGAATCAAGCAGGCACCACATACTTAACAGCCAACACCTGAGACAGCCAGATGGGTAGAGGCCAGGGTAAAACACAACCAAAAAAAAAAAAAGCCAAACCAATATGGCATCTCCAGAACCAGGTTATATACATCTATTTCTATGAAGAGGATAATGGAGGAAACAAAAAAACGAATAAAGAAATAGAGGAAGATAAAGTCAAATAGATTATAGCTATCTGTAAAAGGGAGTCTTTTAGCTTTTCTTCTTTTTTGAGATTTCTTCCCTTTTCTCATTAATTTTGTCAGTGTTACCCTTTGTTGATCTAAACTCTACTTATGAGTTCATGTTGTTGGGTTCCTGGAAGCTCATTATTCTTGATGTTTTTGCAGAGGTGCTATTAATAGTAATATGTCTTATGGAGCAAAGGGTTTGTTTGATTTATACTTCCAAAGTACTGTTCATCACTGAAGGAAGTCAGTTCAAGAATTAAATCAGGAAAAGAACAGGAGGCAGGAACTGATGGAGAAGTCATTGAGTGATGCTGCCTATTGTCCTCTTAGCCTGATTTCTAATAGAACCTAGGACCACCAGTTCAGGAATAGCACCACACAGAATGGGCTGTGTCTTCCCACAGCAATCACTAAGAAAATGCCCTACAGTTATTTTTTTAATATTTAATCATACATTATATCCCAACAGAAACATATAAACAGAAGACCTAGCTGAGACCCATACAGGCTCTGTGATTGCCACTTCATTCTGGATCCTACAATCCTTCCTCCCCATTTTCTGTGGAGTTCTCCAAGATCCACCTAATATCTGGCTGTGGTTCTTTGCAACTACTCTCATCAGTTGCTGAATGATAAAGACTCTCTGATGATGACTGTGCTAAGCAAACACCTATGAGTAGAGCAGAAGAGCTGGAACTTATGAAGGCATTTTCTCAGTTGAAATTCCTTTCTTTCAGATGCTTCTTGCTTGTGTCAAGTTGATATAAAAGAGTCATATTGTTATCATTAAGTATCAGAAAAATTTAAAAATGCAATCTTACAAATGAGATGCTTATACCTAGTAAGCACTGATGTTTATATACTGTGGAATGCAGGATTCAGACATTACATGTAACAACACCAATTTGCAACAATAAAACTACAGGTCTCAGGTATAATTTCTTCCAGTAGAAATAATTTACATTTCATGAACTGAGTCAATTATATCTTTTTTTACTACCAAAAGTCAAATTCTCATATGTTTTCTAAAACAACATGATCTTGGCAATTATCCATCACTCAAAAGCCATTGCCCACATAAAACTTATTTTCATTGTCCAATGTGTTGATTTAAATTTTCAGTTATGTTAAAGTAATCTCTTGCCTTTTAAATATGAGCAAAACCTAAAGTTACAAACATATTTTAACAAGTTCATCCAAATTTAAACTATTCTCTCCTTGGAAGTGATGGTGATAGAGTTTTTGTTGTTTGTTTGTGATATTCATTTTACTCCTCTTTCAATCATTCCCTTCAGTGGTTCTTTTAAAGTATATGGCATCCCAATTATTTTATGGAGACATAAGAATATTCTTTTTAATTTTATTTTTTTGAATTATTTATATACGCATGTACTCTATCTTGGACATAACCACCATTATAGCCCTTCCAGAATTCCTACATCAAATCTCATTCCTGATTTCTTATCTTTCTTTATAATTTTTAATTGATCTGTCTTTCTAGTTCCATGAGTTCCATTACTGATGCTTTGATATGTATGGGTATTAGGTCATCCACTAGGGCATGGGAATCTATGAGGAGCTGCAATCATAAAGAAATATGAGTAAGCCTGCCCAGCAGCACTGGAGGTTTCTATAGTATCTCAGCTACTCAACCAGGAGTAGAGTCTCAGGATCCCTTTTCCCTTCATGCTGGAATTTTAACCCCATTGATTTTGTGGTTGTTGTGTTGTTGTTTTTAATTTAAATTTAAAATGTTGTTTATTTATTTTTTATTATTATATATCCCCATTGAAGCCCCTTCCCTCAACTCCTCCCAGTTTCGCTCTCCCTCCTTCTTGCCCCCATCCTTTCCCCTAGTTCACCGAAAGGGGACATTTTCTTCCTCTACCATCTGTCCCTAGCTTATCAAGTCTTATCAGGACTCCCTGGATCCTCTTCCTCTGTGGCCTAATAAGGTGGACCGCCAGGGGCAAGTGATCAAAGAGCAAACAACCTAGATCATGATCATGACAGAGCTGCCCATTGGTTACATTTGAATGGGGTGCTAGGTCCTCCCCAAGTATGGTCCTTGGTTGGTACATAACTCTCTGCAGGATCCCCTGGGCTCAGATAATTTAGCTTTGTTGGTTGTCTTGTTGGGTGGAGCCTTTCAGAGGACCCTCTATAGTAGGTTCCCATCTTGTTTATTCTTTTCCACTATCTCTGGTGTCTGTCCTGTTTGCCATTCTGAATGAGACTTAAGCATCCTCCCTAGGGTCCTCATTAGTGTTTAGCTTCTTTAGGTCTATAGATTTTAATATGGCTATCCTTTACTATACGGCTAATATCCACTTATAAGTGAGTGTATACCATGAGCGTCTTTTTGTTTTTGGGTTACCTCACGCAAGATGATCTTTCCTAGCTCCATCCATTTGCCAGAAAAATTTTATGATTTCCTGTTTTTAATAGCTGAGTGGTATTTCATTGTGTAAACATGCCACAATTTTTGTATCCATTCTTTGGACATCTTGGTTGTTTCCAGATTCCGGCTATTACAAATAAAGCTGCTATGAACATAGTTGAGCAAATGTCCTTGTTGAATGGTGGGACATCTTTTGGGCATATGCCCAGGAGTAGTATAGATTTTCCCATGTTTTTGAGAAAACACCAGATTGATTTCCAAATTTGCCCTCCCACCAGGAGTGGAGGAGGGTTCTCCTTTCTCCACATCCTCTCCACCATGTGTTGTCACATGCTGTCAACAGAACAAAACAATAGGCTACAGACTGGGAAAAGATCTTTACCAACCATACATCCAATGAGGGTTAATATTCAGGATATATAAAGAACTCAAGAAATTAGACACCAACAAACCAAATAATCCAATTAAAAATGGGGTACAGAGTTAAGCAGGAATTTCTCAACAGAGGAATATACAATGGTGGAAAAACACTTAAGACATTTGCACCGTCCTTAGCTATGAGGAAAAAGCAAATCAAAAGAACTCTGATATTTCATCTTGCACTGATCAGAATGGCTAAGATCAAAAACCACATTAACGTTGTACAGATTGCTACAATTGCTTTGGGTACACTGTGTAAAACCTATGCCACAGGACATTTCATGCCCCATCTCCCCATCTTCTGGTCCTTACAATCTCTTCATCCTTCTTCTGTCATGTTCCCTGAGCCTGGGAGAAGAGGTTAAAATAGAGGTTCATATGCAGATGAGCGTTAACAGACACTTATTCTCAGAATTTTAGACAGCAATAAGTTTCTGTTTTAATCACTATTCACTACTTTCTCTAAGATCATAGTTTATATGAATATGACATTATATTTTGTAGTATAACTTCCTCTTCTCTGATATTAAAATTATGAATCCACTTTATTAAACATATTTATTGTGAACAATAATATGCCACCCTCAAGACTTTTTTCCCTTTTTGGTAATCTTTTTTTTTTTTTTCTGACATTGTCAGGATTTAATTTTTTCTTTATGTAGTCTGTTCCTAGAATGTTCTTGTGGAATGTATACAATTTACCCCTATTCATTCAAATGCTGATTGCCTTACCCCACTATCTGGTTTCAATCTGGACATCGCATTGTGATGTTTATTCTAAGCATCTCCTGTCTCAAGTTTTTGTAAACATGCCACCATTTGTTCTCTGTGTTGTCAATAAAACAACCAGCCTATGCTGTGCAATGAAGAGAATAGGGTGGGTCATCCAGGTCTGGATGGGAAGAGAACAAAGCAAGTGAGGGGGAGCAGAAGAGGAGAGATCAACAGGAGAGTACTTGGAACTACCAGGAAAGATATGAACCGGACCTAAGATATGACTAAAAGCAAGTATAATGTGGAAAATCTGAATGGGAGGAAACGAAGCAGTATTAGAGGTTTAGGATCACCAGCCTTGTGCTCTAGGCTAATTAAGTAAATCCTAGTCTCTGTGTGGTGATGTGGGTATACAGCTGATTTAGGTAAAACCACTGTTTAACTAAAAGATAAATCAATAATAAATGCTAATAATCAACAATAGTTTTCTATCCATCAGGAAAAATCTGTTTCTATTCTTTAATTCAACTGTGGTATTTGTTGACCATATACTATATATTTTAGTCTTTACTTTTTACAAATCATATCTTTTTTGATATTATAAACACATCATTTTCCACTTCTCACATAGCACACTAAGAACTGGTTCATTTTCATAACATTTTTTTCACTCAAAAATTTCATGTAGCTCAGGCTTGATATGTAGGTGAAGCTGGCCTTGAAATCCTACCATAACTCTTTTAAAACAAAGACTACTATTACTGATGTTAATAAAGTTGTTAGTAGTAATTATCATCATTATTAAACATAATTGGAGGTGAAACTTAAGTTCATAGAATATGCAAATGATAATCACATGAAACTTATGCTTGTTTGTTTGTTTTGTTTTCTTTAAATTTTAGATTATGGTACTTCCTTTCTATTGACTATAGCAAAGTTTTTAGAATAATTGGTTTCCTTTTATTTTTGCCTCACATAAATTCACTGTTGTTAGGAATGAGTTGTGACTGATATTTTAATACATGCACATAGCGTGGTCTGATCAAATTCCCTGCATTAACATGCTGTCTGGTTTATACTCAGAACTCTAGTGTGTGTATGCAGGTCACTTGTTTTGAATTTTGTTTGTGTTGTTGCTTTTAAATTACAGGAGAAAAAGGATGCAGCTATTTTATGGTCAATCTTAATACATAATTTTATAATAAGGTTGATATGATTAGAAAAAATCTGGACTAATATTGATACTTGATACATACACATTCATGTGTGCACATATACACATGTCATACTCTAGCTAAAACACTGAAATTATTAGAATATAAATATAAACCTGAGGTATAAAGGTTGCTCAATGAAAGAGCTTTCTCCTGTCACAGAGCACTCATGTTCAGGTACTCACATGAACATGGAATCTTATATCCACCTATAATTTCAGTTCCAGGGTATCTAACACCCCGTTTTTATTCATGGGCAACATGCATGCAATTAATGCATATACATCCACATAGTCAAAGTATATAAAATAAAAATACATTTAAAAGGAAAGATAAAATAAAAAGAATAAATGTCTGTATTATAAAGCATTATACTTTTTTAAATGTTGAAGATATTATATATATACATACATACATACATACATATATATATATATATATATATATTTGAACAATAAGTAGTATGGCTTTTATCTTACAATATGTATAGCCAGTAATAATTTAGAAACAAATGGCACTCAGGAAAATTATAGGTGTTAAATTTAGCATAGTTTTTATAATATCTGATAGCGAGAGTGAATAGAAGGAATAGTTGATTCACTGTGTAGAATACAATATTATTCGTTTGTGTACACTGCTAATCACTTTGAAATGCTTTCATATTGTGGAATAAATGTTTAGCTAGTGTAATAAGCCATTATTACTTTCACGACCAGAGATTAGCACTCTGTCACGTATAGCATTATACTTCTTTGGTAATTTGTACTGTTTCAATAGATGACTATTTGAATTTAACCACATAGAAACAATTACCTTATGACACCGTAAATAACTTCATTTTATTAATTTTGTTTTTACTAATTTAATACTTTTGTTTTTTAGTTCTGAGATTCTAATATTTTATTAAACAGTATAATTACATTTTCCATTCATTTTTCCTCCCTCCCAGCCGTCTCATGTTCTGTTTCAAATGCTTGACTACTTTTTCAACAATTGCTATGGCATGCGTAGATGTACATTTATCTATATACAAACTTCTCAGTCTCTATAATGTGTTTTTTTTTCACAGCTTACCACTTGGTATTGTATAACCAGTTGGTGTACTCGTCCCTGGGGAAGAATCTCTCTCCTGCTGTTAGCACTGCTTAGTTGCCTGTAGTTATTCGTGTAGGGATCATGCCTTGTGGGCTTTTCTTACCCACTTTGACACGTCTGTTAATGCTGTCCTTGTTTAGCTCATACTCATGTAGTGATGTTGGTGAGATTTCACTGGAGGAGCGTCTGACACTCCAACGAGACACAGTATCGCAGCAAACTGCCCAACCTTCTGACTCTTGCAACCTTTCAGATATTCCCTGAGCATTATCATCACAAATAGTAGAACAAGTAAAAGTATCACAAAAGATCAAGATGTATTTTGTTCAGACAATAAAAGTTCACTCTGCAGATATGTGCTCACCAACGGCGGATCATAAATTTGAACTCAACGAAATAACTGAAGAATCAGACATCACAACTAATCATACAAAGCAATAACAAACAGGGATAAAAGAAAAGAGAAAAGAATAATTCAGCCTTATATGCTATTTTGCCATAGGATGGAAAATATTTTTTTATTATACAAATATGGGGCTTATTTATCTGGCAACTCTTTTCTCAGAATTTTTCTTTTCCTTTGGCAATCATATTCTTTTTTTTCTCCTCGTATCGTTGTATTTCCATTCTGCTAGGGCTTGTTCAGGAAGTCTTCTCTAAGGAGGATCATATGCTGATCTTGAGCATCATGTACTTTCCCAACTGATGGTGATTGTAAGAGATGACTAGACCTTGAAGGCTTCGTCTTCATCAATCAGTCAGTCAATCAATCAACCAACCAACCAATTGACAATGTTATAACTGAAGTGTATATTACGGTATAAGAAGTGGGGCCTGATGAAAGAAAGTAGATAACAGGAGTATACCATTGAAGGGTATATACCTATTAATTGACATCCCCAATAGACACATCAGGAGATAAGCAATTTCCTTTCCTCAATATAACCCATCCTCTATGATGTACCAGGTCAACAAATATTCATGGGCTGAAAGTGAGATCACAATAAGCCTTCCATTCTAAAGCTGTTATGTTCTTCAGATACTTTATCATAAGAGGAGCACTGAATAAAATATATTCCAATAATTTGATTTAAAGTGCCTAGTTATCAAGCAGTATTTTAGAGAAAGTTAGAACTTGGAAAAAAATTTAAATGTTTTAAAGAGACAAAGAGACTGAATTTTTAAAGAGCTGAAAATGTAAAGAATATGAGCCTTAGATAAAACTGAAATGTTTTATTGCATGATATTAATATTAATAAAATATCTTGGGTTAAACAAAAAAGGAAGGTAATACATGCTCTTCAAGGCGACAGTTCAATTTTACTGGCTAGGATTGTTTGTTTTGTTTTGTTCAGTTTCATACAATCTAGGATCATTGTGTAAGAGGATCCTTAACTGAAAAATGTTAGCACCAGAATGGCGCACGGGCAAGCTGGTGGTGTGTTTTCTTGACCGGTGATTGTTGTGGGATGCCCAGTATCTCTGTGGGCAGTGCCACTCCTTGACTAATGATCCTAGTCACTATTAGAAAGAAGACAGAGTAAGGCAGGAGAAGCAAGGTGTTAAGTACAATGCTTCCACAGCCTCTGTACCAATTCTTTTTTTTTTAATAATTAATTTATTTATTCACTTTGTATTCTGATTGTAACCCCTTCCCTCATCTCTTCCCAGTCCCATCCTCTCTCTCTCTTCTCTCTATTCTCCCTTCCCTTTGCCTCAGAAAAGGGGAGCTCCTCACCTCCAACCAACCCACCACAGCACATCAACTTGCATGAGGACTGAGTGCATCTTCTTTCCCTGTGGCTCGGTGGGGCAGCCCAGCCAGAATGAAGTGATCAACAAGGCAAGAAGGCAACACAGTTCATGTTAGAGACAGCCCAGCTCCTTTACTAGGGAACCCACATGAAACCTGAGCTGCCCATTGGCTGCATGTATATGTGTGGGGAGCCTAAGGCCAGTTTATGCATGGTACTTGGTTGGCGCTTCAGTTTTCCCAATCCACCCTGGGTCTAGTTTAGTTGTTTCTGTTGGTCTTCTTGTGGAGTTCCTGTCCCCTACTAGTCTTTTCCTTCCCCAAACTCTTGAACAAGACTCTCAACACTTGCTTCTGGATCCCTGCCTTGAGTTCTCATTGTGACATCCTTTAATGATGGAGACTGTAAGCTGCAAGATTAATAAATCTATTACCCTACCCATGCAAAATAAAGGAAATATTTGACCTAAATTTAGCCAGATACTCATCAATATTTATGTACCTGGAAGATCCAGAAGGTTAGAGAAACTTTTGATTATTTGATGAATCTAGAATCCCTCTAGTTAAATCCTAATTTGTATAGTTTATGCTGTTATATATTGATTTTGTATTTGCAACATAAGATCCACATTTTTAATTTAAATTTTAAAACAGCTAGTGGGTTGCTTCAATAAATTAACAGAGAATCTGAACCATCAAGAGGAAGAGGCCGAAATGCAGTCCAAAGTTACAAGCCACAGAAAGCCAAACTGGAAATTATTAAATAACATGAAGGTTTCTGAACAGTTTACATTTGGGGGCACAAGGGTAATTATGTGAAATGAAGATAAGAGTCTCATTTTCACACATGCTTTAACTCGTTAATATGAAGTTTATCATTTAATTAGATTAACGTAATTAATATAAAGATGTTATAAATTAGAGCTCTAGGCACAGTGTGAAGGCCATAATATGGTTGGGCACCGCAAGCTGGATATTAGCATCTCTTGGTCAGAAAAGACAATAGAGAAAACAATAGAGCTTGGAGACCACTCTGTTAGAAAGGATGACACATAGGGCTAGAAGTTAATTGGCTCACACACTACACTATTAACTTTTAGTGTTCTTGTCTGTGAATTGCTCAGTAGGCTTGTACAAATATTAAAATCATACAAGGTACCTTTACATTATCCTCAACAGATACTGTGGGCTCAGAGCTGAGCCTTTATAAGTACACATGCCTGCTTAAGATAAAATTTATAAGCTTTATAAAGAAAATACTGAATCCTATTAGTATTCATGTACCTATGTCACATTAATTTCACTATCACAGGAAACCAAAAAGACAAAAAAAGGAGCTTACCTTAAAATGAATATATTGTGGCAACTCATTTTTGTGTACAAGTTTAGGAATGCTAATCTATATTTTTAATGAGCTCTAGAAAATGCTGACAAGTGACCTATTTTCATTATTATTTCTTAAAATTCTAATGACTCAATAGGGCCTGCTATAATTTTAGTTGATTTGGATTTATTCCCTTTAGTTTTCACTAAAAAGTACATACAAATATATGTATGAATTCTTCAATTGCAAATATTGACTTTATTTTGTTATTGTTCATGCTTAGCAGACATGCTCAGCAGGGCTGCCTATTATTTGCCCACTGTGATTTAATTTAGTGGAAGCCTGCTGCCAGGATATCATGATATTGTCCTCTTCTGACATCACCACCATCCTAAACATTACACTAATATAGAGAAGGATGTCAAAAGTATCCTATTTTAGATAAAACTTAAAAAAAAATAACCTGATGCTGAAACAACTTATGACTGAATTTATCTCTCCCCTTGTCTCACTGTATCTCTGTCTCTTTATCTCTTTGTCTTCCTGCCTCTCTCTCTCTCTCTCTCTCTCTCTCTCTCTCTCTCTCTCTCTCTCTCTCTCTCTCTCTCTCTGTGTGTGTGTGTGTGTGTGTGTGTGTGTGTGTGGACAGAGTTTAACATCAACATGTCTTCCTTAATTGCTTCTCCACCTCATTCTTTTAAAACAATGTCTCTCTGAGCCTGGAAATCACCATTACAGCTAGACTAGCTAGCTTGTTTCTCCCTCAGTTAGAGTTTAAGATGCAGACTTCCACACTAGCTGTTTAAGAGGATTTGGGGGATCCAACTCAGGCCTACATGTTTGTACAGCAAGTACTTTAACTATGGCACCATCTCCTCATCCCTCCACTGAGCTTTTGTAATGCCTTTTATGCCTGAATAAGCACACAAAATAACATATTAGGGAGCACAAAAGATTATGTTTGCTCTTTAAAATTGTATTAAATAAGCTATCATATCTGCTGTTAGCAATATATAATGCTATTAGTTATTATTACCAGTATTTTTTTTAGTGTTTTCATGGTTTAAATAACATTCTTAAAATTGTCATACATGTTTAATCTACAATAATGATAGGTATTAGGGAAGCATTAATTCTTATTTGTACATTATAATTTGAAAGGATGTTGGTGGTTGGTCTAATGTTAATTACTGGTACTCAAGATCTGGCTACTGCCTGCTGGATACATCTATCATTACTATTGTAAACCTGTATAAAACATTAGACCTTATTGGTTCATTAAATGGCCTATATCATTAGGGCATTGGTTCATGAAATGGCAAGGCACAATAGGGAGGCATGAGCTAAGGTTCCAGAATTTGGAGAGGTTCAAGAGAGAATCAGAGAATAGAGAACAGGAAGAGAAAAAGAAAGAAGGTGCCACTATGGGTTAGCCTGGAGAAGAAACCACATACGGACAGAAGGAAGGGCTCCAGTAACATCATGAAAGGCAGATAAAGAAGAAAAGGCATGGTGGTCTGAGGGGATACAGAGATTATTTCAATCTGCTTGTATCTGTTGAGGCTTATGCCTGACTATGTGGTCAATAGTTGAGAAGGTTCTGCGAGATGCTGAAAGGTATATCTTTTAAGTTTGGGTGAGATTGTCTGTAGACATCTATTAGGTCCATTTGATTTAGGACCCCTGTAAGTGTCGTTGTTTCCCTAGTTAGATTCTGTTTAGATGATCTGTCCCTTGGTGAGAATGGAATGTTGAAGTCTTCCACTAATAAGATGTTGGCATCCATGTGTGATATAAGCTTTATTGATGTTTCATTTACAAATGCAGATGCTCTTGTATTTGGGGCATAGATATTCAGGATTATGATGTCCTGTTGAATAATTTTTACGTTGATGAAAATGAAGTGTCCCTCCTCATTTTTTGATTAATTTTGGTTGGAAGTCTATTTTATTAGATATTAGGATGGCTATTCCATCTTTTTTTCTGGGTCCATTTGCTTGAAAAGCATTTTTCCAGCCTATATTTGGAGTGTTTAATTTTATTTATTTTTTTGCAGAGGTGTGTTTTTTGTATGCAGCAAAATTTGGATCCTGTTTCCTTAACCATTAGTTAGTTTATGTCTATTTTTTATTACATTTTATCCACTTTATATCTCAGCTGTAGAGCTCTCCAGTGTCCACTCCCAATCCCACTTTCCCTACCTCTTCTCCTCCCATGGCCCTCCCCCAGTCCACTGATAGGGGAGAACCTCCTCCTCTTCCATCTGACTCTAGCCTATCAGGTCTCATCAGGACTGGTTGCACTGTCTTCCTCTGTGGCCTAGCATGGCTGCACCCCCCCCCCCAGGGGGAGGCAATCAAAGAGCCAGTCACTGAATTCACGTCAGAGACAACCTCTGTTCCTCTTACAAGGGTACCCACTTGGAGACTGAGCTGTTATGGGCTACATTTGTGCATGGGTGTTAGATTATCTCCATACATGGTCCTTGGTTGGAGTATCAGTCTCAGTAAAGACCCCTGTGCCCAGGGATTTTGGTTCAGTTGCTCTCCTTTTGGAGCTCCTATTCCTTCCAGGTCTGTCTCCCCCTACTTTCATATGATTCCCTGCACTCCACAAAAGGCCTCTGAAAGACTCTACCTATCATGGTATCAAAGCAGATAATGAGACTCATAGTCTGTGTCTTTTTATTGGAGTGTTGAGCCCATTGATGTTGATAGATAATAGTAACCAATGATTGTTACTTCCTTTTGTTGTGGAGTTGGTAGTGATACTGAGTTTCTAGAAAACCAACAGCAAAGTCTCTAAGACAAACAATCAATAAATGGGACCTCATGAGCCTGAAAAGCTTCTCTAAAGCAAAGGACACTTTCATCAACACGAAATTACAGCCCACAGACTAAGAAAGGATCTTCACCATTCCTATATCTGACAGAAGGCTAATGTCATGAATATATAAAGAACTAAAGAAATTAAACAGCAACAAATCAAGTAATACAATTTTTAAAATGGTGTATAGAGAAGCTAAGCAGAGAATTCTCTATAGAAGAATATAGAATAGCAGAGAAACACTGAAACATTCAACATCCTTAGTCATCAGGGAAATGCAAATCAAAATGACCCTGATATTTCACCTTACACTCATCAGAATGGCTAAGACCAAAACTCAAATGACAACACATGTTGGAGAGGATTTAGAGAAAAGGGAACCTCCTCCATTGTTGGTAAGAATGGAAATTTGTACAACCACTTTGTAAATTATTCTGGCTTTTTCTCAGAAAATTAGGAATAGTGTTACCACAAGATCCAACTATACCATTCCTAGGCATATATCCAAAATACTCTCAAGTATACAACAAGGACATTTGCTCAACCATGTTCATAGCAGCTTTATTGGTAATAACCATAATCTGGAAACAACCCAGATGTCCCTCAGTGGAGGAATGGATACCAAAATTGTGGTACATTTACACAATGGCATACTACTCAGCAATTAAAAACAAGAAAATCATGAAATTTGTGGGCAAATGGTGGGAAATAGAAAAGATCATCCTGAGTGAGGTATCCCAGAAGCAGAAAGACACACATGGTATATACTCACTTATAAGTGGATATTAGACATATAATATAAACATACTAAAATCTGTATTCCTAAAGAAGCTAAGCAAGTAGGAGGTTCTGGGCAAGATCCTCAGTCCTCATTCAGAAAACCAAAAGGATAGACATCAGAAGAGAGAGAAAACAGGGAACAGGACAGTAGTCTACCACAGAGGTCCTCTGAAAGACTCTACCCATCAGGATATCAAAGTAGATGCTGAGCATAATAGCCAAACTTTGAGCAAAGTGCAGGGAAACTTATGAAAGAAGGGGGAGATAGAAAGACCTAGAGGGAACAAGAACTCCACAAGGAGAGTAACAGAACCAAAACATCTGGGCACAGGGGTCTTTTCTGAGACTGACACTCCAGCTAAGGACCACGCATGAAGATAACCTAGAACCCCTGCACAGATGTAGCCCATGGCTGCTCAGTCTCCAAGTGGGTACCCAAGTAAGAGGAACAGGGCTGTCTCTTACATGAATTCAGTGGCTGGCACTTTGATCACCTCCTCCCTTTTTTAAGGGGGTGGGGGCTCAGACTTACCAGGCCACAGAGGAAGATAGTGCAGCCAATCCTGATCAGACCTTATAGGCTAGGATCAGATTGAATGGGAGAGGGACATCTATCAGTGGAGGGAAATAGGAGGAGAAGAATGAGGTAGTTTAGGATTTGGAGGGAGTGAAGGAGGGGGCTACTGCTGCGTTACAAAGTGAATCAATTGTAATAAATAAAAAGGAAAAAGGAAGAAAAGCAAGTATTTATTTATTTATTTATTTTAAATTTATTAATTTTTTTATCAATCACAGGTTAGGTACTTTGCATCCCAGGCGTAGCCCCCTCCCTCATTCCCTCCTACCCTCCCACTCCCTCCTTCATCTCCTCCCCGCCCCCTCCAAGTCCACCAACAGGGGAGGACCTCCTCCCCTTCCATCCAACCCCAGCTCATCCTGTCTCCTCAGGGTTGGCTGCAAAGTCCTCCCCTGGGATCTAGCCAGTCTGTCACTCCCCGGCTTATATGGAGGAGGGTCAAAGAGTCAGCCATCAAGATCATGACTGAAACAGTCCCTGTTTCCCTCACTAGGGTCTTCAGTCCGACACCGAGCTATCATGAGCCCCATCTGAGCGGGGGTTCCAGGCCACATCCAAACATGGTCCTTGGTTGTAGAAACCGTCTCATACAAGACCCCTGTGCCATGCTCAGTTTGGTCTTTGTGGAGCTCTTGTTCTCCCCAAGTCTCACCAATCTCTCCCATTTCTATCATCACTTCTCGCCCTCTGCCAAAGTCTTGATCGCGAGTCTTAATATCTGCTCTGATACATTGCTACATTGACCCCCCCAGAGGTACTCCTTGGCATGCTCCTGTCCTGTTGCTTGTTTTCTCCTCCACTCAATGTCCATCCCATTTGTTCATCCAAACGAACATTGATCATACCAACCTGGGTCTTCCTTCCTTTACATCCTCCCTAGGTGTGTAGATTTCAGCATGACCTTCCTATCCTATAGGTCTATGTAAGTGAGTATATACCATATGTTTCTTTCTGCTTTTGGGATACCTCACTCAGGATGATAGTTTCCAGGTCCCACCATTTGCCTGCGAATTTCATGATTTCCTCCTTTTAAATTGTTGAGTAGTATTCCATTGTGTAAAAGTACCATAATTTCTGTATCCATTCCTCAACTGAGGGACATCTGGGTTGTTTCCAGGTTCTGGCTATTACAAATAAAGCAGCCACAAACATAGTTGAGCAAATGTCCTTGTTGTGTACTTGAGCATTTTTTGGATATATGCCTGAGAGTGGTATAGCTGGGTCTTGAGGAATCACTATTCCTAATTGTCTAAGAAAGTGCCAAATGATTTCCAGAGTGGTTGTACAAGTTTGCATCCCCACCAGCAATGGAGGAGGGTTCCTCTTTCTCCACAACCTCTCCAGCAGAAAAGCAAGTATTTATAAGAAATGGATTGAAGATAGGATGGTTAAGGATGATGGCATTGAGTGGGGGCTGGTAGATGGATGGTGAGGTGATTCAGACAGCATAGGTAGGAATATCTGCCTGGCCCATGGTAAATAAGGAAATTAGAAAATCTAACAGATGTTTGTGTCTCATTATAATTGTTGGTTTGATAATACCATGGTAGTAATCATAGGGCTAATAATAAACAATTATAGCCCAACAGCCATTTTTCATTATTTTTCATTATTTAATTATTTTCATTATTTCCAACAAAGGGAAAACTGAGTAAATAAGAAATTGCTATTTTGTTGGTAAGTTTTAACTCTCCACTTGACACAGCCTTGAACCACTTTGGAAGGAAGTCTTAATGAGGAATTGTCTAGATCAGATTGAGCTATGTATACTTATGGAGGACTGTTGTGATTATTACTTGATTGTCATGATTATTACTGGATGAAGAAAGACCCAAGCCATTGTGGGCAGCACCTGTCCCTAAGCAGAACGTCCTGAGCAGCAAGAGAAGAGAAAGGTAGCTGGTAACAAGAAAGTTCCCATATTTTTATTTTCTTTAATTCTCTGTCTACTCTGAGAATGTAATGAAAAAGGATGGGAGTAGGAAGTGGGATGAATGCGAGAAAGCTACAATGTTCTGTATGTACGGTAATCATATGCAAACAATATTTTGAGCACTAAAATTAATAAAAGCAGCTTAAGCCTAATATTTTTTCTAGTGAGAATTATTATCTTATAGTCACTTAGTTACTACTAACCTTGTGACAGTTGTATACAAAGTATGAAATATGCAACCATAGAAACGGTACATATTTTCTATAGCTCACTAAAATTAAAGTTTCAAATATTCCATATCAAAGTCAAGGTATTATTAAAAGACAATTGAACACAATTGTAAAGCCTTTAAAAATGAGCCAAGTATACCATTTACAAATTACAAAATCTTGAAATGTTTCTTTCTGCCTTTTTTCAATGTTTGTAAATTCCATATATGCATATGTTGTATTTTTATCAAATTTACTCCTACTTCCCTGCTTCCATCTTTGTCCTTTCTCCCCAAAAATGTTCTCCCAACTTCAAGGATTTTTTTTTAATTA
>CM053764.1:70111269-70130270 GCA_028658305.1 Pachyuromys duprasi
TATATGTATATGTATATAATGTTACATATATAATATATATATAATTATATGCATATTGTATGTAAATGATTACATTAATGTTTCCAAACAAGTTATAGATGCCAACTTTCTCTACAGTGAAACTATTGTAAACATATTCATGTGTGCACTGAACATATTTGACATCTTTTTATGTAAATGTGTATGCACATGTGCATATTTATCTGCATGGACATGTAGTGATGTAGGGGTGCAGACACATGTGGAAGCCAGAGGCTGCTGTCAGGCATCTCGCCCCGTCGCTCCCCACAAAGTTCCCCGATTAGGAAGATTAGCCACCAGTGAGGCCAATGGTTCCCCCTAATTCTGCCACCAGGTATGAATACAAACACACAATATCCAAAGGAAATGCAATTAAAAATATTTAGGACCCAGGCCAAAATGTTTTCTCTTTTAAAATAAGTGTATTAACTCTCATGTACAGCCATGACCTAGAATAATTCCTTTGGCCAGTGAAGTTTTTAATAAAGTATTGTTTTATAGCCACAGTGAATGTTTCTCATGCTTGTATAACAAGACTGACAATAAGACAGTTTCTTCTAAAATTAGCAAATACTTTCAGTGCAAATTTGACCAATCCCATGTTCCATAAATTTGAATCAAACTTTTCTAATATATAAATTTCTTGGAATGAAATAGACATAATTTCACCTCTTGAACATCTATCCAGGATAGTGCCCTATAAACCCAATGAAGTGTGATCAATTTAAATTTATGACCTATAACCAGGTGTGTTTTACAAATTTTGTTGCACTTTGGAGACCATACATTATTAAGTATAGATTAAAACTGTGAAAAACTGTAGAATGGTATGTTTTTTTTTTTTAGTTTTGATGCAAAATAAAAGAAACAAGAACTAAATAATTAGAATTTCATCTAAAAGCCACCTCTCAAATTGTCTAAATGTGACATAGAATAAATTAGCATGTAATAATTATGCCTTGGCCAAATACAATTTCTGAGTAGTTTACCTAAGGAATGTAGAAGTCTTCTATGATAAAAGGTTGTTGATATGGGCAAAAAGAAAAGGATAGAATATGAATCAATACAGCTGTTAGCAGCTAAAAATGATTTTGTTCAAAATGATGTAAAAATCTTTTATCAAGCCATGTGAATTATCAGATAATTATTCACATTAAGAAGTGGTTCAAATTCCTGTTTTAAATAATTGAAAACAATTTATAAAATAATGCAGTCATCTTTGTATATTTCACTCAATGAATTTTAGAAGAAAACTGTGTTTCTTTCACTAAAACAAAACCAAAAGGCTCCAGACTTTTAGACAAAGTCCCATTAGCACACCATGCCTCTATTGTGAAATACAGATTACACCAATCTATTGTTTCAGAATATTACTAAGAAATAACCAAAGTGAGAGTAGGAAACACGTAACACTCACATAAACAAACTAGATTCAAGGCATTTGAAAGAGCCTCTATATACCCTGTGCAATCTACAGAGCCTGTGTTTCAAATACTTCACTGTATTTAAAGAAAAACAAAACTTGGGGTCTACTTGCTCCAACACTAAACTTCTTCAATTTTAAAAAGAAGTATAAACATAACATTATGAAGAGCTATGTTCATTGATGAGAACAAAGGCTCCAGATGGAATTTTACCATCGTGTCCTTTGCAGACAGATCTAGCTGTGACTGGTGTGTCTCAGGAGATACCATGAAGAAACGTGGAACTAATGAGAATGAGGGGAAGTCCTGGGAACTGAGAATGAAAACAGAGGAATGATAGAGAAGCACATGGCTAAGCATGTGACTCTTCTTTCAAATAGAGTAGTTGCTTTTATCAGCCACCCTTCTTATAGCCCTGGATCATGGCTCACCTACTTCCATAGATTACTATGCTCTCAACTGTCTGCACAAGGTTTTCAGCATCTTGAGTTTAGGAATGGCTTCTTCACATACTTCATCTTTATAAACTGTTAGATAATACCCAATTTAATGGAGCAGTAGGACTTTGCCCTCCACACAGTATACTTTGTCTGGAGGACATTGTATTTCCAAATTGTCACAAAGACAGAGAGCATTCATGAACTATACAGCTTCTTGTGCCCTATTCGTCCCTCAGACACATGCAAAACAGAGAAACATAGCTATCACACGAAACTGACATTTCAAGAAAAATAATGGGTATGTTTATATCTAGGTTCCTAGTTACCAATCTGTTAGATACAGCCCTTTCTCAGGTAGAGTCCTAGGGAAGCAACCCCAAGCCGTTGTGGCATGATGACTAATAAATAGGTGTCAATTTGACAGGATGTAGATGCACTTAGGAGACAAACTTTTGATCAATCAATGCCAGGTTGTGGATTTGCTTAATTGTGATAAGAGGACCCATTCTGAATTTGGTAGGCTTCATGGGAAGCATAGAAAAGCAAAACAGGGAATTAAACTGAGCAACAGCTTTCTGAGCACTCTTTGTCTTAAGCATGCATGCTGTCATGCTATCTCAGAAAAGATGGACTACATTTTCAAACAGTAAGCCAAGATTTCTCCTTCTTTTTTAATTAGATTCATAACATGTTTTATAACATCTAATAGAAAAGTGACTAATACATAGAAACAGAAAAGCTAAAACAATACTTAAAGCATATTTCATTTCTATTCATTTTATCCCACTCAATTGTGTGTGTGTCTGTGTCCCATGCTTTTCAGTAAAGATAACTTGTCCAAATATGGTTCTTTAGATCAAACAGATTCTCTAAACACTAAGAAAGTACTGGTGAAAATTCCAGTGACTTCACAGACAAGACCAGTTAAGAAAAAGAAGTATTATTAAAAACTACTGTGAATATATTCAAAACATTACTAAATCAATTTAAACTTGGATTCTTCTACCACTCTATGTTAACTTATAAAATTCTCCTTAATTCTTCACAGTAAACACAGAATACAGTCTATGCTTGTTCGAGAAGATGCATGTCCTCATTAAAACTATTTTTCAGTTGATTTCGGTTGTGTCAACTCATGATTAAGCACACTAATGAAGAGAAGTAATAGCACAGTGAACTCACATGGAGAAACGCAAAGCAATTTATTTTTGGCATCCGTGTACTTTGTTTTATTTTGTAGCAAAGTTACAATCATCAAACTGGTTTAACTTAAACATACAAAATTGTTATAGTTCTCCAACACTCTAATTATTTATTTGAGTAGATATAAAAGCAAACTACAGATGTTGCAATGAATAAAAAGAATCTTAAATAAGATTTGTTACACTGAAAAATGAAAACCCTGAGATATGTATGAACAAAAATTAGTTTGCAGAAATACATGTGTGTTTGTGCATTTTCATCTATAAACTAGCATAGTTTTTTTTACAGATATGTCTATGTTTTAATCATGTACACAGGAAAGTTTTTTGAAGCACTACAGAAAACAGGAGGAATATCTATAAAAACAGTATTTCATCAGAAAGGCATAAAAGGCAGCAAATTAAAACATAATAACATAACCTTCTCCTCTGTCTTTCAACAAAATGTATAACTCACATCTATAAAACATAAAAATCTACTTATATTTGTATGATATAGATATTGATAAAGAAGATATACTACAATGTAAGCATGCAGAAGTAGCCTTCTAATTCATCCTGTACTCAACAGATCTATTAGCTTTTAAAAATGATTCCCAAAGAAGAAAATGATACAGAAAAGAATTAGATATGCATTAGAAATTAATACATCTTAATTCTGTCTTGTTTATATCCTTTGGAGGATTGAAACATTGTCTTTCTCCCAGGTGGTTCACAAATGGAGACAAACATCTCAATCTAATGTGTTTCTGAATTTAATGCAACTTTTATCTGGTTTTATTTACAAATGTTATATCTTTCCAAGCAAAATTTATTATCTGATGGTATGGAAAACGTTGCAGGCCTGTACTAAAGCAAATGGTAACGTGATTATATCTAGTTCAACTACAATAAATATACACAGATTTTGTGATGGTAGGACATGGTAAATACTCCATGCATGCACAGAAATAAACTTCACACTGAAAATCACTGAACTTTATGATCAGAACTATATATGCTAATGAAAATATATATAGTTAAAATTCAGTTCTTATATTTTATTTTTACTATAGTATTATCAATAGCACGTAAATGTTACGGTACTGAAATTGGAAGTCAGAATTCCTAAACTCAAATCCTTGGTCTTCCTGTTTGGATAAGAACTTGACTTCATCAATTCTAACTCTGAAGAGTTATAGTAAGGGTTAAATAAACTAAAATATGTAAATACATATTAAATATAATAATGACATTAGACACTTTTATATATAATAAGGCAATATTATAATATTGGTCATTGAAGATTAAATCATTTGTGTACTGCGTTTGCTTTTAGCAACCTTTCCAATGACAACCGCTTTTACACAAGTAAAGAGAAGTCATAATTCCATACATTTTCCACACACAAGGGTCACCAAAGCATCTTTCTTATAACAGCATTTACCAAGAATGACAAGTTTAAGTGTTTACAGATAATTCTCAGTTGTCAGGTTTATGATTCCATCATAAAAATTCATTTTCCAAGAAAAAGCATATATGCATTTCATGATGCTTGACATATTTTTATTACATTTTTTTTAGCACATTGGCATGACTTACTGGTAAACCAAGATAAAAATAAATTACTTAAATTCTAGTCTGAAGACTCAGTTAATAACAATAGGGGTAGTATGGTGATATGATGTGAAGTAGATAATGAAGTATTAATTTTGAAGCATGGCTTGGGTGCAAATGCCTCCTTCACAAGTGAGATGAACATTGACATCGATGATGATTCACAGCCATATCTACGGATATATACTAACCTACAAATATCTCTAAACATAAGTTGTTAGTTTGGGTATGTTGCTAGTTTGGATATTAAGTAGTCCCATAAAATTATAAGCATTAAAGGATTGTCTTCCAAACCAGAGAGTTATGAGACAGTTACCACATGGATTCTTTCTGTTGTGCAGGTCCTTGAGAGGCATTCATTGAGAGATGGCCCAGGAATTCTGAACCCTTCAATTCCCTCTCTCAGCTTCTTTGCTTATGATACAAATGTTTTGTTCAGTAATAGTCTCCCTACTCAGGTACCCACAGTAAAGTGGCCTCTCTCTCTTGGACTAGAACCTCTAACTAGCTTTTATTTTCTGCATAACTGCCATAAGTATTTCATTATACTCATGAGACAATGACTGATTCTTAAGCAGTACCACTTCCCAGAGTGTTATCAGTGCTGAGAAGAGCATTCTTTAAAAATTCTTGTTTTACACATTTAAGAACACATTCTGGATCTAATACCGCAGCATCTGGTGAATAAAGCTTTTCAGATTTTTTACAGTTATGATTGTGGTGAGATGGTTATACCTATTCTCATAGCACACATGTTTTGGGCAGTATGGTTTTCCATCCTTAGGTGAGCTAACAGGAAGCAAGATTTAAGTGTTAACCTAGAGAATATTATTTTGTGCCTAGCATTTCCTTTAGGGTCTTGCTAAAGTCTTAGTTGAATGCAATCACCAGAGATGTTCTATTTTAAATGAAACATTTTAATCAATTCAAGTGGAGATAATAAGTTGTTTCTTTTGAAAACTTGTACAAATAAATCTACTGTCAAAAGGGTGCCCCTGAAAAATAGGTGGAGTGACTTGTAACAGTCAATAAAAATAAAAATAGTAAATAAAATTTAAAATCCCAAATCAGTAATGTAAACCATGTTTCTAAAAATAAATTCCATCCTGACATAATCATGTACATAATTAGCAACTTTCTAACTTTATCATCCTGAGATAAAGTTACTGCATAGAATTTCTATTCATGCATGCTTATATATTTAGCATTTTAAATTCTAACCAGACAAAAAAAGTACTTCTAAAAACTATCAGTTATAAACATACTAATATTTATATTTTGAAATGATTAGATTCTTACCTTGATCAAATGGTTTTCCTGGACTCCAAGTGCGGAAATAATCATCCTAAGGGAAGAAAATAACATGTTTTAAATGTATATGATCAATTAAAATACTTGGACTCATATGAAATCTAAAATAATATATGAAACATAGAAACAGTATACAAACCTCTACTTCCTGTAATGGCAAGCAGCAAATTAAAAAAAAAAAGTGAAAAGAAAAGGAACAAGAAAAAAAGAATCGTTATCAAAAAAGAACACACTGTTTACAAGTTAAAGAAAGTATTTCAATATATGTGCTCATTTCATTGGAATCCAGGGGTTACTCTAACAATTTAATTATTTTTGTTGCCTCTTCCCTTAAATATTATAATGAGCTACTTTCAATTGCAATTCAATGTGCAATATAACATGTGGATAATTACCCCTAAGCTAATAAGCTGTAAAGTATCTTACTAGATTCCAATTATAGGACTTCATTTCCCACTAGTACAATAATAAATGGATCCATTAATATAACAGGGAAAATATCAAGTGATTTTGCAATAGCCCATAGAGTATAAATAGACTTCATGCAAATCATTCACACGTTAATTGAATAACCAAGGAGTTCATCAAAATGCAATTGGGAGATTGAGAAAATGCACACCTAATTAAATCCTGGTTAATGTTTAAATATTT
The DNA here is from genome assembly GCA_028658305.1 of Pachyuromys duprasi. NCBI lineage: Eukaryota > Metazoa > Chordata > Mammalia > Rodentia > Muridae > Pachyuromys > Pachyuromys duprasi. The sequence continues at coordinate 70,117,915 of CM053764.1, forward strand.
AATGTGGAAAAGAATATATATATATAATACAGTTATTATGTATTTAGTAAATATAACGGAATGACATAAAACTAGAGAAATGCACACCAACAAAATTTAAAAGGCAAATCCAAACGGACATATATGTTTTACTTTAAAGCCTTGTAATGCACATCATCTATATAAAAAATGAATTTTCAGCTCAAATAAATTCACTGCTTTTATAATGATAATATAGTACAAGAAACAAAACATTGTGATGAAGTTGCAGTAATTCTTGGCTGCACATCCAGCCTCACTCACTTAGATGAAAAGCTGAACAAATCAAAGATGGCTGCAAGGCCAAGCAGGAATTATATTTTTTCCTTTATTAATTTGTTCCTTACACATACACACTCTCACAGAGTGCACTCTGCATCCTGATTACTTTTACTCTTTTAACAATTTTTTACCCTCCTGCTCCTTTTACATCCATTTCCAGGATCTTTTATCATATTCATGTTTTTGTTGCTGTTTTCTCTTTCTCTCTCAATTTTGTGGCCCAGATTTTAACCAGGAGCCTCTGTGTGACTATGGGTTTAGAACTGCGTTTGTTTGTTGTTTGGAGTATAGGGATTGCAGCAGTTTTTCCAGTTCACAACTGAAAACAGCACCACTCCCTCAAACAGAAACTATAATTAGTTCATTGTTTGGAGTAAAAAGGTTGTTGCTGACCTACAATATGACTATATGTCAGCAGTTATATGCAGACCCACTGCACATCACTGTTGTTTGGGTTGTTTCATGGCCACATGATAGCATTGCACAGATCTACCCCATCCCCAGACCCCCGTCCTCCACACCCGTCTATTATTTCTTACATCCTAACCATCTACTTTGTTGCTGTTCCTTGAGTCTTTGAACAGGCAATATGGATATCCTATTGCCAAGTAAGCACTACTCAATTGTCACTTATTCTCAGTAATTTTTGCAGCCTTGTGCCTCTGAATTCCCTTCATAGTAAAGAAAAACCTTCTCTCATTAAGACCAAGAGGATCATTTTTCATGGTTGTAAGCAAGTATTTAGAAATTTTGCTTTTTAATTACTGAGATAATCACAGTGATTAGATATTATCAATATATCTATTCATTTCAAAAGTAAATTTCATTTTAAAGTTTTTCTTTTTCAAATTTTTTTCAGAGTCCAGTTTCTATGCCAGTGCCACGCAGTTTTTATTTCTGTTGCTCTATAATACTGCTTGAGATCAGGGATGGAGATACCTCCAGAAAATCTTTTATTGTAGAATATTGTTGTAGCAATTCTGCATTTCTTGTTTTCCCATACAAAGTTGAGAACTTTTCTTTCAAGGTCTGTAAGGAATTGTGTTCTTGGTATTTTAATGGGAATTGCATTGAATCTGTAGATTGCTTTTGGTAAGATGGCCATTTTTAAAGCCATGAGCATGGAAGATCTTTCCATCTTCTGATATCTTCTTCAATTTCTGTCTTTAGAGACTTGAAGGTTTTTTTTTTTTTCAAACAAGTCTTTGAATTGCTTGGTTAGAGTTAGAGCGAGATACTTTACCTGTTTTGTGAAGGGTGTTTTTTTCCCTAATTTCTTTCTCAGACCATTTGTCTTTTGTATACAGAAGAGCTACTGATTTGTGTTGTTGTTGTTGTTGTTAATTTTGTATCCAATCACTTTGCTGAAGGTGTTTATCAGCTGTAGGAGTTGTGCTAGTAGACTTTTGGGGGTCACACATGTATACTATCATATCATCTGCAAATAATGATATTCTGACTTCTTCTGTTTTGATTTGACTCTCCTTGATCTCATTTAATGATCTTATTGCTCTAGCAGATTTCAAGTACTATGTTGAGGAGATATGGAGAGAGTGTGAAGAGTTCTAAAATAGTTGTATTTAGTTTTCTACTCTTCAGTCTCTTTTTTTGTCATAGATTTTTAAGGTGATACATTTATTATTATAATTTACAAATTATTCAATTTATATCCCAGTGTAGCCCCATCCATCATCTCCCACTGGTCCCACCCTACCTCCCTCTTCCCCCCCCCATCCTTCTTCCCTAGTCCACTAATAGGGGAGTCCTCCTCCACTACTGTCCATCAGGTCTACCCTGGCCTATCAGCTCCCATCAGGACTGCTTGGATCCTCATCCTCTGTTGGCTGGCTAGGTAGACCCACCAAGGAGAAGTGACCAAGAAGTGGGCAACTGAGTTCATGTCTGAAATGGTCTCGTCTCCCCTTATTAGAGAACTCACATGGAGAACGTGCTGTCTATGGGTTAAATCTGAGTAGGGGGGCTAGGTCTTCTTTATGTATAGTCTTTGGTTGATGCATCCATCTCTAAAGGCCCCTTAGGCTCTGAATTTAATTTAATTTTTTGGCTTTGTTGGTCTCCTTTTGTGGCTCCTGTCCACTCTGGTCCTTTTATATCTCCCTTCTTCTGTAAGATTCCTTGGTCAGGGCTGTGAGTCCCTGCCTCTGCTTCAATCCCCTGCTGGTTGGAGTCTTTTAAAGGACATCTGTGGTAGGCTCCAGTCCTGTTTCCTCTTTTCTACATCTTCCAGTATCTGTCCTGGTTTCCCTTCTGAATGACAATTAAGCATCTTCCCTAGGATACTCCTTGTCATTTAATGTCTTTTGGACTGCAGTTTTAAGTATGTTTATTCTATATTACATGGATAATATCCACTTATAGGTGAATATAAACCATGCATGTCTCTGCTTCAGGGATACTTATTTAGGATGATCTTTTTCTAGTTATAACTACTCACCACCATCTTCTGTGCTACCCACCCACTTCAAATGAAAGGTCAGAAAATCCCTAGAAGCCATATTTGTCAGTCTTGTTTTGTACCAAAATAAGGATATATTAAGAGGGATAATAATGGCAGTTTGTACTAATAGGTTCTGTTCTAAATTATGTAGCATTAGATTAAGGGAGAATAGTGTCCCAGGATAATTAAATCAACATTGATTGTTTAAACTCTTTGAAAAAATATCTCTTTAAAAACAATTACTGCAAGATAGAATTCTTGAAAAGGTAATTAAATTACTTCACTAAGAATCTAAAATATTGTGGCCCTGAAGATGCCTCAGTAGTTAAGTGTATGTACTGACCATAAAGGAGACAAAAATTTGGTATTGACATCCACACTGCTGCCTTTCAACCACCTTCAATTCAAGCTCCAGTCATTTAACATCCTTATTTGAATCCCTACAGATGTGTACAAAATCTCATACAGATGGACACACATACACACAATTAATAATAAAACAAAATATTCCTTAAATTTCCCAATTCAATGTGGAGATCATAGCATCCTTATTTAATATATTTTGTCTTTAAAACTGTGTGTTCCTACTTGAAGATAATGAAATATCTTTCATTTAAAGCATAAAGAAGAGTGGGGAAGCTGTGTGTTCAAGTTTCCCATAAACCCTGACAGACAGTAAACCAGAGCACAATTACAATAGCCTGAGTAAAGTTGGACTTGAACTGTAGTTCTGACTTTTAGCACTTGGGAGCACTGCCTTGCAAAAGTGATGATCTAGCACCCAGACCCCTGGGAACAGAATTGGAAAAGTATTACACAGCAACTTGAGAGGGATGTTTTATGTGTAAACACACACATGCATCCACACACATATACACACCAGAACACTAGAGAGTGAAGTGTCAGAACAATGATGCTTCTCAGGAAAGGCTGCCTCATTTTTATTAATTCTCTTGTATGTTTCAAAACTCTCCAGTTTCCCCTAATTCTCAAAACCTCTTCATTTTTCACCAGTTCTCAAAAGCAGTCATGGAGTCTATCAATGTTAAAAGTCTGTTTTAAAAGAGGATATAATGATCATAAGAGAGACAGGTTTGAAGTTCTCTCTCTCTCTCTCTCTCTCTCTGTTTGAGTCTTTGTGTGGTTTAGGTATCAACATGTCTGTGGCCTCACAGAGGGAGTTCCATAATATTCCTTCTGTTTCTTGATCACTTCCTCCTGGAGTATGGGAACAGCCTTGCCAAGCCAGAGAGGAAAAAAATGCAGCCTGTCCTGATGAGACCTGATAGGCTAGGGCCAGAGGGAAGGGGAAGAGGATCTCTCCAATCAGTGGGCTTGGGAAGGTGTATAGGGGGAGAAGAGAGAGGGAAGGTGAGAAAAAGAGGAGATGAAGGATGAGGTAGAACAAGGATACAAACTGAATAAATTGTAATGAAGATGGAGAAAACAGGGAACAGGACAGGAGCCTATCACAGAGGGCCTCTGAAAGACTCTACCCAGAAGGGTATCAAAACATATGCTGAAATTCATAGCCAAACTTTTTGCAGAGTGCAGGGAATCTTATGAGAGAAAAGGGAGATAGAAAGACCTGGAGGGGACAGGAGCTCCACAAGAAGAGCAACAGAACCAAAAAATCCGGGCAAAGGGGTCTTTTCTGAGACTGATAATCCAAACATGGATCATGCATGGAGATAACTTAGAAGCCCTGCACAGAAGTGGCCCATGGCAGCTCAGTGTCCAAGAGGGTTCCCCAATAATAGGAATAGGGACAGTCTCTGACATGAACTCATGGGCTGGCTCTTTGATCACCTCCGCCTGAGTAGGGATCAGCCTTACCAGTCCACAGAGGAAGACAAAGAAGCCAGTCCTGATGAGACCTGATAAATAACAGTCAGATGGAAGGGGAGGAGGACCTCCCCTGTCATTGGACAGGGGCAGGGGCACAGGAGAAGAGAGAGGGAAGGTGGTATTGGGAAGGGATGGGGGAAGGGGCTATAGGTGGGATACAAAGTGACTGAACTGTAATTAATAAAAATAAATAAATAAATAAATAATAACTTTTTTTAAAAGAGGAATTAATGCTAAGATTTAACCTCAGTCAGATGTAATTAATCACTCTTCAGGCTGCCATGACTGAGTTTGCACAATTTGAACTAATAGCTATATAAACCTCTCATCAGAACTCTCTGGAAGACATCAAAGGCAACATTCAAGCATAACCTCTGCATGTGTCAGTTAAGAAGTTCAGTTCATGGGTTATTGTTACACATGTTTTGTGTGTGTGTGTTCTCACAGCAGTAGACCTTTACATTTCTCCTTATTTACTTATTTATTCATTTTTGACAATGTTTCAGCTTACTAAACCTTGGGAATTTTGCCAAGGTGAGTATCTGTTAGGCCCAATTAAGGGGGACCCTAACTTCCTTAGGGGTCGAAGAGAACTCAGGAGACCAAGCTTCAATGCAAAAGCAAGAGGTCATTTTATTTGATCCATCGCGATGGGACTGCCCCCCACAAAAGCGGCAAGGGACAGCAAGGAGAGAGGTCCTCAACTGAGGGACATCTGGGTTGTTTCCAGGTTCTGGCTATTACAAATAAAGCAGCCACAATGATCAATGCTCGTTTGGATGAACAAATGGGATGGGCATTGAGTGGAGGAGAAAACAAGCAACAGGACAGGAGCATGCCAAGGAGCACCTCTGGGGTGGGTCAATGTAGGGATGTATCAGAGCAGATATTAAGACTCACGATAAAGCCTTTGGCAGAGGGCGTGAAGTAATGATAGAAATGGGGAAGTTGGTGAGACTTGGGGAGAACAAGAGCTCCACAAAGACCAAACTGAGCATGGCACAGGGGTCTTGTATGAGACGGTTTCTACAATCAAGGACCATCTGTGAATGTGGCCTGGAACCCCCGCTCAGATGGAGCCCATGATAGCTCGGTGTAGGACTGAAGACCCTAGTGAGGGAAACAGGGACTGTTTCAGTCATGATCTTAATGGCTGACTCTTTGACCCTCCCCTATACATGCTGAGGAGTGACAGACTGGCTAGATCCCAGGGGAGGACATTGCAGCCAGCCCTGAGGAGAGAGGATGAGCTGGGGTTGGATGGAAGGGGAGGAGGTCCTCCCCTGTTGGTGGACTTGGAGGGGGCAGGGAGGAGGGAGATGAGTGAGAGGGAGGGTGGGAGGGAATGAAGGAGGAGGGCTACGCCTGGGATGCAAAGTAACTAACCTGTGATTGATATAAAAATAAATAAATTTATAAAAATAAATAAATTAATAAATAAATACAATATTGAAGTTTGAAAAAAATAAAAATAAATAAAATAATTGGTTCATGTTAGATGCCAAGTTCATCTGATCCTGCCCCAATGTGGGTGGGGGAGCTGTGACCTCTGGACCAGTTGCTAGGCAAAGTTTTCTCTACTGCAGATTTGGACACTCCTCCATGGCGGGGAGGAGACCTTTCCCATTCCTTTGCAAGGGGGTGGGGTCTTGTTTTTTCTTCTTTCTGCTTTCTGCAAAGTGCTAGGAGAATTTACCTTAACATGGGGTACAGAATTTATAAAGCAACCTGTAAAGCTAGCCTGATCCTTTCATATCAAAAGTAATTTTTTAAATGGAAGTGTTCACTCAACCATAATTTATTTTTCTTCACAGGGCTTTGAGTCAATATTGGTTGTTCCTTCTTTTCAACGTAGATGCAAAGAAAGCTAGTTATGGATTTAGTAAATATCTAGAAAGATTCCTCCTTACTGGGTAGCTAGGCCTAGTAAAATGCAACCAAATGTGAGTTGTGAAAAACAAGCTGATTGTCACTTCTGCGTGAAATCTCACACTAATAAATGAAACACATCATAAGCATTTATGATAAGCTAATATGAGACCTTGTCGACTTCTTATGCTTAACGAAACAATAGCTAGTTTTACATGAAAGAGTATACATAAGAAAATGTGCTTTGTGTGCTATTATTTAGATAGTTGAACTTCTTTCTATTTTATAGTATGTGTGTGTGTGTGCATTCAACAAAAACATTAGCATTCATAGTATTTCAATCCAGATAATTCTTGTGTCGAGAACAATGGGCAATTTTGTGCTTTGTAGACTATTTGAAGTACCCCGGGGCCTGAGTAGGAAAAATCAGAAAACATTTTCCCTCAAGGTTTGACAAGCAGAATTGCCACTATATATTGATAAATCTCTTTTGGAGAAAATTCCATTAATTTCAAGAACAATGACGTAGAATTACTGGGATACATGGAATGAATACTGAAGCAAAATATTATATAACAGAAAAGTGTTATCAGTAACAGATTTTCTGAATAAGTTATTGACAGTTTTTCAAGGTTATGGTTTTAAAAGCATATTGGGCTAGAAATACAATATATATTCATTTCTCATCATTTATATTTGTCTCCATCTATCTGTGCTTTCACATTATTGTAATAATTTTACAAAATAAATAAATATAATAATGTCTGAAAACTTTTTCATATGGATATACTATGCAAATTTTGGAAGGTAAGAATAAACACCACTCATAACAATGAGAACATTTGCTTTTATAACTCATCATAATTTGACATTATGTATGTAAAGTAATAAGGATAAGTTTGTATCTGAACATCAGCTGTTTCTTTCATTTGTCTATACTGCTACATTTATATTGAAAATAAAACTCCAATCAACATCTCAATGACATTTCTTACAGACACAGAAAATATAAAATGTATATGGAAGCACAAAACATCCAGAATAGCCAAAGCAAGCTCCAGAAAAATGAATGAAGCTTGACTACAAGACAATTCACATAAAAATAGAATTTTACTAGGATAAAAACTGACACATAGACCAGTGGAAGAAAATGGATAACCCAGATACACACACCTGAGTTTTGACAAACAGACAAAATTAAATGTTGGAGAAAATGTAAGGTCATCATCAAATGGTACAAAAAAAATCTATATATCTACATATATAAAAATGAAACTATAATCTCATATATACTCCTGTGCAAAAATTAACTCTAAATGGATCAAAGACATCAGTGTAAAAGTGAAACTCTGTTTGAAGCTAATTAAGCTGACCAAGTCTCTTTCCCCATGGGGACCTGATGCGAAATGGTTGCAAAAAGCAGCCTCCTTAGTAGCATGTGCAGCCTGTTGTCTATATGGATGTCCAAAGGCACCTTGGAGACAAGTTTCTTGCAGTTGTATAAGTCTCTGTTCCCAATACTGTCCCCAACCTAGGCTCCAGACAGGTATGCCTGATGCCTTTGGGAAGCCCCAAGGCACAGTGGCCAATCTTCACCTTGGCTAGATCATCATGTCCATCTGCACCAAGCTGCAGAATGAGGAACATGTTGCAGTTCTGAATAGAGCCAAACTCAAGTTTCCTGGCTGTGAGAAGATCCACGTCTTAAAGGAGTGGGACTTTGCCAAGTTTAATACAAATGAACTTGAAGACATCATCACTGTGAAGTGGCTCACTCCTGATGTCTGTGGGGTTAAATATATCTCCACTAGTGGTCCCCTGGTCAAATGACAAGCCCTGTATTCCTACGGGCTTCCACAGTGCTATCTTATACTCTACCAAATCATGTTCAGTAATAAATCTCACATCCAGTCTGCTTTAAAAAGAAAGGAAGAACAAATGAGCAAAAGAAAGAAAGAGAGAGAGAGAGAGAGAGAGAGAGAGACTATTAAATGCTAGAGGAGATGGTAATGAATGGTATATAAGATGTTGGTATAGGGGATGACTGTTAAAATCATTCTGTTGTTTAAGAAATAAGGTCAGCAAGTGACATATTAAACTCACAGAATTAAAATCCTTCTTATAGTAAAGGTATGGCTAAGGGAAGAATAAAAAGGTAGCCTGCAAACTGGAAAGATTCTTTGTCAGATACATGTCTGACAGAGGATCGATATCTACTATGTGAAGAACTAAAAAAAAAATCAATAAAAAGAATCAACACAATGAAAATTAGGCAAAATTGTAACATCTCAGGGCTTTGGAAGCATTATCAGATTTTTTTAAAAAATAGTTGATGAAAGTGAATCTCCTGGGGTGTAGAAATTCGAATATGACTCTATTATCTACATTCTAAGTTGGGTATTCATCTTGTAACTAATATAAAAAAGTTCCATCCTCTTGTCCTTGAAGAACATCTGTGTTTCATTAATTGCTTGACCAATAACACATGGAAGGACATACTCAGGAATTCTAAATCTAGATTATAAAAATATGTTCTATTGAGATACCAAAAGATTAAAAGTAGGTGGATATTAAAGTTTAAGGTCTAAAGTAGTTGGGTAGAGGATAAAGAAGCTCACTTCCTTGCATTCTTTCCCCTGCTCACTGGAGATACAGTTGCTAGGAAACTGGCCCACCCTACTAGGGAGGGATACTAGTTGACTGATAGGTTTGGGTACCTCCCTATAGCCAATCAATTCAAAATGTAGCATTTGTTTGCCTGGCAGGGAACGCCCCCTGCCCTGGGCATGCTGGGAAAGATGGAATCTTTAAATTAGCAAGCTACCCTGAACACATGGTCTTGGCTCATGCAGGCTGGGAACCCAAGCTGAAGCTTGTTAACTTATTAATAAATGAGAACCTCATGTATTTATAGTGGAGTCTATGGTTCCTGGTCTTTTGGGGTTTGCACCAGGCGTAACACTATATTTCTACCAAAATGGATGTTCAACAACCTGTAGAAGCTTTTAGATTATTGTTTCCTCCATTGTTTCCAAATGATATCTTGGTCAACTTTCAGGCACATAAAATAACCGTGGTGAATATCCAATGAACCTTAAGTACCTAACCTTTGATTGATATAAAAATAAAAAAAGGGAAAAATATCCAATGAACCTGAGCTCAGTACTTATCTTGCTGCTCTCAGTACTTGGAACTATGGGAGATAACATAAAACTGGATTAATCATTAACTGTATTGAGACGATTAATTATTATTTTTTTAATGACAGAAAGTCCTCACACCATGCAATGACGCATAAAGAAAATAAAAACAGAGACACTTTCTATTTCCACTTGGGAGTTGGAGATGACAGTATGTCTTCACAAACATTACTGAAAAGCCTCTAAAGTAAGGGGCAGGGAGGAGATGAGGGAGGGAGTATGGGATTGGGAGGGAATGAGGGAGCAGGATACAGCTGGGATACAAGGTTAATAAATTGTAACTAATATTAAAAAATATAAATAGGAGAAGGCCCCATGTACCATTCTAGACCGGGCTGCATCGGGTGGGCACACACTGCTCAGCACTGCCAGATGCCACCCCAGACCGGGACACATACTATCAGGTCCAGACTGAGGTGCCTCCAAATACCATCTCAGACCGTGGTGCACAGCCCCTAGCCCAGAAGGAGGCACCAAGTCTCCAGACCAGAGGGGAGTCCTTAGCAGCAAGCCCAGGTTGAAGAGTGGAGCCTCCAGACCAGAGTGGCACCCAGAGCTGCCATCTCAAACTGGGACACTCAGCCTCTGGCACAGAGTGAGGAGCCAAGCCTCCAGACCAGAGGGGTGACTAGCCTGTGGTGCTCACAGCTTCTAGCACAGAGCACAGAGCGGCTTACACAGGTCCCACAACAGAGTACAACTGAGGCACAACACACATTCTCAAACCACTGGAACTCCCTGATCTTCTTGAAGAATACTCCAGACACAAGAGATTGACAGTTCCAGTCTGAAGTTCAGCTTCAAAGCACAAACAGCTCCTTGATTATATATAAACAAATGGCCAAAGGTCTACTTAAGAACTCACTTAGCAAGAAACAGGACACCATGGCTCCACCAGAAACAACCAAAAGCAATGGAGATTTTAATTCAGCAGGGACAAAGGAAAATTATGTTAAAGCTATGATTATGCAGATATTAGAAGAACAAAAAGAGGAAATGAACAAGGCCCTCAAAGAAATTCAGAAGAATATAACTGCCCACGTAGAGGAACAATTAAAGATATACAGAGAGGAAATAACCAAAAAAAATAGGAGCCACAGTCAATCAGATGAAGGAAATGGTACAAAGCATGAAAACAGAATTAGAATCTATAAAGAAGACACAAACAGAGAATAACCTGGAATTGCAGAACTTAGAGAAAAGATCAGGAACCACAAAGGTAAGCATCGCCAATTGAATACAAGAGATGGAAGAGAGAATCTCAGGAGCTGAAGATAACGCTGGCTGAAATGGATGTCTCACTCAAGGAAAAAATAAAATCAGAAAACTCCGAAACACAAAACATCCAAGAAATCAAGGACACCATGAAAAGACAAAACCTAAGAATAATAGGAATAGATGAAAAAGAAGACCCCAGGCTCCAAGGACTGGAAAACATTTTTAAGAAAATTATAGAAGAAAATTTTCTCAACTTAAAAAAAGAAATGTCCATAAAGATATAAGAAGCCTACAGAACACCAAATAGACTAGACCAGAAAAGAAATACTTCTTGTCACATCATAGTCAAAACAATAAACCTACAAAACAAAGAAAAAATATTAAAGGCAGCAAGGGAAAAGGGTCAAGTAACATATGAAGGCATACCAATCAGAATCACACCAGACTTCTCATCAGAAACTATGAAAGCCAGAAGGGCCTGGGCAGAAGTCATGCAGTCTTTAAGAGGACACAGATGCCAACCAAGACTACTATACCCAGCAAAGCTTTCAATAAACATAGATGGAAAAAACAAAATATTCCATGATGAAACAAAATTTAAGCAATATCTACACAGCAACCCAGCCCTACAGAAGATACTAGAAGGAAAACTTCAGTCCAACGGAAACAACTACACTAAAGAAAAGATAGGATACAGATAACTTCCCAACAACAACAACAACAACAAAAAAGCAATGAATCATAGTAAGACCACCAACTCCACAATAAAAGGAAATAACAGTCATTGTTCACTATTATCCATCAACATCAACGGACTCAACTCTCCAATAAAAAGACACAGACTAACAGAATGGCTGTGGAAACAGGATCCAACATTCTGCTGCATCCAAGAAACATACCTATGCAACAAAGATAAACACTACCTCAAAGTAAAGGGCTGGAAAACATATTTTTCAAGCAAATGGACCCAGAAAACAAGCTGGGGTAGCAATCCTGGTATCTAATAAAATAGACTTTCAACCAAAGTTAATCAAGAAAGATGAGGAGGGGCACTTCCTTCTCATCAAAGGAAAATTCCAACAGGAGGACATCACAATTTTGAACATTTATGCCCCAAATACAAGACCACCTACATTTCTAAATAAAAAATTATTAAAGCTGAAATCACACATTGATCCCAAAACCCTAATAGTGGGAGATTTCAACACTCCACCCTCACCAAAGGACAGATCACCCAGTCAGAAGCAAAACAGAGAATCAAGGGCACTCACAGACACCCTAAATCAAAAGGACCTAATAGATGTCCACAGAACTTTTCACCCCAGACCAAAAGAGTATACCTTCTTTTCAGCACCTCATGGAACCTTCTCGAAAATAGACCATATAGTTGGTCACAAAGCAAGCCTCAGCAGATACAGGAAGATTGAAATAATCCCTTGTATCCTATCTGACCATCACAGTCT
>CM053764.1:70137824-70170551 GCA_028658305.1 Pachyuromys duprasi
AGGAGGGTTCCTCTTTCTCCACAACCTCTCCAGCATGCGTTGTCACTAGAGTTTTTGATCTTAGCTATTCTGGTGGGTGTAAGGTGAAATCTCAGAGTTGTTTTGATTTGCATCTCCCTGATGGCTAAGGACGTTGAGCATTTCTTTAAGTGTTTTTCTGCCATTCTATAATCCTCTATAGTCAGTTCTCTTTTTAGCTCCATACCCCATTTTTTAATTGGATTATTTGGTTTCTTGCTTTTTAACTTCTTGAGTTCTTTATATATATTGGATATTAGCCCTCTGTCAGAAGTAGGATTGGTAATTATCCTTTCCCAATCTGTTGGCTGTCGTTTCGTTCAGATAACAGTGTCTTTTGCTTTACAGAAGCTTTTCAGCTTCATGAGGTCCCACTTATTAATTGTTGATTTAGAGAAGTATTTATAGCCCTAAAAATCTGGTATCTATTAAATGAAGTGCTTAATAATGTGATCTCTAAAACCAGGTTTGAAATCAATGCCAACCAAAGAAGGATACAGGACTGAAAAATAAAAGAAAGGAACTTGAGGTTCTGAAATTCAGGGTGGAAACTAAGGTGTCAGGGAAGAGCCAGAGGTTGCCAAGGATAAGCCAGGGGTGTGGGGACCCATCGCATCCAGCATTAAATGAGGAGACTGGCAAAGTCATGTACCAAACAAAGACCATTGAACTCTCAGAGAAAAATGAGGGATATAACCTGCTGTAGTTAATACCGGGGCGGGGGGACCACCAACCGTATTGGTTGGGGGAGGGAAATGAAAACTAGCAGGGCAAACTTTCCTGTAGTTGTTTGCTTTTATGAATGTTGTACACAACCCCTGCTGAAAGAAGTAAAGTTACTTGAAGAATGACCTAACTATACATTATTAAACTTTGGGAACAAAAAGAAAAAATAATGTACCCAAGCAACAAGAAATTATTGAAAGAAATAGAAGCCAAAACAAAACAAAGAAAGAAAGACTCAGTGAAATGAAAGTTGTTTCTTTGAAATAATAAAATTGACTTTCGTCTTGCCTTTAGTAAAATTCACCAAAAAGTTAAGAAAAGGGTGTTATTAAATGAGCAAAAGAATTCAGCATACCATAGGAATATACTTTTAAAACTATATTCCATTAAATTGGAAAATCTAGTTAAATTAGTTGATTCCTAGGCACCTATGACCTACTGAAATTAAACTATGACAAAACAAATCACTATACAACAACAACATTGAAGAAGTAATAAAGTCTCCCAACTAAATAGAGATCAAGTCAAAATTGATTTACTGCAGAATTATAACAAATATCCAAAGAACTAACATCAATACAATTTATTATTAGTCCATAAAAATGAAAATGAATGAAGGCTTCCAAACTCTCTAAGAAGCCGATATTACATAGATAACAAAACCAGGAAAAGCTTCAGCAGGACTAAAAGTAAATTACAGAATGTTCCCACTGATAAACACAGGATTCAAAACTCATCAATAAGATTCTTGCAAACCAAATTCAAATTCACATCTAAACATCATTTACTAAGTTGAAACTGGCTACTTAGGCCAGAGAAGCAGGCAGGCTAACTGCAGATTTTTAACTTTCCCTCAGCCCTTCAACTTAACGCACCCCCTCCTTTTATCCTCAGCTTTGCAAAAGACCACCAACCGTATTGGTACAGTCCTTACTCCTAACCTCCTGCATACCTCCATCTCTAGTGGATCATACAGACTTTCCCCTTTAGCCTTCCCTCCGCCATTCATTCCCATCACCCAGCAGGTGTTTCCTGGCAGCCCACAGATTACTTCTATCAGAGAAGCAGGTAAGCTATCTACCTCTTCTTGCATTCCTCCTAATCCTATCCCCAGTATCAGCCCCTTCTTTGCAGGAGACTACCCGATGTGGCCTGCTCATCTTTCTCTCTGCCACCTTATCCAATGGAACACACAGATCTTCCTCTTGAAAATTCCCTTCCCCAACTGGTTGCTTTATCCTGTATCCCAAACTACTGGGATATTTCCTGGTAAACCACAGGTAAACACAGGAAGAGATTAACTTAACTGTACCTTTCCTCTCCCCCTACATTCTTCATGACCAGTTCCCCATTCTTATCCCAGGTCTTTTGCAGATATTCTACTGTGGTCTTTGCTCACTCTCTGCCCATATTTCCAGGGGACTAAACAGATCGTGGTGGAACACCCTGCTTTCCTCCCTACTGTGGACCTCCTCAGCCCCAGCTTCATAGCTCATTCCCATTTTCCTGTATCAGCTATACCAAACCAAGCTTCCAATCACAATAGATGGACATCCCCCTCCCCCAAAATGTTTAAGTACTATTTATCTGCAAACTTGGACTTAGAGATAGCACTAGAAGGTGAACTTCAACCTAAAGAGTTAACCACATCCAAGAAAACACAAAGAATAAATAATTCCAGAAGAACAAACAAAGGAGGGGCAGGGCAAACACCACAATGCACCACCACACATACCCCCAACAACAAAATAACAGGAACCAACCACTGTTCATTTGTATTTCTCAACATCAGTGGTCTCAATTCCTGAATGGAAACACAGTTCAACGGAATAGATGAGAAAACTAGATCCATTCTTCAATTGAATCTATAAACACATCTTAACATCACTTTAGTGCAAAATGATGGAAAACGATATTCTGAGAAAACAGACCTAGGAGGCAAGCCACACTTAGCCATTACCAGATGATTTCCTACTGCAGCAGATAGGGCCAACTACAGAGACCCCAGATAAGCATGATGAAGAGACCAAGAGAGTTTTGAACCCTGAATTTTTACTAAGACGTCTCCATCAACTCCCTCCCATCAGTGCTCAGGGAACCATGGAGATTAGTTGGCAGAAGAACATCCCTCTAAATCAACATGATCAAACCTCATATGAACTCAAGGGACTGAGGCAACATGCATGCGTCCTACATGGGGCTGCACCTGGTCTTCTGAGTATATATTATGGCTTCCAGTTTAGTGAGTTTATGAAATCCTGAACAAAAAAGTAAGTCCCTGTTACTTGTGCTTTCTCTTAAGTTCTTTTTTTTTTCTGTTTGTTTTATCCAATTACAGTGTACTAGTTTTTGTTTTTGTCATAAATACTATATTATTATATTTAAATCATATCATATCATGTATTTATTATATTATATTAAAATTATTATACTATTATCCCTGAAAAGCCTGTTTGTTTATCTGTCTCCCATTATTAAAAAATAATAATTATTAAAAATAATAATATTTTCATTATTAAAAAATAATAATGGGAGACAGATAGGGAGTGGATTGGGATGAGGGGTGACATGCAGAAGAACAGAGAGCAGTAGAGGGAGGTGAACTATAATCAGGAAACATTATGTGAGCTCAGAAAAGCCCTACTCTATTATTTTTTTTAGAATGCATGTCTTTTAAGGCAATATTAGCAATGTAGAGTGACACCATACTAATGACATTGAACAACAATTTAGTTGAGGGCAGAAAACTGAAAGGGGATTTTGATTATGTCATTTGTAATGACTTCAAAGAATTTTTAATGTATCTAATCTATGATATTATTATTATTTATAATTTATTCACTTTTTATCCTGGCTGTAGCCACCACTCTCATCCTGGTACCATCCTCCTTTCTCTTCCCATATGCTTCTCCCTTAGGCCGCTGATAAGGGAGGTCAATTATCTGACCCTAGCCTATAAGGTCTGTCTGAGCCTAACAGGACTGTCTGAGTCCTTTCTCTGTGGCCTAGTAAGGCCACCATTCCAGAGGAAGGCGATCAAAGAGCAGGCAACTGAGTTCATGCCAGGGATTGTCCCTGTTCCCCCCACTAGGGTGGCCCCTTGGAGACTGAGTTGCCCATGGGCTACATCTGAGCAGGGAGTCTATGTCCTCTCCATGTATGGTCCTTAGTTGATTCATCAGTCTCTGTAGCCTTCCCTGGTCCCAGATTTTCTTTGGTTCTGTTAGTCTCCTTGTGGAGCTCTTGACCCTGCATGTTCTTTCTATTTCATACTTCTTCCATAAGATACCCTTCCCTCTGCCCAAAGTTTGGCTATGAGTCTCAGCATCTGCTTGTATAGCCTGCTGAATAGTCTTTCAGAGGCCCTTTTTGCTAGGCTCCTGTCCTGTTCCCTGTTTTCTCCCGCTTCTGATGTCTATCCTGTTTGTCCTTCTTAATGAGGATTAAGCTTCTTTCCTAGGGTCTTCCTTGTTGTTTAGCTTCTTTAGGAGTACAGATTTTAGTATGTTTAACCTACTTTCAATAATAGGAAAAATAAAGGCCAAGTTTACTCCATTCCAAAGAAGTAGGATAGTTATGATGCTAACTTGGTAATTGTTATCCACCATGTAGATGGACTCAGATATAAAATCACAATTGCAATCTTAAGAAATAAAAAAAAAAAGACTTGTGACAATATACAATATTCTTTCTAATGGCTCTGGTTTTTGTTTTCTTTTTAAAAAGAAACTCAGTTTCTGGACCCATTATAACTAGGTTTCAAAATGCAGGAATGGCCTTTTATGTAAGTAATACTGACATATGTGGTATAAAGAAATGTAGGTAAAGATGTGTTCTTATAAAGTTTTATAGCTAAATGTGTATAAACACACATACATACACACACACACACACACATATATATATATATATATAACATGCAATGATTTCAAATAGGAATAAACTATCACACCTCTAAAAGGCTGAAACATAGCTAATTTGAAATTTAAGAAATTTTCCATTAAATTTATTTTGCTTCTGATAAAGAAGCACAAATCAACAATAAATTTTTGACTCCAAATTGGTGCCAGATCATTGTTTTTTCTTTAGTATGTAATCACTGGCAGCTTCTAATAACTGTAGTCATGAAGATATTTGTATCAGTGCATTTTAAACTTTCATTATTTAATTATTATGTATTCATTGTATACAGTTTTGAGGTTTATATAGATAATTTCCTTCAATATTTCAGGTGTTTCATATAATTGGAATAGGTTACTGCTCCTAATCATTTTCTTTATTTTATTTCTTAAATATTAGTTAGAGTTTATTAACTTTGTATCCCAGCTGTAGCCTGCTCCCTCATTCCCTCCCAATTCCATCCTCCTTCCCTCATCTCCTCCCTGCCCCTTTCCAAGCCCACTGATAGGGGAGGTCTCCTCCCCTTCTATCTGACCCTAGCTAATCAGGTATCTCCAGGACTGGCTGCAAAGTTCACCTCTGAAGCCTAGCAAAGCTGCTCCTCCCTTGGGGGGCTGGAATCAAAGAGACAGCCATTGAGTTCATGTCATTAATAGTCCTTGTTCCCCTTACAATGGTACCCACTTGGATACTGAGCTACCATGGGCTACATCAGAGCAGGGGTTCTAGGTTATATCCATACATGGTCCTTGGTTGGAAATACAGTCCAATAGAAGACCCCTTTGCAAAGATATATTAGGTCCTTGTGGAGCTCCTGTCTTCTCCTGGTCTTACTAACTCCCCCTTCTTTCATATGATTCTCTGCCAAAAGTTTGGTTATGAGTCTCCGCATCTGCTTTGATAGATTGCTAGGTATAGTCTTTCAGAGACCCTCTGGGGTAGGCTCCTGTCCTGTTGCTTGTTTTCTCCTACTTCAAATGTCCATCCCATTTGTCTTTCTAAGTGAGGATTGATTATCTTACCCCAGGTCCTCTTTCTTGTTTATCTTCTTTAGATGTACAGATTTTAGTACATTTATCCTATCTTATAGCATTTTCTTTTTTAAGTTCCCTCTCTTTCTCTCTCACTTTCCCCCTCTGTACAGGATGATTTTATGTCAAGTTGTTACAAGCTAATATCATCTGAGAGGAAGGACCCTCAATAACGAAAATGTTTCAATAAAATCAGGTTGTAAGCAAACCTGTAAGGAATTTTCTTAATGAGTGATTGATGGAGAAAGGCTCAACCTATTGTGGGTGGTGCCATCCATGGGCTGGTTGTTCTGGGTTTTATAAAAAAGCAGGCTGAACAAGTCATGAGGAACAAGCTAGTAAGCAGCATCCTCCATGACCTGTGCATCAGCTTCTGCTTCCAGGGTTCTTGCCTTATTTGAGTTCCTGTCCCAATGTCTTCTGATGGTGAACAATGATATGGAAGTATAAGCCAAGTAAAACCTTTCCTATCCAACTTGCTTTTTAGTCATGGTGTTTCATCACAGCAAGAGAAACCATAACTAAGACAAACTCCCACTTTCCTTTTCCCTACTTTTCTTTCTCTTTTGTCATTATTCTTGTTAATTTGCTTTACTTTACTCTATGTAATGATCTCCAGTTGCATCCACTGCTTCAGCAGAAAGCATAAATTTCTTATTCTTAAAAAATTAATAAAATTGAATAAAATCTGAATAAAACCCCATTGAATATAGAAGCCATATTTTACTTGCCTGTTCATCTGTTGATATGGACCCAAGTTGATTCTAGAACTCAAATGTTGTATGTAGTGCTAAAGTTCAAATGTATGTACAGTTACCTCTATGAAATGTTGTCTTGGAGTCTTTCAAATATATCTTCAGATGAAACAGCTGGCTGATGAGGCAGTGCAGTGTTTTTAATCTGACTGGAATAGTTTATGTTTCCACCAGCAGTGTATAGAATTTCCCTGATCTCTACATCACTATTAGTATTTGTTGATTTTTTTCTAAACTTAAAGTAAAAATTACACCAAAATGAATTGGGCTAAAAAGGCAATAAAATGAATAATGAAAAAGCTACCTGAAAAGGTATCCAAGTATAAGATATTTGGGGGGGGGGGAGTAATACAACTTTAAATAAAATAACTGACAATAAAGTAAGAGTGAGTAGGGCATGACCTCCTCCCCTACTATCTGACCCTGGGACCAGGAGGAGATGAGAGAGCAGCCTATGCTTTGTGTCCAAAGTGAATAAATTGTAATAAATAATAATAATAAAGAAAAAAGAAAAAAAAGTCACATCCTCACCTAAAAACAACTTGTGGAAACTATGGCTGCAGAGGGTGGCAAGGTAACTTTCCTTCAAGAAGGAGTTCCATGGAAGGTTACCCATTCACATCCAGGAAACATAATGTGCATTTCATGGGCTTAAAAATGTAAAAAAGCATATTCAGTTGTGTGGTAAGATTATTGGGATGGAGAATGAAATAGTAATTAGAAGAGTAAATGGGGGCCAGATTTTATGAAAACATATACACATTTTCAGAATTTTAAATGAAACAGGACTGTATATATGTATTATTATGTTTTAAGGTCTTTAAAGAAAAGATACAGGATATAATAAACAAGTTATATTCCTTTAAAAAAAAACAGTGGTTAACAGAAGCTTAAAGAGAGGAAAGAATAAGCAATAAGCAGAACCAGAGAAGTTTAAAGTCTAGAATGTCACTGTGAGTCACAATGTGATGATAAATATAAATCATTACATATTTTTATAAGACCATAGCATATCTAGTCTATAACATGATCCTAATAAAAACTACAACTTTAAGCTACAAAGCTATGTCATTTTAGTTTAATTAGTTGCAACAAATACGTACAGAGATGATGGGAGATGCTGTACACAGGAGCTCAGATAACATTCAAAAATCTGGATTCAATGGACCTTCTGGCCAAAATTGTTGTGGATATTAAACTGCTTTAAAAATAAAATAAGCTGCTGCAAAATTTTACAACATAGGTAGTATATAATGTAGTTTATTTTTATGGCTCTAATTGTAATAAACTACACACATTAGAAAACTTTAAATGAACCTTAAATCACACACAATATCAATGAATATAAAGTGGTACCCTGGGCGCCTATAAATAATCTCTGTCAGCAGGAGAAATATATAGAATGAATAAACCTTTAAAATGGTAAAAGTCATTTATTTATAGAGGTGTTCAATAATTAGGCTTACACTTCCATGTGAGACACTTTTGCATTAGCCAATACAAGTGTAACATGTCCTCCTTTACCTTACTTTATAGATGATTAGAGATAGTTTCATTTCACATCCATGGACTATCAGAGACAACTCCACCAAAATAACACTGCTTCTGAAATCTATACTAGCAATAATTTTAATAAGTTCTAATTTTGTGTTTTAATTTTGTTAGCTGATTATCAAGTAGAGGTAGCATATTGCTATGCAGACCAATTAGAAAGTTCTACTTAAATTACAATTGCTCATTTACTTAATTCACAAGTACTGTTTATAAAAATATTGCTAAAAAGATGATATAATCAAGTAAAATGAAAAATATCTCTATCTTTCTATGATGTAGAGTCTGTCTGTGCTGCCATGAACACTGTACAGTTCTATGTATTAGTCATATATATTGGGAAATTCAATCCAATCTTTCAGATCTATTTGTCTTGTAAATTTATTCTATTTAAATATTTGCACTTTGTTCTCTTTTCTTGAAATGGTATCTTTGTAAATACAACTAAAAAATAACTCCCCTAGAATTTATAAAAGGATTTGTACAGAAATCCTACATGCAAGCTTAAAAATACTATCAATATAAAAATTAAATATCCGTGACTTTCTGAAGTATACTTTAAAATATAAAATTAAGACTTGCTGCTTCCCTCTGCAAAAATGTACTAGTTTTCAAAACTTTCAAAACTATTAATGACTTTTCAAAGCTCTGCACAAAATTGTTTTGTCAGTATCCATTCATGAGGAACGACCTATATCCCTTGATAGAACCTAATTTATGTTCCTCGCTGTGTTTTCTTTGAACATTCCTGGATTTAATTATCTGGAAAAAACTATTCCCCTTGACAAGAAATATTGTTTCTCGGTTTTTCTTTCATGTCTATGGACATTTAAAATCAAGATCTGAAAAATGAGGAAAAAAACTTCAAATATTAAATACATGAAGAAAATAAATGGCTATGGAGCATGGTGAAAAGGGCCATTTCCTTAGTTTTAATCAGTGATTAGATGCCAAGAACACATAAGAAAAAAAATTCAGATGTGATGGCCAATTTCTTTCTGAATGTGTTATTAATATTGCCAGTCAATTGAATCTTGTAAGCAGTTCAAAATGTTGTTAATTGCAGTCCAGGGGAAGGCAAATTCAATACCCAACATTTTTAAGCAAAAGTAAATGGAAATTTTATGGTGCTGGCAACTGTAATGCATTCAGAGCATTGCCAAGCTACTCCACATACTATTCTGGTTGTTTATAGACCTCTTGATATGATATTTAAAATGTAACTGTAATGTGAGTATTAAATTAGATCAGAACTGTGTTTACTAGTTTCACGTCGTGAAGCCATATGTGCTATAAAGATAAAAGGATTTAGAGAGTTGACAAAGCAGAGAGCAGAGTTAAAAACTCCTTATGATGATGAATGAAAGAGCATCTTCTATCTGGGCCAAACAGTCACACTACCAAGCAGAGATTTTGCAAATTGCATGTATGCCAAACAGGTATTTTGCAGAAGTTCCCTATTGCTAAAATTTTAACAGTCTTGAGTATTTCCACCCTTCTTCCACAATGTTTCCTGAAACTTAGGTGTGGGAGTTGTTTTGAACTTGTATCCCTTTGGAATAATTTCTACAACTTTACTTTTTATTGATTGTGTTTTTCTGTGATGGTCTCTGTCCACAACCAACACACAATTTTCTAGTTATTGGTTCTCTCTAAAATGACACAGCCAAACTCTGAATACTAAGTTTGGTTCTTTGTTATACCCTCACCTTGGGAGGCTCCTTTGTGCTGTGTATTCTCTCTTGCTGAAGTAGGAAATGAACCCAATTTGTTTGATAACATGTAGTCTAATGACTGTTGAACAAGGCACCAGGTACTTCATTTCCTAATACCTCCATATAAAAAATATGGCCTTTGTTTACGACTGTCAGGTCTATGGAGTACTCTTTCAGATAACAAAGCATAGCCCTTCATTCCAGCTTCATTTCATATTTAATATTTAGAGCAGAATTAGCGTGGGACCTTGGTTTATAAATTTGTCTAGTTGAAATGCTTTGTTCAAGCTGGCTTTTATACTTCAGGAGAATAATGAAGCTGTATGAATTAGGAGAATGCTATTGATGACATTTATTAATATTAATTGCATGCAGATGCCAGTAACAAAGGGTATTAGAGATATTTACACAACTTCTTTCGTTTCTTTGTTCATGATTTTTGAATAGAAAGTATAGTACCAAGTTCTTAAAATGTAGTTTCTTCAGCTTCAGGCCATTTAAAACTAAATTTCCACTGTATTTTCAGTTTATAAATTCAGGGTTTTTTGTTTGTTTTTGTGATAGTAACTGACAGTTTTCAACTAGTAGGAAATGCTGGTACCAGTGGGAGACTATTTAATAAAAGGTGTGTGTGTTAATCAAGGTCACTTCAAGTAAGAAAAATAAAGCTTTAGTTTCTATATTTTGAACCCTCTGAAGATTATCAAGTTTCAGCATCTAAGAAAGTTAGTTTTGTTTGATGCACTTAGATAATTTTGATCAATGGTAAATTTTATGAAGAAAAACAACCAGCTTGTAATTATCTAATCATGCCAGGAACCACATTGTCAATATTTTTTCTTGGATTTGACAACTGTAATGAAATTTACTTTATTTTTTTTGAATTTATATTGGTTGCAAATATTCATTTGGAATGACAATAGTGTTTTTTCACATTACTTTTATAAAAATAAATCATTTTCCCAGAACCAAGGAAAAATTCCTAATGTAACTTTCTTTAACTTCTATTTGATCTTTGCAATAGTTATCCACCATATTGCGCAAATACTAAATTTACTGTATTTATTAAGCTCTTTAAGATCTGGAGTTGGCTGGGTATCTTTGGTATTCTCACCTTCCCCAGCAAAGTACCACCTACAAAACATTGTACTAAGAAACAATTGATCATTGAATTGCAAGTGATTTATCAAATACATAGTTTTTCTACTATACTCTTTTTAAAAAAATAGTTTATTTACTTTCATTCTTTGTGCATTAGTATGAAGGGTGTCAGAATCTGCAGAACTGGAGACAGTTGTGAGCCACCATGTTGTTGCTGGGAATTGAACTCAGGACCTCTCTGAAAGAGCAGACAGTGCTCTTAACCTCTGAGCCATCTCTCCAGCCCCGTCAAATATACTCTTATAATGAGATTACCTATATCTTTTAGAAACTATTTAGCCATTCTGTGCAAAATAGTTCAGGAAAAAGGCCATTCTTTTTTGTACTTGTATAGTGTTTGCTGAAACTATCAGTACTCCAGATAAGAGTGATCCAAGAGAAGACACGGATATATAACATTCACAATTGTCATAGTTAAGGATGGTTGTCAACCTGATAGCATCTAGATGTCTGTGGGAGGTGGGAGGGCCTTTGGGAATGACTGTTAAAGATGAGAAGAGCTATCTCTACTGTGGACAGCACTGTAGTGAGAATTTGGGCATCCTTAAATACCCAGTTATATTATGTAAACCTGCTTTTGTTTAAATTCCAAGGGTGGGATATGGGGCTGCTTCAGATTAAACACAGCAGGATTGTATTTGCCTAGCATGTGCTATGGCAGGCACATGATTTTTGTCAGCTGAAGATAGTTTAATTCTGGGGACTCTAAAGAGTGTAGAGAAGACCAGAGCCTCAAGAGAGGCATGTGCAGCTATTCCTCCTGCTGGGTCCTGGTGGTGGTGGTGGTGGTGGTGGTGGTGGTGCTGCTGCTGCTGCTGCTGCTGCTGCTGTAGCTGGTTTGTCAAGTGGTTGAGAAAAAAGAGATAACAAGAAGTAATTGGAGATATCCTAACAAGATGAGGCTTGGACTTGTTCCAAAGAGCTCAATGCTCCTAATTAGCAAGAATTTATCATAAAAGATCTCAATGCCCCTTCTCTCCACCTATCTTCTGTCTCTCCTACCTGGTATTTGGATGTTGGAAGGAATAAGGATTGGGAGGAAGATTGAGGTATAAGACCTCCAAGTAAACAGATCAAACAAACGCAATGACAGCAGCATCCATGGACTGGGGCCCCTATATGTGCTGTTGTGGATGGCTTTCAGAGAGAAACAAGAGCCAATACATCAGAAGTTCCATCTAGCTTATTTTCCAGATATTTCACTAATTTAAAAGCACCAAAAGTATTGTTTAATTCTTTTAATGTCTGAACTGATATAGATAATATAAAAATTCTTCTAAAATTTGCAATGTTTGAAAATTTAATTTTTTTAAACTTAGGTTTTATGTAGAGGCCTTGACAGCTTTACGCAAAGTCATACCCAGCCAGTATACATAGCTCTCTTAAAAGCCAGAACCTACATTACAAAAGAACTGTCATGAGTTACAAGTAAAGTCAATTTTTCTGATAATTAATTTATACACGTTTTTCTACTAGGTGTGCATAGAATTATTTTTTCAATTATGCATATAAAACCCACCACAATCAAGACAAATGACAAATGTCTTATCAAAGATCACCCTCCATGTGTTTTGTAGCTCATCCAATTAGGCCTTGGTGAAAACAGTTCTATCTTGCTTCTTAATATAAATGGAATATTAGAGATCAGAGTTTTCCAGTTCATGCTTTCTTCCATTTCAGTAACTTACCAAAGGTTTGTCCAATTGTAAATGTTTGACTTTTTTCTTTGGTGACTAATATTTCATTGTATAATGGTATGAAAACTTCTGCATCATTTAATTTGTTTGACGGCATAAGATAATTTTAATGTATGGGGAAATTCCAAGCAAAAGTTCTTTGCCCATTTTCAGCATAATTGTACTGTTATGCCTAATTCTATTGTTATATAATCGTTGTATTGTTATAATTATGTATGATTCTCTTCAATAAATATTTAGTTAATATTTCAATTGCTTTGATTTTCTATTATTATTATTATTATGAAATTTATCATCCTTTTATTGGCCATCAAAATAATATGTAGAAGTGTTTAATTTGGGGGTTAAATTTTATTTTTCATGATGAATGATGTTAACTAGCTTTTCATGTGATATATTTTATTAGTCATGTTTCTGTGAAATATCTGAAGCAATATAAGCAGAAACAAATGTGCTTGAAAACATTATTTTGTTCTCCAAGTATAGTTGACTGTTTTTAAGTCCAAAAATAACCATTGCTAATTACCATTGTTGTCATACTTATTATAGCTATAAAGGCTGAAAACGTTTGAAGTAGAAATGAGTTTACATTATAAAGATCAAGAATCAATGGCTTTAAAATATACTAATTAAAACCAAGCAGTTATATGCACATAAAAGGCTATATATTTAAGTGCAGATATTAACAAAAGTTATTGTGTAATTTGCCATGTGCAAATTGAATCTGACAGTTTAAAGACTTAAGTTCCAGTTTCCGGCCATTCACGGCACATTATGCAAACTGTCCCCTCAGAGCTGGTTCTTAAAGAGGCTGATTTTCTTTGGGCTTGAACATTAAGTAAAACTATTTTATGAGTCTCAACATCAGCTTTGATACCCTGTTGGTTAGAGTCTTTCAGATGTCCTCTTGCAGTAGGCTCTTATCCTCTTCCTTGTCTTCTCCTACTTCTGATGTCTACTTGTTTGCCCTTCTGAATGAGGATTAAGCCTCTTACCTAGGATCTTCCTTGTTGTTTAGCTTCTTTAGATTTTAGCATGTTTATCCTATATCATGTGGCTAATATCCACTTATATGTGAGTATATACCATGTGTGTCTTTTAGCTTCTGGTTTACCTCACTCGGGATGATCTTTTATAGTTCCATCCATTTGCCTTAAAATTTTATGATTTCCTTGTTTTTAGTTGCTGAGTAGTATTCCATTGTGAAAATGCACCACAATTTCTGTATCCATTCTTCCACTGAGGGACATCTGGGTTGTTTCCAGATTCTAGCTACTATGAATAAAGCTGCTATGAACATAGTTGAACAAATGTACTTGTTGTATACTTAAGCATATTTTGGATATATGCCTAGCAATAGTATAACTGGATCTTGAGGTAGCACTGTTCCTAATTTTCTGAAAAAGTGCCAGATTGATTTCCAAAGTGGTTGTAAAGTTTACATTCCTACCAGCAATGGAGGAGGGTTCCCCTTTCTACACATCCTCTCTGGCATGTGTGGTCACTTGAGTTTCTGATCTTAGCCATTCTGATGGGTGTAAGGTAGAATTGCTAGGTCATTTTGATTTACATTTCCCAGATGACTAAACATTTTGAGAATTTCTTTAATTTTTTCCCTCCATTCAATATCCCTCTGTTGAGAATTCTCTGTTTTGCTCTGTGCAGATAATTTTATGGAAGAAGGCAGAGATAGAGGGAACAGGATCTCCTCAAGGAGACCAACAGAGCCAAAAGTTCTGAGCCCGTTGGGGGGGGGGATGCCGGTAGCTACAGAGACTGAAGAGCCAACCAAGGACCATACATGGAGAGGACCTAGACCCCTGCTCAGAAGTACCCCATGAGCAGCTCAGTCTCCATGAGAAGTTCCTAAGTGAGGGGAACAAGGGCAGTCCCTGGCATGAACTCAGTTGCACGCTTTTTTATCACCTCCCCCTGCTGATGTGGCTTTAGTAGGCCACAGCAAAAGAGGACCCACACAGTCCTGATGAGACATCATAGGCTAGGGTCAGATAGCAGGAGAGAAGGTCCTCCCCTATCAGTGTTCTAGGGGAGGGGCATAGAGGGAGAAGTGGAAGGGAAGGTAGGAGTGGGGGAAGGGAAGGGAGGCAGCTACAGCAATGATACAAAGTGAATAAATTGTACTTAATAATAATGATAATAATTATAATGCTGCTGCTGATGATGAAAAAACTATTCTACTTTAAAGAAAAATTTTGACATGTTTAAACACATACAAAATACCACTTTTTTAAAAATATGCTTTCAATTGAAATAGAATTACATCATTTTCACCCTTCCAACATACTTCCAGCCCCTACTAACTATGATCCCTTTTACCTCTCCCATGAATTCCTATTTTTAAATTGTTGCTTCTTTTTCTTTGATTACATATGTGTATGCGTGCACATACATACAATAGTCACCCTGTTCTAGAAAACTGCATTGCTATAATTTAATAAGAAAAATCCTTCAAGTTCTAAATTATGAAATGTGTAAGTGTATTTCCAACTTGAAGATCTAATATGAATCCAAAATTCAAGCTTTATTCTATTCTAGCCACTCAAACCCCCGCAAAATATGTTTAAGATGAGTAATTAAAATTCATTGCCTCAGATTCATGGACAGCAGAAAAGCGTAGCAATATGTGGGCATGATGCATCAGAAAGCAGCACAGATGATGAGTCAAGACCCTGTTCTTAGAAGTCATGATGAGCCACTATTGTGGGATGATTTTAGGAGGTCTGTATGGGTTCTGTCCTAAGATCACATTTCCAACTTGAAGTTTTTGTTTGAGCTTGTGGTGCTGATCCAGTGGAAATTGAACTGATTTTGGAATTTGCACGTAAGTAAAATAAATCAACTTGAGGAGCTTTGGTCATCTCACTTGTTAACAAATGCAAAGAACCGCTTGAGGGTGAGATGAAAAGATTGCCAAGGTTATTGGGATTATTCACACTTATTTATTTCTAAGATTATTTACATCATAATCACATAAATTTTATTTTCTGTCTTAGTCATTATTCTTAATGCAGAGTGTGACCTTTGTAAGCTGCTCTCAAGAATGTCTTTCATGTCACTCTCTAGGTTGGAATTAATTATCTTAAGTGTACTAAGCCTGCCTTCATCTGCCACCAATATCCTTCACTTGTTCACTTTTGAAAAGTTCATTCTACTAACACATGACTTCCCATTATCCAGGACAAAATTGTATCCTCTGTTTTTGAAACCTGTGTCCTTTCGTTAGATATTATTTTAAAAGATTTCTTCTTGGATATCACTTTACAACCTCACTAAAAGTATTCAACTTTTTTACAAAATTAGTTGCTTGACTTCACAAGAACATTTCCACACATGAAGTATCACTACATACAAATTCACATAGACTTTTGCATAGCTTATATATGTTGATAATTCAATGTAGATATTGAGTCAATTCCCCATAACATGAGAACAAAATACTTATATACTATTTCTAATATGCCTATGCTACATTGTGGCATGTGAATTAACTGAATATAAAAACAGTAAGAATCCATTGTAACCTGTAACCCTGTCCATAAGTTCAGTCATAGTAACTATGTTAATATAAATGATACTGAATTAAAGCCAGTATTCTAATTCTAATAAGCAATGGAGGTAAAATATACCACATGATTTATGATTCTTTAGAATCTTTATGATTTTTATTATGTCAAATTTTAAGAAATTTACAATAAATCTGGCAAAAATAGGAATGAATATAAAGGAACACTCAACTATTTTCAATGCATTATATGGTGTTTTAAAAATAAAAGGGGGTCATATTTTATGTCAGAAAAATGGTTTTTTTTTGGTAATGGTAACAATTTTAGGAGTTGTTATTCAACACTTTGAATGAGCAATATTCTACAATATGCTTCACTGCTAACAACTTATAAATTTCTCAATGTCTGTAGAAATGGAGTAAAAAGGGATGCAAACATGATGACTACACAGAGCAACCACAACACTAAAGACTTGGTTCAGATTCATCTTACGATTCTTTTTAGTAGCCTAGATTCTTATTTTATCTCTCTTCCCAATTTTCTTGCAGAATCTTGTAACCAAAGTTGCAAGTTAGAACTGAACAACATCACTGCAAATTCCGAGTCCACACTTTCAAATCGGATCAGTGTGGTAATTCTGAAGAGATTTAAGAAAGCCTGTAAGATGAAATGAGAGTGGCTCACCAGGTGTGTGGGGGAGGATGAAGGAAACAATGGTGATGGTTTCAGAGAAGGGTGTCAGAGGTGTCAGAAGACAATCATAGAACCTCAAAGGAGACCTAGTCCCATTTTTAAAAAGTAACGGCAGTTTCTTTCCATGAAAGGGGGAAATCACCACTCTCACTTTTATCCTAAAAGTTAGCTAAGAGTTTATTTTAAATACTCCTTTGAAATACTGACACAACCTAAATGCTCTACATTTATGAGTCATATTTGTAACCCTCATGGTTTACTCTAGACCTTCATTAGAAAATTTATTGTTATATGTTTCCTATGCTATACAGTATACCCTAAAGCAATTTTTAAAAGCTAGAAAGAAGAGAGTTGAATTTTTCTTCAATAACGCTGAAAATCTCCAAAATGAAAAAAATTTGGAAAATTCCTGATGAACGCAACAAATTCAAATTAACATGTTTAACATGAGGACTGCAGCAACAAAGTATTTTAGAAATATGTGGCTTTCTTAAATGTGGTGAGAGTGTGTGCTAAACTGGGTTTGAAGTATTTTGCTCATTCTTAAAATCAGAGACAATTGATTCACAAACCACAATGCAACTCTCAGTTGGACTCTGTAGTGAAACTCAAGCATTAGTAAAAAATAAAAGAATCAACATAATACATTTTTAACTTCCATATAATGAAAGCACCCCTTTTAAACATTTACTTTAAAATTGGGCTATCAGCCTGTTTTAACTTCAATTGATCCATGCACAAGCAAACACGTGATCCTCATTCATTTTAGTTTCATATACAAGCTGGGTCAAGACCGAGGCAAAATATAGATGAATGAAGAAGAGAAAAAGTAGGAACTTTTTCTAGACCAAAAGGTTGAATCATTGTCTTTCTAAATAATTGGAGTGGTTGATATTATGAACTCAAATAACGTAAAAAAAAAATTGCTAAAGTGTTCATCTTCTGCACTGGCATTGTTTGCATGATCATAAGGAATTCATATTCAAATTAACTCTGTGGGGCATCAGAATTGGTGGAAAACAGGGAACAGGACAGGTGCCTACCAATCAGGGCCTCTGAATGACTCTACCCTGCAGAGTATCAAAGTAGATATTGAGACTCAGCCATACTTGGGGCAGAGTGCAGGGAATCTTATGGAAGAAGAGGGAGATAGAAAGACCTGGAGCGGACAGGAGATCCACAAGGAGAGTAAATGAACCAAAAAATCTGGGCACAGGGGTGTTTTCTGAGACTGAAACTCCAACCAAGGACCATTCATGGAGATAACCTAGAACCCCTGCACAGATGTAGCCCATGGAAGTTCAGTGTCCAAGTGAGTGCCCTAGTAATGGGAACAGGGACTGTCTCTGACATGAACTGATTGGCCTGCTCTTTGATCACCTCCTCTCAGGGGCTGTAGCCTTATCAGGCCACAGAGGAAGACAATGCATCCACTCCTGAAGAGACCTGATACTAGGATTAGATGGAAGGGGAGAAGGACCTTCCTTATCAGTGGACTGAGGGAGGGGCATGGGTGAAGAGGAAGGGAAGGCGGGATTGGGAGGGGAAGAAGGAGGGAGCTACAAGTGGAATACAAAGGGAATAAACTGTCATTAATAAAAATAAAATATTATAATTTAATAAAATAATTTACAGATCAGGTAACACATATAAAAGTAAACTTTTAGAAGATATGCCATTTAAAAATTTCAATAAATAAGGATACTCCAGCTTTTCAATGTTGGCTTTTAAGATATAGTTCCAGGACATTATGAATACTGAATTATGGAAAATTTGTAAGTCATGAATTACCCATTATTACCTGCTAATTTGAACCCAATTTATCCACCAATATTGATTTCATGTGACATCTCTGTAACTACTTGCTATGATGTCTATTCAAACTTTTTTCCATTTTTAAATTTTATATCTGAGCGTTCCTCTGTGGTTATTGATATGCCCTGTGGAGACAGATAAAAATTTAAAACATAATAACTCAAAGATCCTAGGAATAATCTTAAGATTCACTTTCCACATGCTTCTGTAAATTTAGCTTTGAGGAAAACAGCACAACTCAGTTGGAATTTCTAGAATGAGCTCATGATTCTAAATATACTGAAATAGCCTTTCAAATGTTTGAGGGTTTCTAAAATAAAACTTCTTTTATAGAACACAGTTAAACATAAAAATGTGACAAGAGTAGAGAATGTTCCTGTATACTCTCCACACATACTTTCTGCTATGACTAATGTCTGAGATGCTCTTGGTTCTATGCATCAGGATCACTGATGTCTTTCCTTGGCTTCACTGAATATTTCTTTTAATTGATAAATAATCCTTCTTGGTACTCAGAATACTCTTGTGTATTTCTGTATTCTGACACATATATTGATGAATATCAACCTTTAACTATCATATATAAAGTTAATATAAACATTATTGTATAAGTTCTTTTTAATTTTTTATTATTATCATTTATTACAATTTATTCAATTTGTATCCCAGCTGTGTTCCCATCCCTTGTCTCCTCTCAATCCCATCCTCCTTCCCTCCTTTCCCCCTATGCCTCTCCCCTAGTCCACTGATAGGTGAGGACTTTCTCCCCTTCTATTTGACCCTAGCTTATCAGATCTCACCAGGACTGGTTACATTGTCTTCCTCTGTGTACTGGTAAGGCTGGAACACACCCCCTCCCCAGACACACACACAGGGGGAGGTGATTAGAGAGCCTGTCACCAAGTATATGCAAGAGAAAGACCCTGCTCCTCTTATTAGAGATCCCACTTGCAGACTGGGTCTATGGGCTACATCTGAGCCAGGGTTTTAGATCCTTTCTATGCATTGTCCTTGGTTGTGCTATCAGTCTTTGTAGGACGATCAGGACTCAGCCCCCCCTTTTTTTGAATATTGCAAAACACTTGGTCAAAAATGAAAGAATAAATTTCATGACTCCTCTGACAATATACACTTATCTTTTTATTATTAATTTTTATTTTTTATATTAATCACAGGTTATTTACTTTGTATCCCAATTGTAGCCCCTACACTTACCTTTGTAAGAAACTGTCATATTGCCTTCTAAAGCATCTGCTAACACTTCAAATTTCTACTATCAGTTAACAAATTTCTGGCAACTGGCTTGCAGCATTGCAGCATAGATGATATTTTGTTCAGTAATTTAATCTTTAAAAGCCTAATGATTGATGGTTTCAAACTCCCCATGTAACAGCTCAGAGTTGCTGAGATACTGGTTCAAATTTTTTCTACTTACAAATTTATTTTTAATTGTGTAGTTGTAAGGAGATATATTACTGACATGCCTTTCAAAATACATATCTTTCCAAGTATTTTTTACAAAACTGCAGAATTTAACATTTTTTCTTAATAGCTACTTATGCAGAACATAAGCTTTTAACTTTATTAAAGACCAACTTCTTTTGTATGGTACTTGCTTTTAAGATTGTGTCTAAAATCATATCAACAAGGCCAGGTTGTTTTATGTTTCCTTCCATATTATTTGTCTATCAATGCAGATCGATTATCTCCTTATATATTTAAACACTGAATAAACTTTCTTTTGCATCATTCAGCTATCTAATATAGATTTCATAAATGTTTTATTAGAATAGCATCTAATTAAATTCTTATTTGAATTCTGAATTATCTTAATGGCATGGACACTTAACACAATGAACTATTATCTAAGCCTTTTTGCTGCCTCTCACAGAGTTAGGTAATGCTTATGTAACCTATAAAACTTTAGCGTTCCTTTTGAGGCTTCTTTGAAACATAAGATACAAGTGTCAGCATTGCACCTTCTAGATTATCTTTCTGTTCATGTCATTGTTGTTGTTTGTAGACATCACAACTGGGTAGAACTACTGACTGCCTTTCTCCCCTGGCACCTTGCAAATTTCCTTTTCAATACAATGAAAGTTCATTCCCAGGGAGGAGGCTTTTAGACCAGGTCCAGATTATTCAGCCAAGGCTTGTGTCCAAAGTGTGTGGTGTCTCCAGTAACAGGGTCTTACCTTCAGTTCATTGGGCAACCAAGGGCAACATCAACAGCCAGCAACTCTCAAGGAGGTGCTCCATATCTGGCACCAAAGATTTCAGTCAGAGTATTTTCCCACTAAGTGATATAACTTTACACTAAACACACATACACACAAAGAGGCATATGAGTAGTAATTTGGAAACATGAGACAACATGATTTCCTATGGCCTTTTCATATATCATTAGTGTTATTTACCTTTTATGTCCCTCAAATACATTACTCAATTTATCAAAGTTAGGGAGCTTTTCAACTTTCTTGCTTTGTTTGTTCATTTGTGTGTTTGTTTCTTTCTTGTACTATTTGTCTATTTTTTGGTATGGTTTATATTGTTGTTTCTTGTTTTTTTGTTTTTCAAGTTAGAGTTTCTCTGTGTCATCCTGCCTATCCTAGAACTCACTTGTAGACCAGACTGATGGCAAAGTCTGAGATTTACCCATCTCTGCCTTCTGAGTGGTAGGATTAAAGACATCTGTCACCACTGCCCAGCGCTGTTTTTTTTTCTTTTCTTTCCTTTTCTTTTCTTTTCTTTTTAAATTAGCAGTTTTAGATTTTAATGTACTTTTAATTGAAAGGAAGTACAAATCTGTATTTCAAAGAACAAATTCCTGAATTTTAAAAACATTCTTTTTTACAAACTGAAAATATTGTTTTGATGAAATTGGTAAAACATTTTAAGTCTGAAAATATTGAATCTTCATTTCCTTGTCTTTATACATTTCAACTTCTTTTGTCTGTAAGTGCTCATTTGGAGGATTAAATAAAAACAAGAAAGTCACAAAAGAATGTTCTACTTGGAATTTAGGTAACAATACTTGCATTTTCAGTTTGTAATTATTTGAACAATTCAAAGGTAAAAATGAAAATAAATAAATAAAACAAAACAAAAAAACAATACTTAAAAATAATTAAATGAAAGCATTAATGAGAAATTAGAGATGTCTGCTTTCTAGAAAGCCTTAAACCTTGAGTTCTAAATGGCTCTAGTAAGGGTTGAAATTAACATAACACTAGCTTTAATTTTTACTGAATAATTTTTACAAAGCCCCACATGGGCAAGAATTATACTTGTTTTTCCTCACAAATGTTTTCCTCACCAGTGCTGTTTTTCTATCATTATTTTTTAATAAGATACCACGGTGGAATGAAATTGCACTTGGATTTCTTTTTTTAGACATAAACAATGTGTTTATGTACTGCAACAAATTCTATCATGTGATGATTCCAAGATTATGACAATAAATTTTTTGCTGATGTTTAGTGTTTTTTTTCTACTAATATTAATGAGATCAGGAGGGTTTACACTACAGTGCAATTACCATATTTTAACTGCTTTTCTGACTGCATTATCAATGTCTAAAATCATTGTGGCAACCTTAATAACAACATGAGGTTGACTTCTTCAACAATAGGACGAGATTCTTATATTTACTTTCCAGTATGTGAGGGGTAATGCTATCAGGTTGACCACATCTTGACTCATTGAAGCTACAAGTCTCTTGGCATGTTTGTGAGAAATTATATTTTTAACTAAGGACAGTGTCATTCTAAAAGCTAGGATCCTGATCTGAATAAAAACAAAGTGAACAGATCACATAAACAGTCATCAGTCTTTGCCACCTGTCGAGGCAATGTCACTGGTCACCGCCAGATCCTGCCCCCACCCATGCCATTCCCAATATGATAGGCTGTACTCTGTCAACTGCAAATGAAAATAAGCCCTCCCTCCCTTCAGTTGCTTTCTGCCAATTATTTTTCACACAGTAATAAAACACGTAACTAATGAAAACAACACAATTTTGTCTTACAAGCCTTGACATTCTCCTGATAGATAAAAAAAAGTGTACTGGAGAATTAATTATTTTCTCATTTTAAAGTGTTTCTCTTTGTAAAGTTGACTTTGTACAAAAATAATATAGCTACCGCAGCTTTCTTCACATTAGAATTAGTCTGTGATTTTATATTTAACGCATTTGAGTTTCTATTTGATTCCTACTACATATTTTAACTCTTTTCAAAAATTTAATACCTTTTAAATCTCATTCCCTCTTGTCTAGGTCTTTTAGATCCTGTTTGATATGATACATCTCTCTTGGTACATCAACCATTCTTCTCCATTACCTTTGTTTCTGTCTCCTGACTTTGATTTTAATTTGTTTTCTTCAGAAATATCTTAACTTTGCATGTCTTTTCACTACAACCAACCATTTTTTAATGGTGCTCTATTTGTATAATGATAAAATATGGAACTAGGCTGTTAATTCATGAGTAAATATTTCGCTGGATCATTCTGACTCTTTTGCAGACACTAGAATAAATTTTTTAGGCTTTCAATGTTGTTTGAAGACTAGTGATTCTCTAGGAAAACTCCAGGTCCTTATAAACACAAGTTGAACACTACTCAAATACATAGCCTCCTGTGAATCTTTCAATCTAGAATAATACATTGAAACCAAAACAAATGATATGTTAATATCTCCTTTACAATTATGAAATAGTTATATTTTTCTAGTTTATTGCTATTTATGTGCCATCAACAGTTGAAAATTGATGTGAGAAATTAATCACAGGATATTGAAATAACATGAGTAAAAAGTGAGTTCAGGCTAAAAATCATAGGCATTTAAACACCAGTAAAATGCAAAATGCAGCATAAGTGCACCATTGTGGGAACACAGTCTAAATGGGGAGGCCTGTGAGGAGAATTCACTATGCTTATGAAAAAATGTATACATATATATATATACATTTATGTGCTAAATGGTTGTCTTACAAAAACTTCTAATTCTTCAGAAGTTAATAAAAATAAGTACATTTAACAGGTAGGTGTCTATGGAGGCGTAATTAGTAATATATACAAGGACTAAATTTTATGCATTACACAATAGATTTAAACCATTTACATTCATTATATTTTTCTATGTATTAAATTTTGAGAATATTGAGTAATAATTTATTAGTCTCCCATTTAAACTGAGTCTCTTACTGCATGCAATGTTTACATATTTCTGTATAAATTTCCATTTCTTGAGTTATCAGTCACCTGCTTTCTTCACAGAGAAAAATCCATGATACTATATTTGAAAGTATTATAGCAGATGTCCTTGTTGTACACTTGAGCATCTTTTGGATATATGCCTAGGAGTGGTATAGCTGGATCTTAAGGAAGCAACTATGTTTGTAGCAGCTTTATTTGTAAAAGCCAGAAGCTGGAAACTGCCCAGATGCCCCTCAGTTAAGGAATGGATACAGAAATTGTAGTACATCTACACAACTCAGCGATAAAAAACAAGGAAATCATAAATTTGCAGGTAAATGGTGGGAATTGGAAAAGATCATCCTGAGTGAGGTATCCCAGAAGCAAAAAGACACATAGGGTATATACTCACTCATGAGTTGGATATTAGATATATAATATAAGATAAACATACCAAAATCTGTATGCCTAAAGAAGCTTATCAGGAAGGAGGACTCTGGATAAGATGCTCAATCCCCATTCAGAAAGGCAAAAGGATGGACATTGAAGGAGGGAGAAAACAGGAAACAGGACAGGAACCTACCACAGAAGGCCTTTGAAAGGCTCTACCCTGCAGGGTATCAAGGCAGATGCTGAGACTCATAGCCAGTCTTTGGGCAGAGTGCAGGGAATCTTATGAAAGAAGTGGGAGATAATAAGACCTGAGAGGACAGGAGCTCTACAAGGAAAGCAACAGATCCAAAAAGTCTGGACATAGGAGTCTTTTCTGAGAGTGATACTCCAGCCAAGGACCACTCATGGAGATTGCCTGGAACCTCTACACAGAGGTAGCCTATGGTAGTTCAGTATCCAAGTGGGTTCCATAGTAAAGGAGACAGGGACTGTTTCTGACAGAAACGGATTGGCCTGCTCTTTAATCACTTCCCCCTGAGGATGGGAGCAGCATTACCGGGCCACAGAAGAAGACAATGCAACCACTCCTGATGCAACCTGATAGACTAGGATCAGAGGGAAGGGGAGGATAGACTAGGATCAGAGGGAAGAGGAGGAGGACCTCCCTTATCAGTGGACTGGGAGAGGGACACAGGTGGGGAAGAGGGAGGGTGAGATTGGGAGGGGAGGAGGGAGGTACAGGAGGGATACAAAGTGAATAAAGTGTAATTAATAAAAATAAAAATAATTAAATAAAAGTATTATAGAAAACAACTGATTATTTTATCCAAAACAAGGTGCAATTTATGTATTAATTTCCTTCTCCGTGACATTTATTGTTGGATTAAAGTGGCCTGAATTCTCACACTTGGAATACACAAGTATTATTTAGACCATGCTCTTGTTTCATAATGTGTTTATAATTTGTTTAGTCAGATATTTTATGTGAACATATTGCTATACTACCCAAATAGAAATGCATTATTTTCATAAATAGTAAACAGCAGTCTCCTACTATCAACTTAACTATAAAGTACCTTTTTCATCAATAAATATTACTCCTGGTGTGCTTTTGCCAGTATCTTCTTTTTAAAATTTAAATTTACTCTTTATAATTTATTCACTTTTCATTCCGATTGTAGCCCCCTGTTTTCTTCTCCAGGTCCTACCCTCCCTCTTCACGCTTATTCTCCTCCCCTATTTCTCAGAAACACGGATTCCTCTTCCCCTAGCATCAGACCACAGCTCATCAAGTCTAATTAGGACGGCTTGCACCCTCTTCCACTGTGGTTGGCAAGCCCCGCCCCACCAGGGGGAAGTGATCACTAGTGGGCAACAGAGTCCATGTCAGTGACAGCCCCTGCTCCCCTTACTGCACCAACTGAGGACCACACATGAAGGGGACCTAGATCCCCTGATCAGATGTAGCTGATAGGCAGCTCAGTCTCCATATGAGTCCCCCAGTGTCTTATTTAAAATACCATTTAACTCAGGCAGCTACTATAACATTCTCTCTCTTTCTTCCTCACTCCATCCTTCCTTCTCTCTCTGTTTATGTCTCACTGTTTCTGTCTCTCTCTTCTTTAACCAGCTGCTTCTATGCACTAGCTGTCCACCTTTTCTTCTCTGATGTTGAAAGTGACTATAACTCAGTTCTTCTAGTACTGTTTTTTAGCAACAATACTGAGAGAGATCCTGTGACTCTAAATTCACTGTTTCCTTCCTTCCTCTCCACCTCTTTCCTTTAAGTTTTCCATGGGAAAATGATTTCTCAGATTTATACAAATAATGTAAAATCAACTTCATTTTACCTTCCAGCAAAGCCTGTCACTTCTATATCAAGACTACGTAGGCATAAAGCAGAAATTAATATCAACTAAACGCTTTGCCTGACAGGACTTCTTAAATTTCTTCTCATATGACCTTAGTTACATAGGTATAGAGGATAGATATACAAAGCAAATGCTTAAGGATAGCTAATCTTGATATCATTTTAAGGCAGTTTTTCATTCTACCTATGAATTTATCTTTTTAAATAATAAAAGCAAATTACCAGAGTTATGTAATGAATGCGCATCTATATTTTAACATAATCAAATTTCAGTGAATAATACTTGAAGTTGTAGAAAATGTAAAATATTTTTAAAATTTGAAGGATATTTTAATTTTGTTGATTTGGATACTCTCCCTCTGCCTTTTAGTTAGTTTGGCTAAGGGTTTGTCTATCTTGTTCATTTTCTCAAAAAATCAGCTCTTGGTTTTGTTGGTTCTTTGAATTGTTCTCCTTATTTCTAAATTCTTGATTTCAAAGTAATTTTATATAAAGGAAAATCAAGCTACAGAAGGCATTAAGATTAAAAAATTATTGACCAGATATATTTCCAAAAGCTACCTTAATTCTGAAAAAAAATTCCATAAATTAAACACTCATTTTAATCTTTTTATCCTTAAAAGATGAGTTAAGTTCCTTCTGATGATTAAGAATTAGTAAGATTTGTAGTATGAGCTGAAACTGAGATCATGATTTCTATTAAGCTGTATTTGTCCTATTTGCAGGGTCACTTCCAGATGATATATAAAACACATTTAATATAAGGTATGATTATTTTTAAATAAAAATTTTAATTTTAATCAGTAGTTCACTGCAATATTTCAATTTAATAGTCATCTTATTCACAGCCAACATCAACTTATCACTACTAGAAAACATGTAACATGATCTCAAGACACGACTTAATAATTAAGAGTACCTACTGCTCTTATAGAAGTCCTAAATTTGGTTCCCAGCACCCACCTAGTTTTTTGCATCTTCTAACTGCAGTCTGAGGGTTAATACCCTCAAATGCCCTCTTCTGGCCTTTGTAGGCACTTAAGATGCATATGATTCACACATGTACAATACAGCACTCATATGCAATCTAAACCTTAAAAAAAGGTAACTAAGTAACCTGAGTATCACAGACAGACAGAAAAGATTATAGCAAATTTTATCCTAAAAGTTCTAGATTATCTTATTGCTGGAATTTTTTTCTGGATTATCAAAAATTGATAATAAACATGATGTCCCTATTTCATTTGCAAACTTCAGAAAAATGGTTGAAGGTGGTGGTTGTAGAGGTGAAGGCTCACTGGTTGAAAGTATCAGGCATCAAACCAACATAGTTTTACCATTACCCATATGGACAAACACATCACACATCCAAACACACACACAAATACATAAAAATAAATGTTTTCAAGAACAAAATATTTTGTTAAGGCTTTGGGGAAGAAACTAATTAACCTGATAAGCAATGTAATACTTTATAACCTTTAGTATTGATATATAAAACACTCAGTAACAGTATAATTTATACCAAATATGAAATCATAGGAATTCCCTAAAGAGTGTGTATAAAAATATAACTAAAGCATGATATCCTAAAAATTGACTTTTCTAAAATGTTACAGGAAATAATTCCTTTTCAAAAATATAAAAAATAGTATATTGAAGTTAAAATGAACTAGAATGTTGAAGTTAACTTACAAATTAAGTGATAATGATAAGATATAATGTAGACATCCTAGTACCAAATTTATCTCTATATGAAAGTAGGAACTTCTTTGTGGTCTATATGAAAGTAGGAACTTCTTTGTGGTCTTCTTAACTAATGTATAGAATCTAGACACAGTGTGATTGTTCGACAAGAGGTGGAGATGGTCAAAGGGGTGTGAGCATGTGTCTGTGTGTGTGTGAGAAAGAGTGAGTGTGTTATCCTCTTTCTGTTTCTATTACAGACATAGATTCAAGTAGTACTGTCAAGTATACAAATAAGAGAGAAATATGAGTTGGAAGAAACCTCACAAAAATGTGTCAGAAAGAACAGAATAAAGGTGTCCTGTGTTGTCACCAATGACAGGTACACAGCCTTCCAATTTAACTTATTTGCTGGCTCAACTCCCTTCAGCAGGGATTTTTAGAATAGAGGTCATATGTTCAATGTGTAAGTGTAAACCAAGAAGTATCTGAGCATAAGCGTGCACGCTTGTCTTTTTACGTGAAGCGCATCCAAGGACACCTGATAACAAGGTTTTTCTTCCCTATTATCAGGCTACTCCAGTATCAAGTGATTTGCCTGCTTGATTATATAGATTTTGTATCTTAGCAGCATGAACAAAGAATCAATGTGAAAAGGTCAGTGTGTCAAGGGAAACTCTTCAAATCTTAGACCAGTTGTTGCAGGAATAAAAAGTACTCCATCGGAAACACTGACAAAAGGAAGCTTGTTAAGCTTTCTCTGCACCTCTGGGTCTTAACTGCTGCATGTTAATTACTGACTAGCTATTGTATTGCATTGTCATGTAGGCTCTTTAGCCGCTCTGACTTGGGTCAATGCAGTAAGCTAACATTCTCTTTTTATCTCAGTCTTGTTACCACTCAATCTATGTTAGAATGCATCTTCTTTTGGGGAGTTTTTCTAATGCAAAACACAAGAACATATAAGCAAAAACTCAGTAGATTTAGGCAAAAGATTAATTACTTTAGTCACAGATTCAATGTTACCTCTAATTCCCAGATTAAAATAAAAATTATGTATCTGTCTAGATCGTAGCAGATTGAAATGACAGGCCAAGAAACACTGACATATTGGAGTAATATGAGGATAAATGACAGGATCAGAGAGGCAACCAGGATTATGAATAATAAGCAGTCAATAGGATTGAGCCCTTTTGCCTTCCTTTAGGCTAAAGGTACTAGAAACAGTGGGGTACAAAGGCACTGCAGCCAAGTGCAAGATGTACCTGTTGAAGAGCACCTATAAGAGCACCTATGAGCAGCAGCTGTGAGGAGGGTGGGAAGGATGATGGACACGATGTATGAATGAGCTCTGCCTGTCTCTGCTGGCGTGTTGTGATCCCCCATTGGCATTTTCCATTGCCCAAGCCAAATAGAAAACCAAGCCCATCAAAAAAAAAGTTTATATGTACTGAAGAGATAGCTTAATGGGTGATGTGTGTGCTATGCAAATGTGAAGACATGGAGTTGAGGTTCCCAGAATGCACACAAAGGCACACACTTGTCAGGAGTCCACTGTAATCCAAGCATGTGGAAGGCAGAGACATTTGCTCCACAGGGCAATTGGCCAGCCAGACTAACTGGTTGGAATTTGTGAGCTTGAGATTCAGTGAGAGAGCCTGCATAATAATAATAATAATAATAATAATAATAAGTGTTGAAACTAATTCAGGAAGATGCCAGTCAAATTTGGACCCCACACATATACACATATGCACATATATGCATCCATGTATGCAAATTTGAATACACACACCACTACTAACACATGCAGAAAGGTGAGAAGATGGTAATGTAGTTACGGGGAACTTTTGAGGTACAAAGCAGTGAATAAAACAAAACAAAACAAAATCTAAACATAAAGAAAACAAAATAATTATGCAAAAGCATAGAGCGAAGTTATAATTTTACACAAATTAGAAACCATAATTGACATTGACATTAAGCTTGCTCAAAACAAAGAAGCCAGTCCTGATGAGACCTTATAGACTAGGGTCAGATGGAAGGGGAGGAGGACCTCCCCTATCATTGGACTGAGGGAGGGGCATAGGAGAAGAGGGAGGGAAGGTGAGATTGGGAGGGGAGGGGGAAAGGGGCCACAGCTGGGATACAAAGTGAATAAATTGTAATTAATAAAGATGAAATAAAAATTTAAAAATGATTTATAACTATCCTCTGAAAGAAAAATTTTAAATTTTAAAGTATAGATAAA
Organism: Pachyuromys duprasi; assembly: GCA_028658305.1. Lineage (NCBI taxonomy): Eukaryota > Metazoa > Chordata > Mammalia > Rodentia > Muridae > Pachyuromys > Pachyuromys duprasi. The sequence goes on from CM053764.1 coordinate 70,167,807, forward strand.
TTTAAGAATTGCCAAAAGAAAATCCACACAACTGAACAAAAACACTAATAAAAAGTATCCCTTTGAAAAATAGGACTGCTAAAAAGTAAGCCAGTATTTCACGATCAAGACTTTAAAAAGCTTGATTCTATATACCACTTTTCACTTAAATGGCAGTGCCATTTTCTATGCAGTGAAAGATGCTGAGAACCTGAGTAGTATGGCCCTGTCGGTCAGATAATCTAAGTAGTATCTCCTCAGTTCTAAGACTGGCTGGTAGATGAAACCCAGAGATTTTTGTCAGCTAATATGAATGTCCAAGAACGCTTGAGAGGGGCTCAGTGCATGTTTCTTCTCATGCTTATTCATTGGATATGATGCAACTCCAAAAATATTCACACTTGATTAAATATGAAGAGATAAGTGTTTAAATGATTTTTGAAGTTCATTACCTATTAGTAGGAACATAAAGTATAACACATTTTAAAAGAGAGAGTAGGAAACTAAAAATTTTCACTTGGGAGGCCTGAAAGCAAGTATCTCCAAAGGTAATGTGGAACAGCTTTCATAAGTTTAAACTAGCTTAATATACATGATTCTATTTTTCAATAATATGGTACACATACACGGTATGTTAACCTATGCTGAAGGATATGCTACAACCAGATGCTACAGTTTTTACTAAGACTCTTGCTATCATAAGGAGGTGACAAATACAACAAGAGTATATGAGCAATGGTCATGGTTGTCCAGACACTCCCAAAACACTAAAGTCTATTTTTATTGGACTTTGTTTGGAAAGTAAGTCCCTATGGGTGAAGAAACTAAGCACATCAGACATAGTGCAGGGAAACTTCTGACCTGGAACTGAATAGAATGTCTCCTTCCTGAGAACTAGCTTTAATGACACCAGAGGGAAAATAAAAACTTCCAAGGGAGAGAAGCAACCAAGATTCCGATCCAGTTATGATGCTCCAAAGCACAGCAATGACTAGCATTGCAAAATAACCCTAATGGCTGCAGTAGCGGCATGTATTATCTTGGTAATAAGCAGCACTTCCCTGATTGTATTAAGACTCATTTGACAAGAGAGAAACAATGCCAGGTATTGGAACCCCAGAAACTACCCAGGGCTAGTGAATTCATAGATACTGGAGAAGAATCTCCAAGCCACTTTACTAAAATGTACAATCCTTAACTATAATATAAATATTTGACTTCATAACCAAAAATAAGCATAGTCCACACTTCTCATTTTAAAAAATCTCTTTTTAACAGACAGGAACCATTACAGAAACCACAACCAATTGAAAACCAGATATCTGTGGTTCAGTCCCAGAAAATGCACCAACAGTACAAATCTCTTACATAGACTCAGGAATCATTGCAGAAGAGGGAGCAGAAAGATTGTGTGAGGCAAATGATCAAAGAGTTTTCTGAGAGGCCTTGTGTTTTAGTGAATTCAGAAGCTGCACCCATAAAGTTTTACCCACACAACTGCTTACACAGAAGCTGAACAAGAATTGCAACAATAGATGTACTGAAATGGACAGGAGAAAGCCTACGAGGCTTCCACTCTACATAAAGATCCACAAGCTACCCTCCCTTTCCACCCTCCAAAACCTCCTATGCAAGTGACTAATGAATGATGATAACATGAAAAATAGTCTTCTGCTGGGCAACCACAGCAACTGCATATTCAGTACCAAATGGCTAGCCCTGAAAAGATACATACAAGTAACATAATAAGCAGGTTATATTTTTGTATTTATGACACACACACACACACACACATATCAATTAGGAAAAAGGGAAGCCTGGATTTGAAATACAGCAAGGAGGACTATATAAGTGAGTGTGGAGGGTGGAAAGCAAGGGTAGAAATGATGTGTTTAATAGTATAATATAAAATTTAAAAAGGAAATTCCAAAAGTCTGAAGACATTGTAAGTGTGGTTCTACATAGCCACTCTATTGACAGTATGAAAGCACAAAAATCACAACAAACTGTTTCACGCTGACAGTGTAGCCAAATTAGATTAATAACAAATGTATAGGCATTTTTACAACTGTCACTAAATTAAGGATTTTTAATGAAACCTAATTTATGGTATACTAGAAAGGAAGAAATATTGTCTAGAAGACTAATATTGGATGCCTTGAACCAATGGTGTATGGTGATTGCAAAATAAAAATGGAGAGGAGCCAGGCAGCGTGGCACCTACCTATAATTTCAAAATTCAGGAGGAAAGGGCAGGACAGTCTGGAGTTCAAGACAGGTCATGGCTACAGATGAATCTGGGGCCAGTTTAGCATACATAAATAACTGGTTCAAACAAACACACAAACAAAACAAAGAACAGATCAATAGAACACACAACATAATTTAACCCACTGACTTTGGGGAGCAGACAGCTGTAGTCTGGGAATGGAGAAAAGGGTAGGAAGTAGTTTTCCAGAAGGTAGCAATGCAAAGGAGCTGTTTGTAAAAAGGCAGAATGTTTTGTAACATCAAGGACAACTGATTGACAATCTTAAAGAGATTTCTGGAGCTACTGATGGAAAAACAAAAACCACAACAGCAACAACCAAAAAAAAAATCCGACTTCATCCTAAAACATTTGAATTCTTGGAGATCTAGTATTGAAACTGAAACAAAGCCTAGATCCACCACAATGTCAAATTTCTACACTGGTGGCATGAAAGATAGGGGGACATCATCACGCACTATAATGTTTTCTTTTATATGTAATATCTACTACCAAGG
>CM053764.1:70170651-70186073 GCA_028658305.1 Pachyuromys duprasi
AGCTATACTGGTAGGTTTATTTCAGCTTGACAAAAGCTGTAGTTATCAGAAAGGAAGGAACCTCAGTTGACAAAAGGCTTCTGGAAGATCCATCTCTAAAGCATTTTCTCAATTAGCGAACAATGGGAGAGGGCCTAGGCCATTGTGAGTGGAGCCATCCATGGGTTAGTGGTCCTTGGTTCTACAAGAAAGCAGGCTGAGGAAGCACTGTGAAACAAGCCATTAAGTAGCACCCCTTTATGGTTTCTGCATCAGCTCCTGCCTCCAGGATCCTGCTCTCTTTGAGTTCCTGTCCTGACTTCCTTTGATGATGAACTATGATATGGAACTGAAAGCCAAATAGACCCTTACTCCCCAACTTGGTTTTGGTGTTGCTGTTTATTCACAGCAATAAAATCCTAAGACCCTAACAAATGCTTATATAATATCCTGAGACTCACACAGAATACTTAAAGATTTTCTGAAAGGATATTCATAATTACTCATAAATCCAGTGTAATTATGTCTAGTTTTCATTAGGTTGCTTCATCACTAAATTTTAATTCATCCCGATCTTCACAATTCACTCATAATTAAATAAGTACATTCTCACAATGTCCATGAAGACTCATGCTTCTTATTTTAAAAGGCTCTGAAGTTTTCAAGTTCCGAAGTCCTGTGTACAGAGTGCATTTTACGTGATTGCCTCATTTGGTTTGAATGTGTCTATATTTTATGCTTATGCAGCATTTCAACTGTAAAATTAATGTCAATGAATCCTTCTAAAATGCCAACCACCATTTAAATCTTCAATACGCAAACTGCTTTTATTTCACGCACAGTTCTCAAAAAAGCTTCATCAAAGGGCATCATGCCCTGTCTTACAATGTTGATTTTTTTTCTATAAAGGTAAAAAGATACCTTGGCATCTGCAGCTTAGGAAGCATAAGTCCCGGCAGGAACTTCCACCACACGGGGTCTGTTTTACAGCTTTACCATGTAAAGTGTCAATGTAAAAAGTTTAAAGAAAAAAACATAAAAAAAACAAATCCAAGTCTTTAATAATAAAAATAAACTGCATATTTTAAATGAGTGGAATTGAAACTGCTTACTTTAAAAATGGCTATTGAATTATGCACAGCATCAGTTTCACATTATCCTAAGCTACAATCATAATCATACACATAAGTTTGCTGATATATTAGAAGCAAGTTTTAAAATCACATCTAATTTGCAGAGAAGTAATAATATTGTGAGCCATAACACAGACTGGAGTTGCAGGCTGCCCTGGTTTATATTCTTGTTTATCACACTCTAACTATGTGACTCTGGACATGTGATGGGTATATAGTGTGGAATTATATTCCGAAGTATGGAATGCAGATGATAATAGCTTATCTCAGAGAGTCACAGTAAGATGTGAGTAAGTAACACATTGTAGTATTGATTATATTTTATACATACACATGTAGTGCAGAAGAGATTAACTGAGTAATAGAACACCATATGTATGTTTGTGTTGGTATATGTATGACATTATCAGTACACTGAATACGTAGCAAAGTTATACATTTTACATATCTTTTGAGTCATTTATGACTAAGAGTCAGTTGTGAAAATGGATCCTTTATGATATGTATGTATCTTTCTATGTATCTATATATGTATGTATCTATCGATTTAAGATTTATTTATTATTTCTACAGCATTCTGCCTGCATGTATGCTTGAAGGCCAGAAGAAGGCACCAGATCTCATTATATATGGTTGTGAACCACCATGTGGTTTCTGGGAATTGAACTCATGACCTTCGAAAGAGCCATCCATCCCTCCAGCCCCCAACTATTATATTTTAAAATACAAATGAGTCATTCAGTTTCATAGCTTGTATTATACTGAGTAATTTATGTTAGCATGATTATTAAAGAAGTAATGAACAGTAATTCTACCATATAGTAAGAATTTTATTTTTGACTGTATTTATTAATTTAAATGGACTGAGTCAGTATTTCTCTCCTTTGCAGCTGAGAGTGACCTAGAAGTATTTTTATAATTTTTATTTTTTATATTAATCACAGGTTATTTACTTTGTATCCCCGTAGCCCCATCTCTTATTCCCTCCCAATCCCACTCCCCTTCCCCTTTCTCCTCCCTACCGCTTTCCAAGTCCACTGTTAGGGGAAGTCCTCCTCTCCTTCCATCTGACCCTAGCTTATCAGGTTTCTTCAGGACTGGCTGCAATGTCCTCCTCTGTGGCCTAGCAAGGCTGTTCCTCCCTCAGGGAGAGGGGGATCAAAGAGCCAGCCATTGAGTTCATGTCAGAAATAGTCCTTTTTCCCGTACTAGGGTACTCACTTGGATACTAAGCTACCCTGGGCTACATCTGAGCAGAGGTTCTAGGTTATATCCATACATGGTCCTTGGTTGGAGAAACAGTCTCATAAAAGACCTCTGTGCCCTGATATATTTGGTCCTTGTGGAGTTCCTGTCCTCTCCAGGTGTTACTAACTCCCCCTTCTTTCATATGATTGCCTGCACTCTGCTGAAGGTTTGGTTATGAGTCTCAGCATCTGCTTTGATACATTGCTAGGTAGAGTCTTTCAGAGGCCCTCTGCCGCAGACTCCTGTCCTATTACTTGTTTTCTCCTACTTCCAATGCCCACCCCATTTGTCTTACTAAGTAAGGGTTGATCATCTTATCCCAGGTCCTCTTTCCTGTTTATCTTCTTTAGTTGTACAGATTTAGTAAGTTTATCTTATCTTTTAGGTCTAGTACCCACTTATAAGTGAGTATATACTGTGTGTGTCTTTCTGCTCCTGGGATACTTCACTCAGGATGATCTTTTCTAGATCCCACCATTTGCCTACGACCATACCACCCTGAACACACCTGACCTAGAAGTTTTGATCTATTGGCTTCTACCTTCCCTGTAGTTACAGGTCTGCACCATTTTTAATTTTTGAGTATATAACTAATCACAAATTTTAACAGTATCCAATAGATACTTTAGTGTTTAGTAGGTAAAGTGATTCCCAATTATAGTTTCATTCATCTCTACATGACTACATTTTAAGTGTTTTCTATCAAAAATTTCTAAACTTATATTATTGAATCTATACTTATAAATTTTAATTTCATTCTTTTCTGGATAAACAATTGTCATTTATATACATAACAAATATTATAATTTAATTTATTTTAAATACTGGGTAATACATTAATTTGAATGAATATTAATTAATTCTTTACTAAATTAGTAAGTGCAAATTATATATTTTTCAAAACATTAAAGTTTTTCATTCTTTTGGATGATTGGTGTTGCTCATCCATTATGAGAATTCAATAGGAATTCTAAAGGTCTAGAAGCCATGTTATTGCAGAGAAATTTTCAGAAACCAAAATATAAATGTTCATATTTAATAAAAAGTTAATAATGTACAAAGATACCCATATCTTTATTAGGTATGTAGTTCAATAATATACTATCTATAAATATGTGAGATGTTTCTGTTATACAAATATGAAACAGAAAGGATTTATGTTTTTGTTTATTTGTTTGTTTACAGTTGCTTATGTTTCTCATGCAAATGGCTCATATGCCTCTCCTTAGATCACAATGCAGGGAAGTGGCCTCTGCTGAAAAGACTTCTGTCTTAGCCACTTCGCATTTTGCTCCTGCCAGCCACTCCTCAGATTGTCCCTTGAGTTTCGTGGTATCGTGTTAGAGATGAGAACTGTCTGCATCCATTCATGCCTCATCCAGAGATTTTTTTTCCTGGTTTCAGATTTTTAAAAATGTGAATGTGGTGAGATTAATTTTTCTACTTTAGTGCTAAATCCAATGATATGCAAGAGTAAGAGATAAGAGGAAATAAAAAGAAAAATTGCACCGGGCAAAATTTTAGCTGGCAGAATTCTTTGTATTTTATGATAGTATGGCAAAATTGTACACTATTTAATTCTAGTCTTGGGTAAATGTTATCAGTAGGATTCATGTTCACTACTAGCTGGGCTGTTCTATTCTTAGAGAACAAAGACACAGCAGCAACTGTCACTGTTCCAAACTATTTTGTCAATATACACTTGCTTTGAAATTTCTCACAAATTAGATTTACTAAGAGGCTTTGACTCACAAAACACTAACCCAGAAAACACATATATGCAGCTCCACTACCTATAGTAAATATTGTGAATAGATATTTAGTATGAAATGTAATACAGCTCACACAATGATAGGTAACTGAAAATTATTACCGCCGCCCCCCCAAAAGCCTGTGCATTTTTGAGGAAAAATGCTTGTACCAACTCCCTTGTGAAACATTTTCAATATTACATACTCTGTTTTTGCTAGACTCTATTAGAACAAAATATAAACTACACAAATTAAATTTACTTTCTATATGTATGAGAACGGACAGTCATCATTCCTTGGCTTACATATATAAAAATCTTAGAGAACTGCACAAAACTGTAGTGCAATGTGGAAGCATCACCATGGTACAGTGGTGACATCCTCCCTGGTTCAGAGGGATGGGACAAACTACCAGCATCATCTTTGTGTGACTCAGTCACTCTTTACTGATCTCCTATTGCTAGCATTTGAAAGAGGATGGAAATAATGTGAAGAGATAAAAAAATAAAGTTGTAATTACTGCAATGTCATTTGTCATTTCAGAACCACAATAAATTCTCTGAATTCCGTAAAAACTACTAAACAGTGACAATCAACATAACAAAACCGAATGACTCCAGCAATATTTTCCAGAACATCTCTATCTTCTTTTGGAAACAACAGTACTAGCATTTAAAGTAATGATAAACGAAACTTTTAACAGGAACTTAACAAGAAAAGCTGTCAGTTTTCAGAATGAACATGATAGTAAAAATATAAATGATTTTAAAGGTCGTGCACTCACTACAATACTGTTGTGAAGTTTTTGGTTATGCTGTGCCGTGCTGTGGCATGTTGTGTTGTGTTGTTGATGCTGTAAAACAGGATCTCAGATGGCCCTGGGTGGTCTTGCATGTTATTAACACTAGAGATAATCTTGATCTCCCAGTTTTTTTCCCTCTACTTCTCAATTCCTGTAGATATGAGCTGCCACTCTGGCTAAGATTGTAGAAATCAAAATAAGATACAATGACCAGGAAAAGCCAAGGTAAGAATGTTTAAAGAAAAAAAAAACCTTTATTTTGGCCTTTAAGAAATATGACATGAAAAATCTGCTTATATATTTACTACTCAGCCAAAATAGTGAGAATAAAGTAAAATTAAAATATTATATATGTTAACACACACATGTACTTTACACATGCATGTATAATAGAGAAATACAGAAAATATTTAAAATGAAAATAAATGATAGGAAAATTGTGCACTGTGAGTGTTTTTAATACACTAACAGCTTAAGTGAGAGATTAACTAGTACTAAGTACAACCTTCCATTAAAACTCCATTTGGATTACATTTATTCATCAATTTTGTAGTTATATATCTGTGTGCATATGTGTTTATGTGTATAATGGGACATCCATGGCAGGTGTGTAGAGGTCAGAGGGCCACATGTAAGAGTCAGCTTCTCCTTCCACCAGATGGGTCCCAGAGTTCTAAGTCAAGCCATCAGATGTGGCAGCAAAAGCCAGTAGCCGCTGTACCATCTGGATCTGCACCCAGGCTCAATTCAGTCATAGTTTGGAATTTCCTTCTCTCTGCCTACATGAAGATTCTCTGTATGTCTAAGCTTAGCTGTGTTGCTGTTGGTTCACCTCTGACCTTCATATTGTTCCTTCCGTTAAGATGTAGTGTATTCAATAGATGTAGTGTATTAACAAAGCGTGTTAGTCATGTTTATCACTATTCTCAGAGCCTAAAAAAGATCATTTTTCTCACTGTAGAAACTATATACCAGACACAAGTTTTCTATTTTATCCTATTTTTCATTCCTCTGTTACTATTGCAATTTGTCTTATGACTGAAATGTAACCTATATGCTAGACATCTTAAATTATTTTTCCATGTCATGCTTTCCACTATATTCTAGAGATGTATACCCATCCCACCTAGAAAGACTCACTATGATGTGTGCTAGATGCCCTCATTCACTACGCATTCTGTGCTCATGGAGGATAACACCATAGCTTAGCTGATGAATACTCCCTGGCTGCAGCTATGCCTGAGATCAATTCCCAGCACCACTCAGACAAAGCTTCTGCTTCTCCTTCAGTCAGTTTTGTTTGTTTACTCTTTCTTCTTTCATTTACTTATTTTTTCCCAATTTCTTTCTATTTTATAATAAAATAAAATCATTATTACCATTTTTATTATTTATTACAATGTGTTCACTTTGTATCCTAGCTGTGGCCCCCTTTCTCATCCCCACCCAATTTCCCCCTCCCTTCCTCTTCTCCTCCTATGTCCATCCCCTTGTCCACTGAGAGGGGAGCTCCTCCTCCATAGAGGCTGAGACTCATAGCTAAACTTTGGGAAAAATCCATGGAATTTTATGAACGGAGGAGGAGATAGAAGGGCCTGGATGGGACAGGAGCTCCACAAGGAGACCAACAGAGCCAAAAAACAACCTGGGCACTGGAGGCCTCCAGAGATTGATAAATCAACCAAGGACCATACATTTGAGAGGACCTAAAATCCCTGCTCAGATATAGTCCATGGACGCAAGTGGGACCACCACTAAGGGGAGCAGGGACTGTCTCTGACATGGACCCACTTTCTCTTTTACACTCTTTTTATTTTTCATTTCTCTTACTGTTCTTTCTCCTCTTTATTTTTAAGACGTTTTCAATATTTAATGACATTATCAATGCTTCTATACTTAAAATGCTATTGCCTTGGTCTTCTCTAGTTTTAAAATATTTCCTGTCAACAATCCTATCCAAAGAAGCAACATCATTTAGTGGAGAATCTAAATTATTGTATTAGCTTCTTTTAAGCATTTTTGTAAATCAACTCCGATGATTGCCTGCAATACAGATTGAGTTATTATCCGATACAAATCCAAACCCCCTCACACACCCACACACACACAGGGATATGTAGGCATGTTCTCAAACATTGTTTTCAACAGAGAGAAATATTGTTTTGTTCGATAAAATAATCGGAGTCCTTACCATAACCAACAATTTGTGGACCCTGTATCACTCTGATTACCTCCTTATTAATTACCTCTATTCCCTGCAGGCCACACAGGAAACAAGGCTGGTACAAGTTGAATTCACAGTGCATTCTCATTAAGTCTCCAGAGAGCTTCTTTTCATCCCATAAAAAACACTGCTGAATTTTTCCAGTTTTCAACCAATTTTTACCTGTCTTCTAGAATGACAGAAAAGTTGTACTTCTGGATCCAAACCCTCCGGATTGAAAATCCACCAGGAGAACAACCAAACTAAAAGATCTGAGCCAGGGGGTCCTACAGAGACTGATGCAGCAACGGGGACCATGCATGGAGAGGACATAGACACCCTGCTCAGATGTGGCCAATTGGCCTCTCAGTTTCCATGTGGATCTCTGAGTGAGGGGAGCAGGGGCTGCCTCTATCATGAACTCAGTTGACTGCTCTTTGATCACTCACCTCTGATGATGCAGCCTTGCCAGGCCATGGAAGAAGAGGATCCAGACAGTCCTGGTGAGACTTAACAAGCTATGAGCAGATGGCAATAATGGAGAATTCCCCCTTTCAGCAGACTAGGGGAAGGAGATGAGGGGAAGAGAGAGGGAGGATGGGACTGGAGGGGGTTAACGGAGGGGGGCTTCAATCGGGATATACAATTTAAAAAATTGGGAAGAAAAAAATTAAAAAAAAACACTGCTACTTTCTATTCTTGCCTCAAAATCTCATTTCGCTTTTTGAATACATTCTTATCTTAGAAGTTAAATCAACATCATGATTTTTACATTTTTATATTTCCCTTTTATATTTTAACTGCAATACTAACATAAGTGTGTTTTTGCTTATTCTTCCTTACCACTCAGCTTCCGCACAAGACTATGTCCTTGGTTGGAGTATCAGTCTTAGAAAAGACTCCTGTGCCCAGTTATTTTGGTTCTGCTGCTATCCTTGCGGAACTCCTCATGGATATATCCTAGAACCCCTCCTCAGTTGTGGCCCATGGCAGCTCATTCTCCAAGTGGATGCCATAATAAGGGGAACAGGGACTGACATGAACTCAGTGGCTGGCTCTTTGACTGCCTCCCCTGGATGAGGGAGCAGCCTTGCCAGGCCTCAGAGGAGGACAATGCAGCCAGTTCAGATGAAATCAGATAAGCTAGGGTCAGATGAAAGGGGAGGAGGATCTACCCTATCCGTGGACTTGGAGAGGGGCATAGGCAGAGATGAGGGAGGTTGGAATTGGGAGGAGAGGAGGGAGAGGGCTACAGCTGGGATACAAAATGAATAAACTATAATTAATATACAATTTTTAAAAAATTAGATTTAAAAATGAGTATGTTTTCCATCTTCTAGTCTCTGTCTCGTGTCTCATCCCTCATTTTCATGCCACACTCTAAAATCCAAAATCATAAGTATCTATTCTAAATCTACACCCATCTGTTGCGCTCTTCTTATGAAAGCTTCAGTATTCTACACATTTACCCTGAGTGTATTGTAGTACTGTATAGTACTGATGGGGTGTCATATACAGAAGAAGTAAGTTTTTAATATAACTTAGGAACTAAATCTATGGCTGGAAAGGACAGCTGTCAGGCCAGTGAGATTGCTAAGGGGGTAAAGGCACTTGCTACTAAGCCTAACTACCCAGGTTTGAACCTGAGGACCTACTCTCTGTAAAGAGGAAACTGACTCCTGACAGTATGCCTCAAGCATATTGTAGTAAACAAGACTTCTCAAAAAATGTAAAACATTTCAAGTATATATGTTATAAAAGTTTCCACCTGAAGGATAACACCTGGGGTCATAAAAAATCAAATATCAGCACTTTTACTTTACATGAGTTACATCACAATTCTTAATTAGCTTTAACAAGTAAAATGTTCTAAAACTACATCAATAAATGATAAATATATTAATTAAATCCTCCACATATATAGTTTTATCAAAATGATTATATTTTAGAAGAATAAGACACCTGAAACACAAGAGAAGGTTTTTGATTTAAAAAAATTAACTATTGATAAACAAATTACTTAGCAAAGTGTACAGAAAGTTATATGTTTGACCTTGAGTAAGTTCAGAAGTCAATTCACTTTCTTCTTCACCTATCCAAACTTCAGTTGCTCACTTTAGAAAAAATATAATTAAAGTTTCAAAGTAAATCTTCACAAATCTATGACAATGATGCACTGAAGACCTTTTCAGTCTGTTCAGTGAAGAACTGTTACATTTAATACCCTCTTCATATCTCTGGAATAAAGGATCCCTTCTACTTCCCCAAAAAGCTTTGTTTTGTGCAATCAAACATCTTGAAGAGATTCAGGAATATTTCATTTCTAAGCCTCAAATAATTTTATCATACTAGGATCATTTTGCCAAAATGCCTCTCAAAATTAGGCCGATTAACTTCTATCTTATTATTGTCTACATGAAATGTCAACACTTTGCCATTCACTATTTGTCTCTTCAATCAGATAGTTCAGGAATACCGTTCCTATTTGTGCTTCTGGCTTCTTGACTCACACTTAAATAAAAGCTGCAAGATAATGACAGATGAATTGCACTCCTGTTGATACCAGAGTAATTTTTTAACCATTCTCAGATAATATCACATCAATTCTTGAGGAGAGATCATAAAATGTATTGGGTCCTTAGTCAAAATTTGTTGTTTATTTTTCTCTTTCCCCTGTCCCGTAAGCACCAACAGAGCAAGGGTAGAATCCAAAAGAGAGCAGAAGGCAGTGCCAGTTCTCAGTCTTCAGTGTGCATTAAACCACAATCAGTTAACACTATGTGGTAGGATTCCAGGAACAAAGATTCTTCAGCACTCACTACACATACTGAATAGTAAATTTTTAAGATCTGGCACAGTAAACTGGCTTATGATTGTCACACCATTCTGATAAGTGCCTTCAGCTGAGGATAGGATGGTGTAAAGTATAGTGTGTGTGACTTATGATCCAGATTTCAGCCCTGGATAACAGAACCAAAGATACACTCAAGCCTCCAGCCCTCTCTTCAGAGTGACTGCTTAAGTGGCACACGAAGGCTTTGCTTCTGGAATTTCCCTTTGTATCCTTGTGCCTCTTTCTTTTTATCTGTGCCACTTACCAGGTCAGCAACTTTTCTCCCTTACATACCTTTGATCATTGCTACTTATAATTCTAGGAATTTCGAGGTGTGTGTGTGTTGGTGTGTGTGTATGTGTGTGTGTGTGTGTGTGTGTGTATGTGTGTGTGTGTACACTATGAGAGTTTGTAGGTGCCTGCAACTGGGTGAATACATCTGAACTTGTCTAGCACAGGATGCATAATCATAGAACAGGACTTCCCGTGAAAGAGAGAACCTCCCTGCATGACGAGATATGAATCTGCCATATGAAGAGATAAATGCTTTCAATTTTTAAATTACAGAAAAGGTTACAATATACACTTTATGGTGGAGAGTATTGTGCTGAGATTTCTTATTCTCAAATTGTGAACAATTGGTTTCATTTCCAAGGAGCTTCCATGGTAACAGATAGAAGGTATCTTTTTATGGTAGTGTTTAGGTGATGTCTGGTATTTTGAGTTAAAGGGTAAATTATGTATTTAATATTAGAAAGTATAATGTGCAATTATGAAAGATGTTTATATTTAAATTACATTAATATATGTGGGCTCAATATTTTAGAAGGTAAAATGTATATCTTATCTAACAATGACCAACACTATTAACATGAGAAATATCAGGGAGTCAATATTACAGAGGATATAATGCCTTCACCTTTCTGATGGTCATTCCTTATATTGAAACCTAACAAAACATGAGAAAAATTCAAAGGAAAGTATATTTTTAGCTTAAAACCTTTTTAAATTAATCTAAATGACTTACACCAACAATTTGTAACTAAACATGACAGTCATCTCTATAAAATTAACATTTTATTTAAAATTAAATTTTAGCTGGGAAAATAGCTAACTCACATGAGACATCTAAATATTTACAAGGTAAAACTGACCAACCTACATGCATGGTCCTTGGTTGGATTATCAGTCTCTGCAGAGACCCCTGGGCCCAGATTCTCTTTCGGTTCTGTTGCTCTCCTTGTGGAGCTCCAGTCCCCTCTAGGTATTTCTGTCTTTTCCTTCTTTCATCAGATTCCCTTCACTCTGCCCAAAGTTTGGCTATGAGTCTCAGCATCTGCTTAGCTACCCTATTGGGTAGAGTCTTAAAGAGGCCCTCTGTGGTAGGCTAATTTCCCTCCACACATGTAGCTCATGGCAGCTCAGTCTCCAAATGGGTTCCCTAGTAAGGAGAACAGGGACTGTCTCTGACATGAACTCAGTGGCTGGTTCTTTTAATGCCTCCCCCTGAGGAGGGTGCAGACTTGCCAGACCACAGAGGAAGACAGTGTAGGCAGTCCTGATGAGACCTGATCTGCTAAGGTAAGAGGGAAAGGAAGGAGGACCTCCCTTTTCAGTGGACTAGGGGAGGAGCATAGGAGTAGAAAAGGGAGGGAGGGGGAGACTGGGAGAGACAATGGAGGGAGCTACAGCTGGGATACAAAATGAATAAATTGAAATAAATAAATAGAAAAAAACCAAAAACTACATGCTTTAAAATAATCTACATCTAGGGCAAAAATAAAAATAAACTGACCATTTTCTCTCAGAAAGCCATGTAAACTCAGTTTTGTCTTAAAGCCAATCAAAATATAAGAATCACAAGTAAATGCCTGAATTATAAAATAATATAAATATGTTACAAGAAATAAGATTCTAATGTACTCATAGATAATAAGTTATATCTTTATTTAAAAGACGATTATCTATAAAAGTAAATATTGATACGAGGTTGGGAATTGAGTTTAGTTGTAAAGAGCTTTCCTAAGAAGCAAAGGCTCTGGATTCTGACCTAAGCACCACTATACACTCACAACTGCATATCACCTAAGAATGACTACCCTCTGAATGTTCCATGATGACCAACTCTTCTTAAGACCCTTAATGGCATCTGCAAAGATCCACTCCACAAGATATGGTAGTATTTTTATGACACAGGATTTTACCATGGGTGTTTCTTCAAGCATCTACAGAGACTAAGCATTAAGAATACAGTGAAAAAAATGCTATTGCTCTCTTAGGTAGGCAAAAGAACAGCTCTTCAGAAATGGAAACTCTTACTCCAGGAACACGTTAGATGACAAAGTCAATGCAATTTTGCAAAAGTGGTTGATCTAAAATTTTGATGCAAAACAATTATCATGGATTGCATACAAAGAAACAAACTGGGCAAAGGAAATATTTCCAATTCTTCCAGATCAAACATTATTGAACTTGCTCCATAAAACTGACTTTACACAATTTGATAACTGTTTTAATTACTGCTCTTTAATAGCCGTTAATTAAAATTCGTGTTGTTTTTCACTAAGTTTAAGAGAATGTGTTGCAGGAGAAAATGAAACTAATACACCATGTATTTTGACTTGTGTCTACAGAGGTGTGCATTCATACAAGCATACAGGGGAGAACAGAAGAATAGCTGCTGTGTCCTTCTTTATCATTTTCCACCTTATTTTTTGAGAATATGTGTCTTACTAAACTGGCACCATCTCAGCTAGACTGGCCAGAAATCGGTCAGGATGTACCTGTTTCTACCTTCTAACCCATACACACACCAAATGTTAAATTATATGCTTTCATTGCTATGCACAGATTCTTATGAGGGTTTAGGGTTTGAAATATGGCCATTTTATTTTCATAGCAAGCACTTTTTTCTCACTGAGCTATTTCCCAGGGCCTTGTGCATAATAGCTTTCCATTTTATGTTTTAATGGTATTCCTCAGTTTGCAAACAAGCGGGTCTCTACATGTCTATTTCTTGTTCCTTTTCATGAGCTCTTTCCCTTCTAATTGTTCATTCTATCCTATTATGATTTGCTTGAGTTTTCTTTTATCTATACATTATTTTATCTTATACATTATTTTATTATCATAGCTTAGATGATTGTTTTCTAAGGAAAGACAGAAAGGGGCGACCCAAAGGGAGGGGCAAAGGGAGGAACTGGGAGGAGTAGAGGGAAGGAAAACCACTAACCGTGATATACTGTATGCTAAAAACAAACAACCCTCTATTTTCAATAAAACAATGACAACAACGTATGCAATCAGCCATTTATCTGAGGAAAGGACCTTATCAACTGTGGCTCAGCTTATTCAGGTACTGACTAGTATGTTACACTTTTAACCACCATAGTAATTTTACTTAGGTTGAATTGTTTTAACATGATTAGAAATTAGCCGCTTATATTATTTTCTTCTGGGTCCAAATAAATCCTGGTGGTTGGTGCTGCAATGCCATGGGTAGCACCCTACAAGCCACACTCATCTACACTTTGCTCTCAGGTCGTGCTTGACTCTATTTATAACTATGAGATAGGTTGAGATATTTAATTAAAGTCAGTGTATAGTCTAAGCCAGATAGCATGCCTTAAAGAAAAGTTATTGTTCTAAAAATTATAATCAGTTAAAAAAAAGTCAAGCCATTGTTGTTGGCTAAATTTATTGTGCTTAATTTATTTCATTGAAAGCTTATGAATATTGTCTTCAAGATTTTATGGAATCTAGCACTACTTGCAGTTAATATACACAAATAAATAAATAAATAAATCAGCAATACAGCAGATCAAATGGTTGGAAGCCATTGCTGAATTCATAGTTTGACCTCTCAGTTTAATTTCTAGTTGCTACTATGTTCCATTCCCATGTCATTTTAATATCATGATTTAATCTCGATATTTATTTTACAGCATTCATAAATATCTTCAACACACTAACTGTCTCAGTTTATTTTATTCATATATAGTGAGCCAAAGATTTCCGTTCTGAAATTAAAATATTTATACAAAGTTAATAAAAACATATTCATAATTGAAATTTTTTGTTTCCTAGAACATTTTATTGCTGCATGTATCCCTTCTGTTCTTAGTGTATTGCTCTCTTGTCTCCATTGTATTTTCTTTAAAATAATTTTAGACTATATATCTATGAAAAACATCAGCTTACTTACTTGTATCATTTTTTAATTTCAACTTATAATTGTCGTCTTAAGTGTATTTTAATTTAATTTTCATAATTAATTTAAGATTTTTTACATCACAATAAATGGTAGATGGACATCATTTTATTTTCTATAATAAATATCATTATATTTTTGAAATTTTAATATTATTAAATATATTTCTTTTCCATTTCTCCCTCCAAACTCTCCCATACACTCCTGCCTTAACCCTCCTTCAAGTTCATGGCCTCTTTGTTCACTAATTGTTATTTATTTGAAAGTCAAAACTAGTGGCACTCCCTTCCTTTCCAGGTCTTCCTAACTCCCCCTTCTTTCGTATGATTCCCTGCACTCTGCCCAAGGTTTGGTTATGAGTCTCAGCATCTGCTTTGATACACTGCTAGGTAGAGTCTTTCAGAGGCCCTCTGTGGTAGGACCCTGTCCTGTTACTTGTTTTTTCCTACATCCAATGTTTATCCTGTTTGTCTTTCCAAGTTAAGTTTGATCATCTTACCACAGGACCCCCTTCTTGTTTATCTTCTTTAGGTGTACAGATTTTAGTGTGTTTATCCTATCTTATATGTCTAGTATCCACTTATAAGTGAGTATATACTATGTGTGTCTTTCTGCTTCTGGGATACCTCACTCAGGATGATCTTTTCTAGATCCCACAAGGACCAAATATATCTGGACACATGGGGACTTTTCTTAGACTGATTCTCCAACCAAGGACCATGTATAGATATAACATAGAACCTCTGCTTAGACATGGCCATGGCAGCTCAGTATCCAAGTGGGTACCATAGAAAGGAGAACAGGGACTCTCTCTGACATGAACTCTGGCTGGCTCTTTGACTCCCCCCCCTCACCCCATTCGAAGGAGGAGCAGCCTTGCTAGGCCACAGAGGAGGACATTGCAGCCAGTCCTGATGAGACCTGATAAACTAGGGTCAGATGGAAGGGGAGGAGGACCTCCCTTAGCAGTGGACTTGGAGAGGAGCATAGGAGGAGATGAGCAGGTGAGAGTGGGATTGGGAGGGAAGGCGGGAGGGGGCCACCACACGGGATACAAAGTTAATAAACTGTAATTAATACAAAAATAAAAATAACAGTATGTTAAAAAGGAAAGTCAAAAACTAAAATTTTTTTATAGAGAATGTTTCTCATTTTAAGACTTTGCATTAAAAATATACTACATTTAGAAATTATTAGGATATGAAAATATCAAGATGCATTGAAGAAGGAAGCCATATATATATATATATATATATATATATA
>CM053764.1:70186573-70249923 GCA_028658305.1 Pachyuromys duprasi
AAAGTACCCAACCTGTGATTGAGATAAAAATAAATAAATTAAAAAAAAATAAGAAAAAAAAAAGAAAGGTCAGGGATCCAATTTCAACAATTTAATGTAATTTTAATCAGCTTTTCTCATATTGCCTTGTAGAAGTGGAATTCACTTATCTTAGACTTTCATGAACATTCTGAGTACCAACTTACTGTATGGGAGAACTAATCAGAGTAGAACAGAATTTCAGAAGGTATTTCATTTCATGTAGACAGCATTTTGCTGTTTCTCCAACCTACATGTATATACTCATACAGTACCTGATGATACAGGTTGGGATGGAGGTGGGGGAAAAGTTAATTGATACATCTACAGACACACTCCTGTTTTTGAGACTTGGAATTTTATAGAAGAGAAAATGGAATCGTTATAAAGTCCAGAAGAACAGAAAATCTGTTAGATTGTGTCTCCTAGAAAAGACAGGGATGCTTAAGCTGTGACACATCAACAATATGGGTGCGTAAACAATGACAATATTTATAGACTCGCTGATGTGGAAGGAAGAAATTCCATATAGTCATGATCTGCTGAGAGAAAGAGAAATAGTTTTCTTCAGAAATGAGTCCCCTAACTGGTGATCTAGTTCCAAGCAATCAGCCCTAATTTCATGTTTAAAAAAAAAAAAGCAACACTAGACAGAGTCAGCATTTGTATTTAAATATATATGCATTTATACATACATATAAAATAACATTTAGAAAGAGGCCATGATTTTGTGAAGGAGTATCCACATGTTATGGTTACTTGTGAGTGGTAGAAGAAATGAAAGTGTGGTGGTATAACTATACTATAATAAAACATGATGTCTTAATTGTGAGTTGATATATTTTATGTATGGTTCTATTTATTACTTTTGAATTTGAATCTGGAGGTGTGTGGCAGTAAGAGTTTCTAAACTAAAATGACCACACTAAAGTTTTCTACACAATACTGATGCACCTTTTCAGAAGAGTTGCACTTGTGATACTTCCTGTAATTCCACACTTCGTTTTGAAATACCAATTCAGCCCAAAGATATAAGAGCAAATGGAGTTATATTTCCCTTATATCTCTTACAATTCACCCCTTGGGTAATCACTCTAAGCCACTTGTGGCAATTACATCAGCATAGCTATTTTCTATGTTACTATCAAACATCAAACTCAATTGTTTCACGTAGACAAATTTTGTGATAAACAGGGATTATAGGACATTATTCATCACTTTTCATGAATATGCAAAAGTACCCTTATTACTATTTTGGAATCTCCCTATATCTGTATGAAATCTGAAATTATTTTAAACCATGATACAATCAAATCTGCAAAGTTGTTACACATAGAAATCAGAGACACAGGTAGAAGGAATATTTTGCAGTCAAATAATAATGTAACTCAGCTGATGGTGTGAGGTCATTTCACTTTGCCACCTTTCTATACAGACCCACTTACTCTTATACTGCATGTCACTTTCAGTTGCTTTTAGACCATTATACTTGAAATAACTCTGAATGGGTTTCTATGCTCCATCACCTCCATATAGATAATGTCTTCTGCAACATGGTGGGTGACGGTTTTAAATATTCTCAAAGATTAATTTCACTAAAATATTCTACACTTCTATATTTAAAATGCATTCTATAACTTATCAATCTTCTGATGTTCATAGCTAATCTGTACTTAAAATAATTCAAAGCAAGTAGCATCATTATTTATTCAAATGTGTTCTCATTTACCCGAAAATATAGAGTTAAATTAGGTAATGGACAGAGAGAAAGTCACATTTCCATTTGTTAACCACAGGTTTATTTTCAACCTTGAAGCATAATGCAAAAATTAAGAAATATAAAGAAAGCACATGCAGACTTTATTTACTTGTAACAATCTGGCTTTGTCTACTTCAGTAAGTAATAATTTGTATTCCCTACATTTTTGCATAGAAACCAAATAACTTCTTTCACCTATCTTAGCAACAGTAAAACATAAACATTTATAACTTAAATCTCCTAGGAAGTGTTTCAATGTCCTCCTTTCAACACTAATGACTTGATGAGGTTTAGTAACATGAGTTAAGGAACAGAGAGTATGGAGCAGCAGTTGTGAGCTAGGATTTGAGTTTTGCTGGTGCAACATCTGAACAGCATAACAAGCTAGTTAACTATTCTGTGTTTCAGTTTCCAATTTGCAAAATGGTTTAGCAGGAATATTAAACTTTAACAGATGGTTGGAGCTTGAGATGAAGTCAAGCATGTGAAGTACATGTGAAACATATATTTATAATTTTACACCCTATTTGTCATTTCTATCCCCATATTGTACAATAATACAGTGAGTAGATTGTTTTTCAAGTCATTAAGATGGAAAAACTTTGCAGAAGTCAGTGTTAAAATTTTGGAAACTAGAAAAGAAAAGATACGGAATGGTCTGAGGTTCATAATGGCAAAACCAAGACTGAAATTTATTTAGTCTAAAAAAAAAAGCACTAATTAGTTCATTTGGAAGCAGTATCAGGCAAAGAGGAAATAAAAGAATTGTTAAATATATATGTTTCAGTTGAACTGAAAAGCAGAGTGGACACCCTCTCTCATGTCTGATTTTAGTGGAATTACTTTGAGATTTTCTCCACTGGAGATAATATTGGCTATAGGTTTGTGGTACAGAGCCTTTCCTGAACTGATCTGTGTTCCCTCTAGTCCTATTCTCTCTAGAAGTTTTATCATGAACGCATGCTGTATTTTGTCAAAGGACTTTTTGCTTCTGTTGACATGATCTCTTGATATTGATATGATATGATACTACTCTTATATTTGAACCCATTTAGATAATCTATTATATGTGTTGACTTACATAAATTGAACCTAGCATCTCCAATATAAACCAAGTTGATCAGGGTGGATGGTCCTTTGGATATAGCCTTTGGATTCTGCTTGTAAACACTTTACTGAGGCTTTGTAGAACAACTTAGCTCTCTAGTTTGATGCTGTTTCCCTACATCTTGTAATTACTGAATTCATATCCACTGAGGAGATTATAAAGGTGTGTGGATAAGGGATAATGGAGGTCTTTAGGCAGGGTTGAGACAACCAATATCATAACCAAACCAGGCCAAGTGACTTTCTGTGATTACTACATTCAGACAATGCAGACAACCTTGTTGGAGAATGGTTTTTTTTGCAGTGTGTATTAAAATGCTGATTTCTGAACCCAGACATGTGGTTGCAATCAGGATGTGGGCATTGTCATTATTACTGAAGCATCTCCTGTCTCAAATTTGTGTAAAAATTAACCTCCATCACCTCTGACTGCTTAATAAAGTGTTGAACAGCCTATAAAGGGGTAGGAGAGTTAGAGCAGGACTTCCAGTCCTAGGGAGGGGGTCCCAGGTAGTGAGTAGAGAGAGAAGCAGAGTCACCATAAGGGAGTCCCCATGAGGACATGGATGGAGCAGAAACAGCCAGGGTGAGACTAATATGGCAGTAATGCCTCATGTGGCTGGGAAGTAGTTCAGACCAGCATGGATGGGTTAAAATAGCTCACTATCTGCCCAGTTATAGGGCTTGAAACTCATTAATGAATATAATGGATTTCTGTGTCGTCATTGGAAGACAGAGCAGGCAAAGACCATATTTTTAATTTTACACAACCTGCACTCTTCCCCAGTTAGGCTACCACGGTCTGGTAAGGAACCTGCATTAGGACTTTCACAGTAAGATAATAGCAACAAGAAAGAAGACCTAAAGTTGTAACCAGAGGCACCAGTTTAACCTTCTGTAACCCTTCACCCATATCAAGTTACAGAAAAACACCAAGCAGACAAATCAAGGCAGCTGGACTTAAGCATGAGCCCCCAAGATAAACTGCTCTGAAGGCTAAGGAGTTCTGTAATATTTTTTTACTTTTTATTCCTCAAAAAGAAAGAGAGGGAGAGAAAATAAAAAGAAAAATGAGATAGAACACTTTAGATAACACTCCATACTTAAATAAAAGAATGCATTTAAAAGGAATTGTCACAGCTATGCTCAAAAATATATAAAAAAAAAAACATTCCACTCATCAAAAATCAGAAAACTAAAACAGAAAAAACGTAGTTCTTATGAGTGGAATATATTCTGGATAAAAGAATTCAGAGCAAGTATTTGAAAACAAAGCTATGAATTTTCCCCAAAATATTTCCTGAAATGTGTCTCTTTAGAGAAAAATGAGGTCCTACACAAGGGTAGTAAACCTATTTAGAACCAAACTTTAATACAGGTCTGCGTAGACTTCAAGTATGGAAGCAGGAAAGCTAAATGAAGATTCTATACTCCTTCCTCACTTTCTAATTGAAGCCTCCAGTCTCACAACCAGCTCTGTAGAAGACCACCTGCCTCATCCTGCCCCTGGCCCATTATGTCCTCATCCACAATGGGTCACATCACTCTTCTCCTCCACCCTTCCATTCTCATAATCATTGCTTTATCACAGTCTTCAACTCCAGTAAACACTCCTTGGTAAACCACCAGCCAAGCCTGCCAGAGAAACATGAAAGCCAGTAAGGCAGGTAAACCAGGTTCAGATCTTCATTCCCCTTCTTCTTCACTAACTCTAATCACCCAGTCTCATCACTGTAGGAGGCCACCTGTTGCAGCCTTTCCTTGCTATTTGCTTTCATTCCAAGGGTACTAAACAGAGCCTAGTAAAATATGATTTTCCTCCTTCTGCTGGACAGCTCTTTACCTCCCAGCCCATCCCCATTCTTAAGTATCAACTCCCAATACCCAGAAACAAGTTGTACCCAGAGCCCCTAGTGGGCAATATAATGGGATCCCAAAAATTTCTCTAACAGGCAACACACAGCCTTCTCACCCTCCACACTCTTCCTGATAATCGGGAGAATACATTAGAAACTGTGGAAATAAAACAGCTACCAAAGACAAAAAAGAATTTCAGTATCTGGAATTAAAGTCATCCCACACATGCCTAAACACAAGTATAAAAACACAGTAACAGCCAGGACAATATTTTTCCACTAGATCCCAGCAACCTTACCACAGTAGACCCTGAGAATCGTAACATATTGAATCACTATACCAAGATCTTAAAATAGTGTTTATAAATATAATAGAGATTTTTAAAGAGGAAAGGAATAATTTTCTTTAAGAAAGGGTCAAATAGAAGGGGAGGAGGACCTCCCCTATCAGTGGACATCAGGGAAGGGGCATGGGGGAGAAGAAGAAGGGAGGGTGGGTTTGGGAGGAGACAAGGGGGGGGCCAGATCCAGGATACAAATTGAATAAATTGTAATAAATTATGATAATAAAAAATTTAAAAAATCATAAAAACACAAACATTGGAAGGAATCAATAAAACATCTGAAAATGGGAATAGAATCACTGAAGAATCCAATCTTAGTGATACCTGGAAATTTAAAAGAATTAGAAATTGAATAAGAATATGAGAGACAAGCCTTATTAACAGAATATAAAAGATAGAAATTGTTGAAGACAGAACAGAAAAAATGAATGCCTCAGTCAAGGAAACTGTTAAATCTAACACTTCCAGATATCAAACATCCAGAAATATGGGATACCATGGAAATACTATAGCTAAGAATAATAGGAATCTAGGAAGAAGAAAACCAGAACTAAGGCACAGAAAATATTTAACAAACTCATACAAGGAACATTTCCTAACCTAAAGAAAGAAATGTCTATGAAGGTGCAAAAAGCACACAGAACAGCAAATAGATTGGATAAGTAATGGCATTCCCCTGGTCACATAATATACAAAACACTGAACACTCAGAAAAAAGAAAAATATTAAATCTAAATAGAGAAAAAACCAAGTAATATAAATAGGCAGTCCTACTAGAATAATACCTATCTTCCTAATGGAGAGTCTAAATGCTGGATGGGGCTGGGAAGGTGTAAAACAAATTCAAGGAACCACAGATACCAGCCCAGAATACTATACCCAATACAATTTTCAATCACAAAAGCTATAAATAAATAAATAAATAAATAAATAAATAAATAAATAAATAAAACAAAACAAGGTAAAATGAAATTTAAGCACTCTGTCTAATATAGCCCTAAAGAAGGGGCAAGAAAGAGATGAAGAGATTGTTGTACATATGTAAATTGATAAATGTGATCTGCTTATAAACAAATTGAATGACAAAAGTCATGTGATATTCTCAGTAGATGCAAAAAAGGCCTTTGACAAAATCCAATGACCTTTTATGATAAAGTTCTTGAGAGATTAGGGATTTTTTCAAAAAAAAAAAATCCATGAACATTGGTGATCTTTCTCATCTTTTGGCACCTTGTTCAGTTTCTTTCTTCAGTGTCTTATGTTTTCATCTTCCATTGGTTGTACAGAACAGGTGAAAGACAAGAATTTATAAATGCTTCAGAAATCAGACGAAATGATAGAGATAGAAAAAAGAAACACACACACATATATATAGCTAGCATAGAATTCAAACATCTGAATACTATAAAAACAAAAACTCAACTAAGTTAATGCAAAGTGTTTCCTTTTTAAAGTGTGCAATAGTTTATGCCTACAGTATCCTACAGGTGGGAGAATCAGTATGGATTTCAGTCAAGTCCAAGATACACCAGGAATTCTGGCTAGCCTGCGCTACAAAGGTAAAAACAAACCAAGACATGAAACAATGAATATCTATAAAAGACAAAGAAAAAATGAATAACTATAAAATAGAATGTTAGGTGAATTGTGGAGCCCCATGTTTAAAAGTTTTACTGGGAACACAGTATAATAGGCTAAGCCCATTTTTTAAGCATTATATAATAAGCAAACTATCTAATATTCTCTTAGAAAGAGGAAAAAAAGTTTACATTCAATGTAACCAGTACATCTTGTCCGTCCAACATCACACTGACAGGAAGATGTCAATGAATGCTTTTGATTTTATGAATAAAAATTACTTTCTATCCAGAACATTTCAGCCAAACCAAAGTTGAGAATTTCTCATCCATGTCAATCATGTATGGAAGAATAGGTATTTTCAGGCATAAAACTTGAAGGTTTTTTTTGTAATTTTTTTATTTTTTTAATGTTAGTTACAGTTCATTAACTTTGTATCCCAGCTGTATTCTGCTCCCTCATTCCCTCCCAACCCTACTCTCCCT
The DNA here is from genome assembly GCA_028658305.1 of Pachyuromys duprasi. NCBI lineage: Eukaryota > Metazoa > Chordata > Mammalia > Rodentia > Muridae > Pachyuromys > Pachyuromys duprasi. Next base: position 70,193,721 of record CM053764.1, read on the forward strand.
CCTTCATCTCCTCCCTGCCCCTTTCCAAGTCCACTGATAGGGGAGGACCTCCTCCCCTTTCATCTAACCCCCTTCAGGGGGAGGTGATCAAAGAGCCAGCCACTGAGTTCATGTCAGAGACAGTCCCTGTTCCCCTTATTAGGGCACCCACTTGGATACTGAGCTGCCATTGGCTACATCTGTGCAAGGGTTCTAGGTTATCTTCTTGCACGGTCCTTGGTTGGTGTATCAGTCTCAGAAAAGACCCCTGTGTCCAGATTTCTTTGTTCTGTTGCTCTTTTAGAGCTTCTTTCCCTTCCAGGTCTTTCTATCTCCTCCTTCTTTCATAAGATTCCCTGAACTCTGCCTGAAGTTCGGCTATGAGTCTCAGCATATACTTTGACACCCTGTAGGACAGAGTCTTTCAGAGGTCCTCTGTGATAGGCTCTGTCCAGTTTCCTGTTTTCTCCCTCTTCTGATGTCCATTCCATTTGTCTTTCTGAATGAGGATAGATCATCTTACCCAGGGTCCTCCTTGTTTAGTGTCTTTAGGTGTACAGGTTTTAGTATATCCACTTATAAGTGAGTATATGCATGTATGAATTTCTGCTTCTGGGAAATCTCACTCAGGATGTTCTTTTCTTTTTTTAATTAAATTTTTATTTTAATATTAGTTATACTTTATTAACTTTGTATCCCAGCGGTATCCTGCTCTCTCATTCCCTCTGAACCCCACCCTCCCTCCTTCATCTCCTCCCTGCCCCTTTCCAAGTCCACTGATAGGGGAGGAGCTCCTCCCCTTTCATCTGACCCTGGTTTATCAGGTATCATTTGGACTGGCTGCAAAGTTCTCCTCTGTGGCATAGTAGGGCTGCTCTTCCCTCGCTGGGGGAGGGGGGAGTGTCAAAGAGCCAGCCATTGAATTCATGTCAGAAATAGTCCCCTTTTCCCTTTCTAGGGTACCCACTTGGATACTGAGCTACCATGGGCTACATCTGAGCAGAGGTCTAGGTTATATCCACACATGGTCCTTGGTTGGAGAAACAGTCTCATAAAAGACCCCTGTGCCCAGATGTATAGACTGTTTCTGAGAAATGACTAGAATATATCCTGAAGCAATATACCTAGGTTAGAGGCAACAACAAAATAAAATATACTAGCGAATCACCCAGGAGAGAAGACAGAGTATTCCCAAATATAGGTAAAGTCAGATCCAACTGACTTGGCAACTCTATGGAAAACTAGTGTAATATAAATTCATCTACATGTTCAATGGAAATAGTTCTTTCCCCAGTAAGTGAATCTAGAAGGACAAAGACCATACATACACACACACACACACACACATCCCATACACACACATAACCCCTCCATGTGCACACTAAAATAAAATAAAATAAAATAATAAAACTACATTGGGTAGAAGCACAGTTCCAATATACTAACAAAGAATATTCTAGGTTGTCAATCATGTAACATCAACATGAGAGAAATTGTTCACAAATTTAATTTTGCAAAAGTTTTTACAGAGTAAGGAAACTAAACTAAAGTGAGCAAAGAATATACATGTCATCTGTATCTAACATTATAAAATTAAAATGCAATTCTATCAGAAATTATCGATAAAATTTATAATATTCATAAGTCCTGAGCAGGAGAATGCTAATTGTATAACTACAATTTCAGGGATATGAATGGAAGATGATCATTACATAAAATTATGGTTTGATGAGAAAATGAGAGACACAGGTGTCCTACTATAAATCACTTTCATTTAACAAAGTTAATGAAATGTAGTGATCATGGAGCAAAGCAGCAAAGGGTGGGCTTTATAGACTACCCTCACTTACCACAGCAGGAGCCAATGCATGTCACAAACTTACAGGTGAAGCACTGTCAGCTTTCTGATTTATTTAGAATTGTAGACATATAAAAAAATTCAGTAAAGTGATTACAAATTAGATTATAGTTGCATAAAATGAATAGGAAGATACAGGAATTATAAGATTTATTTAGAATCATGAATAACTTTGCGGTTATAAAATTTTGTGAATGTTATTTTGATACATTATCAATAAATCTTTGAAAATTAAATACATAATTAAATTCTTTCTAACATTCCTGGAGAATAAAAATGAAACAGAGACATTCGAAAGGCACTTATGGTCTAACCTAGTCATATGTGACATGTAAAGGGGAGAATGGTAGGCTCCCAGAGCTGGGTCACACCATCTGGATACCAAACTTCACAAAACTGTCTTCTAATGACATTATACTGTTTCTTAGGGTAAAAAAATTAAGAGCTCAATTTATACACAGTGAACACTCCCTTCTCATCTAAAATAACAAAACAGAAGTAATTAGAAAAACACAGCTTTTTATTGATTGAAAGCCACAATTTGCTTCTCGGACTTGGGGATGTGTGTATAATTGATCACATGTTATGAGTGATGGCTGCCATTTCTTAGAGCTTATAGTTCCTAACTTTGGCTAGTTTATAATATGTGACATTCAAAACACAAACAATGTCTCTGTGGAGAGCCCTTGTGTGTATATTGATGGCTTTATAATAAAACAGAGAGAATCAGAGATATGCATTCTGTTCATATTATTATTTTTTATTTTTATTTTTACTGCAGATGGTCTGTGTGTACTATAGACTTTGCAAGCAAGAATAATAGCACCGGAAACATTCCAACAAGTGTTCAGAACAGAGAGGCATTGAAACCTCATTTTTAAAATAAATATAGTAGTCTAGTAGTCTATATTGCTTCTCCGGAAATGGTGTTTTGACTTACACATTTCCTTTACAGCTGAGTTTTTTATACCTGTAATAAAAATTATAGACTCATGTATGCATATGTACATATGTTTAAACAAATAGGACATATATAATAGTATATACATGTAACATGATTACAATATAAAAGTGTATATATCCACTTTTGAAACTATTTAATAAATAACATTTTCCTTTGAATATGGTGTCTTCTTTGATAGTGAAACTGAATAGAATTACTCAAATTCAGTTGTCTCACTACAGAAATGAAAAATGTGCTAGTACATTTGTCAAGTATTATTTCATGCTTTTTGTTTATTTTTAATAAACAATCAAAAATATAATTTGTGGTTACTACCATGAAGATTCTGAAGGATTGGCAGAAGAGGAGACCATTGCCTGGATTTAGTGATTTGTTGATGCTTATCACACAATTTAAAGGTGCTGGGGCAAAATAAGAGAAAAAAAGATCAGAATAGTAACCCGGATTTGATCCCTGCGGCTCACACTCTGGAGAGAACAGAACTCTGAGAGTCATCCTCTGATCTCCTCACAAGGGTGATAGCATGCATATCACCCCATCTGAATAAACAAACAAATAAATACATGTTTAAAAAGTAAATATATATATACATATATATATATATATATTGTCAATTAAACTGTGTGTTACCCTAATTCAAAGACCAAGAGAGTAAGTTGAGATGGAGATGCCAAGAAAGTCAAGTGTAGCTTTACCCACACAGGGGGATCAAGTTTACTAAATAGAGTGGAGGTTCAACTGCCAATGCACCAGATGTGGGAACATGTATACGTATGAAAATCAGCCAGAAGGACAGTGGAAATTTCAATGCCATGAGGGCAATGGAGTATTACAGGTATGGCCTCACTTTCTATTTCATCACTCTCACTTCTAGTTTTTACCTCTTATTTGTTCCCCAGAAAGCACTTAGAATTGTTAAAAATATTTTTTAATGTTATGGTTTGGGACTTTAGAAGGAGCCTGATTAAGAAATCTACTGAATAGAGATCACAGATGCTTATAAGTGTCTTAAAATGGATAGGGCAATTTTCCACAGCAGAGTCACTGGCCAATATGTCTTCGATGATAAAACGGAAAACCCTTTTGTAAAGGACTAATTTAATATATCCTTGTTCTTTAGAGTTTATGAGGCATACAGCTAAAGTCTTATGAAACTGCATAGCTAGTTCATTTACCCAATCATGTTTAATTATTATCTGATTATGTCTTTGTCACAAGTAAATGAGCACAATAGACTAGATTCTCTTCTTTCTAAACTTCAGTGCATGTAAAAGTACTGAGTGGCCTAATTAATTTATAATCATTCTTGTGATTTTCAAATAAATGTCCTCCAAGAATGTATGATTTTAATTCATATTTTGAGAATATTTAGCATATCAAATTTGTCTTTGAATAAAATTGCTTCCTTGAACATGAAAATAGATAAAATTAATTTCATAATGTCCAAGTTTATTAAATTAAAAGTAATTTATAAGACAAAGTTAACAAAGTAAAACTTTGTTCAGAAAGCTAAAAATAAAATAAAATAATCAGGACATCATTATAAGAAACAAAGTATATAAAAAATAATTATAGCATGCTGTGAAAATGCCTGATATTTATGATCCACTTAGAATAATATACTAAATCAAAAACAACTAACTCTTTTTAAAATGTTTATTTATTTTTATTAATTCAATTTACCTCTCAGTCATAGAACCCTCCCCCCTCTCCTGCTAGTCCCACCCTCAGACATTCCTTCTCTCCTATTCCTCACAATAAGGGAGCCCTCCTACCCAGACACCCCAGCTCATCTGTCATCTGTTCACAAGGACTGAGTTCATCCTCCTTCTCCTGTGTGGCCTTGGATGGAAGTCCCATCAGAGGGAAGTAATAAAAAAGCTGGACACAGGGGTCTTTTATGAAACTATTTCTGCAACCAAGGACCATGTATGGATATAATTTAGAACTCCTGCTCGGATGTAGCCTATGGTAGCTCAGTACTAAGGTACCCACTTGGAATAGGAACTATTTCTAACATGAACTCAACGGTTGGCTCTTTGACCTGTCCCCCACCCCCGAGGGAGTAGCAGCCTTGCTAGGCCACAGAGGAAGACATTGCAGCCAGTCCTGAAGAATCCTGATAAGTAGGGTCAGATGGGAGGGGAGGAGGACCTCCCCTATCAGTGGACTTGGAAAGGGGCAGAGATGAGAGAGGGAGAGTGGGATTGGGAGGGAATGACGGAGGGGGCTACAGCTGGGATACAAAGTTAATAAACTGTAACTAATATTAAAAAAATAAAATAAAAAAGCAGGTAACATAGTCCATGTCAGAGATATCCCCCACTCTCCTTCTAGTAGGCTGACATGAAGCCTAAGATGCCCATTGGACTTCCTGTCTTGTGTATTGCTGTATTCCTATCCTGTACTATACCACGAAAATCTGCTTAGAAGTGAGTAAGTACCATGTGTGTCTTTCTGGGTCTGTGTTACTTCACTCAGGATACTCTTTTCTATTTCCATCTATTTGGCTACAAATTTCATGATTTCTTATTTTTTTAATTTCTTTTTTATACAAAGGAAATTTTGTACTTGGTCTTTTAGTTAAGATCTCTGAGCATTAAAGATAATATGAAAAATTAAACCACAAAAATCTAGCCTGTGAAACTAAGAAATCAATAACTTCTTTTGGTCCAGAAGTTCCTTGTAAGTAATTATAATTCCATATCATGCAAGTCTCATCCTAGTTCTCAATTTATTCTTTCTTCCATGCTGCAAAAGCATTTTGTCTCTTATGATGATTTTCCTAAGCACTGAAAAGAGTCAGCATGACTTTTTACTCATGTTGAATATATTTACTCTTTTCTCTCTCTTTTTTGTTGTTTTTTTTTTAAGTGTTTATTGAGGCCTGCTGAGACCTATACTACAACCAAAGACCATGAACGGAGAGGACCTAGACACCCTGCTCTCATAGGCTGCTCAGTGTCCAAGTGGGTACCTTAGTAAGGGGAGCAGGGATTATCTCTGCTGTGAACTCAGTGGCTGGCTCTTTGATCACCTCCCCTTGGGGATGCAGCCTTACCAGGCTACAGAAGAAGATGATGCACCCAGCCCTGATGAGACCTGATAGGCTAGGGCCAGAGGGAAGGGGAGGAAGTCCTCCCCTATCTGGTGACTAGGTTAAGGATATAGGAGGAGAAGAGGGAAGGAGGGTGGGACTCGGAGGAGACAAGGGAGGGGACTGTGCTGGGGACACAAAGTGAATAAATTGTATTAAATAAATAAATAAGATGTAAAGAAAAAGTGTTTATTGAGTTTGTGAGTTTCACGTCATACACCCCAGTCCACCTTATCACCCTGCCCCCTCATACCCACCCTCTTGCTCCTACAACCCCCATCCCAAAAGTGAATAAAACACACACACACATAAAATATAAATAAACACACATATTCACTTGCAGATGTTCATCTCGGTGTGTCATTGATCTGATGCAAGGTCTCTAGACTTCGTCACACCATCAATACTGACTCCTCACTGGACTCCTTCCTGTTATCCTGTTGTTGTCCTGTGTCATGGAGATCCTGCATCTTTGGATTAGTGTGACCAGCCCTTTCACGTGCTCCAAAAGTCCACAGGAAATGTAAAGTTTTGGGTGGGGTGACTCAAAGCCCTGAATCTGTGTCTGGATGGTAGCTGAGCTGCTCAGCCTCTTCCCTCTCCCTTATCTGCACCACCAGGGTAAGCTCTACAACACAGTTTCTGCTAGGCCATGCAATGCCATCATTGCAGGAAGCCAGGGCAGCTCTCTCACTCATGCCCTTGGGAAGGATCACCCACACCCACCCCTCCAGAGCCAGCACCACTGGGCTGCCCAGTCAAAGCTCTGGGGCCCCTCTCTCAAGTGCTGCCGCCAGTAAGTGGCTGCTCACCTCTCATAACCTTGGGGCGGGCTCACCACTGCATTCCCATCCACTGTGTTTCCCAAAGGAGGGGCAGGGCCTTTTGTCCTGCCATTGAGGAGCAGGGTCAGCTCTCCTGCTCTCATGACCTCAAGGTCAGCTCTCCCTGACTACCACATGTGGCAAGGTGCCATATGGAGGAGGACATAACTCCTGCACCCAAGCCATCTCAAGGCAGACAAGTGGAGAGACCAGCTCTCCCATGTGCATGCCCTCGGAGCCTCCTCACTCATGCCCCAGTCACTAGGGCCAACTCTGCTGTGCTGTCCAGGCTAGGTGTGGAGCCTGCTTTCCAGAGTGCGACCACAGGTAAGTGATCTCCAGAGTGTCTAAATCACTGAAGGCAGGGACAGTTCTACACAGCTCCTGGACATGTACATGGTCCCAGAAGTCTGCCTACACCAGAGACATCGCCATGGTCTGTAGTGGTAATATGAGCTGTGGACATTGACACCAACCGCAGCTGCTACATGGCCTTCACTGGCAGCACAGGCTGCTACTTCACCATTGCCTTAGGTTGCATGGCTGGCTACTCACAACAGGCTATTCCTCTATTCCTCTCCATCTTTGAATTCCATCTCTCTTCATAATGCCCCAACTGTTCTGCTTGTCTTTCTTGCCCATCTATCTACCACATACTTGCACATTGTAGTGGCTCCCACTGCAGGTCATCTGTGCATGTTAGGCCTCTATGTCACTTCCTCTGCTGGCTTACTGAAGTGTGGTGGCAAGCGGGCCTGTAGATGTCATGTGTGATGATGATAGAACCAAACACAACTAGAAAAAGAAATCTTTGAAATGATTACTGATGATATTCTGTCATTATGAAGGAGGCTTCCTCCAGCAGCAGATGGAATCAGAGGCCCACAGCCAGGCATTAGGAAAAGAAAGTCTGATTGGTGTTCCTTTTCCCTGGATATTAGGGAACTCCACGGAAGAGGGCAAGAAAAGATTGTAAGAGTCAGAAAAAAAGGAGGACACCAGGAGAATATGATCCACTGAATCAACTAAGCAGAGCACACACGGGCTCATAGAGAATGAAGGAGCAAGTATGGAGCCTGCCTGGGCCTGTACCAGATTCTCTATTATGGTTGTGAGCTTGGTGTTTTATGTGAATCCTAACAGTGGGAGAGGATTTTTCCCAAAATCTTCTACATGCTCTTGAGCCTCTTTCCTTCTTGTTGGGTTTACTTGTCCAGCCTCTATATGAGGGCCTTTGCAATGTCATATTGTATCTTGTTTTGTCTTGTTGGATATTGTCTTTTGGAGGCCCACTTTTTTCTTAAGAAGACTCAGGGGAGGCAGTTTGGGTAGAGGGGAGATAAGATGGGGCTGGGAGGAGTAGAGAGAGGAGAAACTGAGATTATGGTGCATTGTATGATAGAAAACTCTATTTTCAATCAAAAGAGAAGAAAGAAGCGAGCCAGATTCAGGAGCATTGAGAAGTGAGCTGATTGAGTGGTAAAGGTGAACACACAGTTTTAGATAGTGACTGTGACTGTTATATACTGACTCATACTGGCTAGAAAGAACAGAAGCAAGTTATACATGAGTAAGTAGAGAAATTGTAAGTAGTCATGAGATAAAATTATCAGTGCTGCCTTCCATAATGAAGAGGGATAATTTCTAAAGTGAAAGAATAAGAATGTCAAGAGGCCATCTATTTTTCATGCAGTAGAAATATTTAGTTGATATTTGGAAGTGTGCTGTTTGGTTAGATATGATTTAAGGATAGACACACATATCACATATCACATATTATGGCTACTATGCACTGCCTTACACAGGCCTAAAAATTATAGGACCAACTTACTCTGAAACCATTAGCAAAACAAAAATTTCCTTTATATATATAATACATTTATGTACTTATTTGCATATGCATATATGTTTAATACATATGCATAGATATCATACACACACACATATATATATATATAAACTTAGCCGATTACCAAGAGTTTATGGATCTTGGAGGAGTAACTACAACCACTACTTTATTAAACCAACATAATCCTTAACTACTTTAAAATATTTTCCCTTGTGCCTATAATGTACCATATGATTGGTGTATTCCTCACCATTTATCAAAGAACCATTTCTTTGCAACAGAGACCAGTACAGAAAACCGCAATCAATCAAATTGCAGAGTAGTATAGCCAGTTCTAATGGATACATTTACAGCTCAAGTCTCTCACCTAGGGCTCAGGGGTCATTGTGGCAAAAGATCCAGGAAGATTGTTAGAGCCAGAGGAAGAGAGAATTTGTAATAAGATTATGTCTCCTAGATATGTCAGAAGCTGTGTCTATGAAGGTTTATCAACATAACTGCTTAAAAGATGAGCTGAACGAGAACAATAGTAATAGACACAATAATATGCATGGGAGAAAGCCTGCAAGTGATAAACCTTACATCAAGAACTACAGACAAACAGGCAACTATGAAATATTGAAAATGTAAGAAATAGTTTTGTCCAGGGAAGAGTATGCAAATGGGTTTTCTAGTGTCATATGTTGAGCCATGAAAAGATACAGACAAGTAACATTATATACACTGATAAAGTTGTATTTATGTAATTAAGAGTGTGTGTATATATATATTCATACATATATACATATAAACATATACTTAAATATATTAGTATATATATGCTAATGAAAATAGTATAAATTTGAAAGAGATGAGAAGTGATGGGGTATATGGGAAGTTTTGAAGGGAGGGCAGGCAATGGGGAAACAAGGTAAATAAGATATTTAATATCACAGATGAAAGAAATAATTTTTAAAAAAATACTATGACCTCAGAATTGATAAAAACCTCCAAAACCACAAATGTTTTGTTACAGTGATGAGATTATCTTACAAAGAAATTTTTCATTAAAATATTCATCCTTCCATTCCATGAGTCAATAAAATCATCATGAGTTATACATTTCCTACATAATATCTTAAAATACTGTAAAATATAACACTTTTCAATTTCCTTAATCAAGGGATTATCTGTAAATAATGTCATACCTTGACCAACAAAATATATTCTTTTTTCTTTTATTTCTTTTTTTCTTTATTACAATGTATTCCCTTTGTATCCCAGCTGTAGTCACCTCTGTAGTCCCCTCCCAATCCCATCCTGCCTCCTTGTTCTCCTCCTCAGCCAATCAGGTCTCATCAGGACTGGTTGCACTGTCTTCCTCTGTGGCCTGGTAAGGCTGCAACAACCCCAGGGGAAGGTAATCAAGGAGTTCCACAAGGAGAGCAACAGAACCAAATAATCTGGGCCCAGAGATCTTTTCTGAGACTGATACTTCAACCAAGGAACATGCATGGAGATACCTAGAACCCCTGTTCAAAGGAAGCCCCTTGGCTGCTCAGTTTCCATGTGCGTACCCTAGTAAGGGGAACAGGGGCTGTCTTTGACATGAACTCAATAGAATATATTCTTAAAGTAAATATTCCATAAAATAATAAATTCTTGTTAGTGGAATAAGATACCAGTATGTTTAGGTCAGATTGTTCATAAGCAACTACACAAGAATGAAAATAGCAGCAAAATGATTAATAGGAGGAAATTTCTAGAATATGATGGTTGCTGATACTTAAAAGTACACAGATGAATCATAAGGTAACCTTTCAAATTATCAACTGTGCAAAGTTCAGCTAGTCAAGGCATTTCAGGAGATTCATTAATAGCTGATTTGCCTGACTGTTCAGTACCAGGTACCTAATGAGTGTATGCGAGGAACACATACTTTGACCGCAAAAAATCATTTAAACATGGATTAAACTTAAATTAAAGCTACTTTTCTAATCACTATGCCCTTTCAATTTAAATACATTATAATCGTGAGCAATGTTGATTGCTGAAGACAGAATTTCCAACTAGGAAGAGATAAATTCTCTTTTAATAAGTAGGTAATTGCATAAAATTAAAACAAGTAGGCTAACAAAATATGATAATTTAATGTTTGCTTTCATATAGTGATGCTGGAATCTGTTAAAGTGTATTTTTGAAAATATACAATTATACAAAAAAATCTGCTATGTGTGGAAAAATTTTTCTAATATTAAAAATGGGTAAAGACCTATTTCAATATTATAAAAATTACCTGGCTTAAAAATGTCTGTACTATCTAACATTTAGTGATTACCAGCTGCGTTAGACACTAAGTAAGCTAAGATATTTAAAGGTATTTAATTTGTTTTTTTTTTACAATTTATTCATCTATTTATTACCATTTATTCACTTTGTATCACTACTACAGCACCCTCCCTTATCTCCTCCCTGCCCCACACTCCCTCTCCCTTCTCCCCCCATGTCCTTTTCCTAGTCCACTGATAGGGGAGGTTCTCCCTCACCCCCCTACTGTCTATCTGACCCTAGTCTATCAGGTCTCATCAGATCTGGCTGCATCATTTTCCTCTGTGGCCTGGCAAGGCTGTACCCCGTAGGGGGAGGTGATCACCGAGCTGGCTTGGTATGTAATTTCAATTTCAATATTGTTACTTTCAATATAATTATATGATGAGTCCAATATTATCATTAATATTATCCCAGCCGTAGCCCCCTCCCGCATTCCCTCCCTATCCCGTCCTTCCTTCCCTCATCTCCTCCCTGCACCTTTCTAAGTCCACTGATAGGGGAGGACCTCCTCCCCTTCCATCTAACTCTAGCTTATCAGGTCTCCTATTTTATGAGACTGTCTCTCCAACCAAGGACCATGTATGGTTATATCCTAGAACCTCTGCTTGTATGTAGCAAATGGTAGCTCAGTTCCCAAGTGGGTATACTAGTAAGGGGAACAGAAACTATTTTGGACATGAACTCAATGGCTGGCTCTTCGACCTCCCTGTCCCCCGAGGGAGGAGCAGCCTTGCTAGGCTACATTACATTTCTAAAGCTAGCCAACAAGGTCTGTTCCTTGATTTGTCCACTTCCTTCTCCTGAGGATGACTAACAAGGTCCAGCTATCAAAGCGTTGAAATCTCATAATCAAAAGCCTCCTTTGGCTCATCTAATTAATATGCCCAATTAAAATGAAACATCTCTTCCTAATACAGGGTTTCCCCTTATACCTTTATAAACAGTCATTGACTGTGTGCTATTTCTGCCTTCTCTATTCAGAGGCAGTCCTTCGTCCCCAGAGACAAATACTACTCCTCCCCCTTCCTCATGTCCCTTCCCCTTTTCCTCTGTCTTCTGTGTTTCTCTTCTTTCAACTGTAAAAAAAGCCTTATTGAATTGTTCTTTTTTACTTTTTCTTTCTTTCTTTTTTATTATTTAATTATTATTTTTATTAATTATAGTTTATTCACTTTGTATCCCCCCTCCTCCCTCCTCCTCTCCCAATCCCTCTCTCCCTCTTCCCCACCTGTGTCCCTCTCCCAGTCCACTGATAAGGGAGTTCTCCTCTCCTTCCCTCTGATCCTAGTCTATCAGGTCTCATCAGGAGTGGCTCCACTGTCTTCTTCTGTGGCCTGGTAAGGCTGCTCCCCCCTCAGGGGGAGGTGATCAAAGAGCAGGCCAATCGTTCCTGTCAGAGACAGTCCCTGTCCCCATTACTATGAACCCACTTGGATACTGAACTCCCATAGGCTACCTCTGTGCAGGGGTTCCGACCATTTCTATGAGTGGTCCTTGGCTGGAGTATCAGTCTCAGAAAAGACCCCTATTCCCAGATTTTTTTTTTTTTGATCTGTTGCTCTCCTTGCAGAGATCCTGTCCTCTCCAGGTCTTACTATCTCCCACTTCTTTCATAAGTTTCCCTGCACTCTTTCTTACAATTTATTCAGTTTGCATCCTGGAGCAAATAAATGACCTTTGTGCAGAGAATTTGGTCTTGGGGCTCCTGGGCCAATTCTTTTCCTTTGATACATGAATGAAAACAAAAACATGAAAACTAAGAAAATATTAGGTTGATATCAAACCAAAACATCTAAGCTCATTAATTTGTTACATCATATCAACCATAGAAGACTGCCTTATAGCTTCTGCTGTCCCCACAAGAGGCTTTTTGAAGTTAGTAATAGCCAGACACAATAAAACTTAATATAATGAAGTTTTAAGCATGCAAGTCCTTACTTATACCAGACACAATTCTGGTACTCCTATTGGTGCTGCCCATTTTTTATTTGTAGTAAAGAGACTTCTGTATTATTTGATTTTTATAGAGTTTTACTGTACAGAACTATCAACATGAATGTCTATAATCAGGACAAATAGTATGATTTTCGACTTTGTATCATCAAATTGATTGATGTTTTATTTCTAACACATTTAACCTGTATGACAATGAAGCAACAGCATTAGAATGATACATGGGATCAAAACACACAAAAGCAGCACTTTTATTTTTAAAGTCAGTAACTGGAAAATATCTCTATGTTAGGCAGCAACATTCAGTTCCAAGTTACAATGACCAACTACAAATTGACATAAGTGGAGAAAGTAAACGCACATGAATGTGGTTTCAGAAACAGTATCTAGCCATTATCCTTAACAATTATTTGAGTTGTCAGCTCCTATGCTTCTGACACAGATATTAAAAGTTGATCAGAAGAAAGAAATCACGTGAAAGGAGGTGACATGAATAGTTTGCGCAATCCTGATTTTTAACACAGTTCTGTCGTGATAAGTTTAAAAAAATGTTCATATCCATATATTTTTTGTAATTCAATAACTACTGAAACAAAAAAATTTCTGAGATCAGTTATTCTCGTGAAAACCTTTAGTACATAAAAATAAAATGTTTTGGTATTGATGCAAAGCTAACAGAATGTCCTTTGTATTGGGCTTAAGAAGTGAGAAGTGTAGCATGCAGAATAGCAGTTTTAGATCTGATCATTTGAATCCTTGTTGGAAGCCATTAGCATTTCACAAAGTAGAGACCTGGAGATTATGCTTTCCAATCTCACATTCATTTTTGATGTTTGGGTTTTGTGATCTAATGAGGCAAATAAGGATTCATTACACTAATGCTTTGCTTTAAAATTATTTTAGTCTTAAACATATCTGTCTTTTTAAAAGATCACTCATCTATTACATACTTATAGTCCTCATAATAAGAATTTCTACGGTATATCCGCAAATAATTAATTAGATGTTCTAAAATGTTGCCATGCACCTAGTATTTTAAATTAGATAGATATAATCAGAGTTATATTAAGAACTTAGAAGAATATGCAATACACAAGATAGAAAAAACTCCTGAATAAAAGGTCAAATCAAGGCATACCTTAAATTCACTTGAGCTGTCCCAGCACCCACTTTCTTAGTCAATACATCTAAGAAGACAAACATGAAGCACAGACGGAACGAATCATACATTTTCAGATTATTCAGGATTTCATCAGTGAAAAATACTGAGCTGGTTTAAGGAAAGGACAATAAAACGAGCTGCTAAAGTTTTCTCTACATTGATCTGTTCCTCAAAGGTCTCATTGAAAATATTCTGTAATTTCTCACAAATATTGTGACAATGGTGACAATGTGTGATTCTTAGAGTCATTGTAGGTTAGGATCATGGGTAATATACACATGTGTGTGACATTGCATTATTGTAGGCGGGACAGGAGGGACAAACAATGCCATCATTAAAACTACTTTTTCAAACTCTGTTCCCCTTTCCAAGTTCTCCTTTGCTAGCTTATGAAATAAATTGTGAATAAAAAGTAGAAGCAGAAATCAGTGGGAAACCAAAAATAAAAATATCTCAGTGACCTGATATGTAGTGAAGAAAACTGATCATGCAAAGAGTTTTATGCTAACTTCTTCAGATAGGACTTGTCAAAGTCGCATGTCATGCTACTGCATGAGGGAGACAGATGTGAAGTTCAAACGTGAAGCGCTGGAAAGTAAGAATCAATTTACAGTAAAATGCTCAGTTTATATCAAATGTATGCAATGCAAAAAAAAAGATGTAGAAGCAGATTTGCTTAACAATTTTCATATAAAAGCTCTAAATCTTGACGAACCCAGTGGACTGATCAAGAAGAAAGCGAAGAATGTAGGGAAAGCTGGAGAGTCGCTGAACCCTGTATGGAAAATACCTATTTTATACCACAGGTCCTGGGCCAGTGGTAAGCCCTTTCAGATAGTATAAATTTAAAGTCCCACAGGAAAAACACATCTAATAGTGTCAAGGGTTTGATTTGATTAATTTGGGTTGTCTCCCAGCACTAAAGATCAAACATAGAGCCTTAGCATAGTAGGTGTACACTACAACAAACAGCATATCTCTGGCATTAGCAAGGATTTTGTGAAATATTTTATGTAACTTTAGCAAACCTTTTGGGTAAATTAGTAAACAAGGTACAAATGTAGAGAAAAAGAATAAAGAAAAATGTGAAATTATAAGATTGCTTTGTTTTAGCTTATTAAACACCAAATATAATTTTTGTTTTGTTTTGTTTGTCATTAAAGAAACCAAAAAAAGGGTTAGAACTAGAGTTGCATGGCTTGTAACTCAGTGCCAAAGAATGTTATAAAATTTATCCTCTGTGACTGTAACAAAAAACACAAGCTAAGGCTCACCAGGTATTCTACTTCTATTATATTATGAGGTGATATTTAATATGTTAATGTAAGGATATATATGTGTATTTGTCAGTATATATACAGGTATGTACACATTAGTATGTAGGCGTGCACTATACTCTTTGACAATAAGCCTTCATGATGGCATCACCTTTGAGAAAGGTCCATTATGGTTTCAAAACTATTGCTTATGAACACTTTTCCAATAATTGAAAAAGATGTTAACATATCAAGCATGACAATGAACGTGAATGCACTTTCACATTTTTCAGGAATGCATTTTGGCATCACCGGGCTGTCAGTACCAATCTATCCCACAGCTTGTTTGCATTCTCCTGTGCGGTGCACTTTTGTCAGCGTTTGTTATTGTTCTCAGGGGATCATTTTCTCTCTCAGGTTCTCTTCCATCTTGGACCAAGGAAACAGCCTTTGAGAATTTCTGAGATGCAGAACCAACTTTTAGGTGACCTTTTTTCAGAATGTGCTGTGGAATATTTATGAATCAAAGCTTAGATTGGATTATAGTTTTCTAATAGTTTAATAAACATTTCCTTGTGATAGTATAGGAGAAACAGAGTTCATAGGGGTGAGTAAACATTTTGTTTAGACTTAAACCTGAATTTATATTAGATGAGTTTATGTTGGTAGTCATTTAAAATATTTAAAGAAATGTAATTAAGGTCACAGATCATCAGACATCTATTGTGACTTATTTGTGCTTTACCTAGGAGGGATTGAACAAAGGTAAAACGAGCATTTCTATATACTGAAGCAAGAATGAACAAGTGCACACATGAAAAGCCAGGTTGTATTTAATGAAAAAGTTAAAGCAGAAATTATAATTCAGAATGAATATTAAAATGTATACAGTGATGCAGTTTACTACTGACATCCCGGGACCTGTCAGAACAGCGCTTAAGTAACAACCAGTGCAATACATGACTCCTCCATTACCTGGGGTGAATTGTTTAACCTAAGCAACATTTGAATTACCCACCTAAAAGTATAATGAAAATCTCACAGAGTTACTGAATACATTCAGAGATCTTAATGCCTGGTAAATGCTTATTGTTCTTAAAATGCAACATGAGGACGATTACAATAATTGGCACTGGTGATAGGGCTCAGGACACACTAATTTAAGAAAACATGTCACCCTGGTATTTGAGAAAACAGAATTAGGGAGGCCTGCCTCATTTTTCCTTGTGCAGCTTTCCTGACTGTCATCTTCACTAGAGCATCCTCCTTATGTCCCGAAAGGAAGGAGCAAAATACAAATACAAATGAACATGTTTGTTTGAAAGGGAAGAAGAACCAGGCCTCCTACTCACACTCAACCATCAGCTGTTTTTAAGTAACATGCTTTAGCCCAGCCAAATTTTCCCAGGCTGGCCTACATTCCTAAATTACACCTAGCATAAAGAACCCACAGATTGCCCTGCTTCAACTCTGTCTTATTTTCAGGAGGTTCTCATGACATATAAACTTTATAATAATTAAACTTATGGTTTCTTTTATTAACTGGATTTTTAAAGACTTTCCTTTGAATGTAGAATTTAGTAATGAGCAGAGCAAATTTCCCCCACTATAGTCACCACTTTAAGTACCTCTCAATGCATAGGGTATTAAACCTTTGCATACTAGTCTTCCTATAGAATGTTCCTAGTGCAGAGCTCACTAACAAAATGTGGTGAAGTATCAAAAGTAAAAGTTAGGGAAGAAGATGAGGTGATGAACACCTGTAATCAAAGCACTGGGGAAATGACAACATGAGGTTTGGGAATTCAAAGTCATCCTCAGCTGGCTTCAAAGCTATCTTGAGATACAGAACAACCTGTCTCAAAAAGAAAGAGGGAAAGAAACGTTAAGAGAGAGAGAGACAGAGACAGAGACAGAGACAGAGACAGAGACAGACAGACAGACAGACAAAAGGCAAACGACCTTTACTCAAAAAAAAAAGTAAAAATTAGGTGCTTCCTTTAGCTGCTAGGGTGGAAGGAATTGTTATGAGACTGGAATTGTTCTTTCTAGAGGATCTGGGCTCAATTGTTATACCCACACAACAGCTCATACTGTCTATAACTCCAGTCTTGGGACTCCCATGTATTCTTCTGGTCTCACTCATCTGGCCTCTTTGGGAACACTATACACTTGGTACATATATAAACAGTCAGACAAAATACCCATAAAAACAAAATAAAAATAGAAAAAAAATAGAGGCTAGTGAGACAGTTCACGCTAAAGGAACACAAATGGTGAGGTTGGAATCTGAATCCTCAGCATCCACATAAAAGCTGAGGGATCCTGGCACCTCAGCTGAGCTCACAAGGTAGATGTGAGGGATCCTTGAGATCCAGCTGGCTTGCTAGCCTAGCAGAACAGGGCGACCCTGGTTCAGAAAGTGACCGTACCTCAGTAAATAAAGTGAAATGAGATTTAGGAAGATTCCTGAGGACATTCTCTGGCCTTCACATATATACACAAAAATAAAAATGAAAACTTGAGCCGTAGCAGTGAACACTGAATGTTTTGTTTGCAGAGAAGGGCTCTTTAACACAGTGCTCTTAGGACTGGGTTATCAGCTAACCCATTTCTTGTGAGAAGAAATTACAGCTGGAAAAACAAAGAGCACAGGGGCTGGAAGAAATAATGATATCCAATTAATTTTCTGCCTGTCACATCATGATATGTGTTAAGCAAAAGCTGATCTTGTTTGCCATATAAGTTTTTATATGTGAGAATAATTTTTAAGTCAAATATAAATGCTTAAAGTTTATACAGTAAACTCCTAGGAGCAGAAAATGCAAAATTATTATGGAAAATAAAACTGGCCGGGGATCTTACAGGTTTTCCCTGTAGTATCAATAGTAGTTTATTTTTATCCTTGTTTATCATTTATACATTTAAGAGAAAATATAAATATTATGCTGCTTCCATACTTCATATTTCACAGTAAATACTAAATCCATTTAATTAAATTATTCTAACACATCCATTAAATTTATTTTAATTGCTATGATGTATATAATTTTCACATTAGTTAAACTGACTCCTATAGCTTATAAATGAGGTATATTTGTGGTGATGCTGGTAGTGTTGTGCTTCACCTCTCATTTATCAGATACACACAAGTTGCAGTAGATCTGTACCCAGTAATTTATGGGAAAATGCCATTACAGAAACCCATTTCTATATTCTATAGTGTCTTAGTTAATAAATTAACCCACTATTTACTCCAATAATAATGTGTGCGTGAGTTTCAAATTAATGCAAAATTAAAATCACACTTTACCTGTGAAAAGAAATAGGCCTCTGGATGAGAATTACATTTGTCTATTATAATAATCTCATAGTTTACTTATAAGTATAAGTAAAAATAATACCATGTATGCTATGAGCATCTGATAAAACCTTCTGATCCATTTACTCAAAATACCAAACCAAGAAAAGATACATCTATTCAGTGTCATTCAAACAAAACTAATACCAATCCAATGGAAAATATAAAATGGTAACACATTACTTCTATAATAAACTAAATATAATCTAATTTTATTCACTTTTATAGTATTGATTAGTAGTAACTAAACTTTGCTTTCTAGGTGCTAGATTTTAAAACACAATGTACTTAATCTGAAAATATTTTCATGCTAAAATACAAAATTTTAGAATATATGCATATATACAATGCATACATATAAACAGTACAGTAAGAATTGTACTAAAAGAAGACCTATAAAATATAATTTCATATTGTGAAAATATTGTAGAATAACAAAGATTGCAAAGTCATACAATAGCACATTTTCAGAATTCCAAAAATGGAAAGAACAGACAAGCATGGTTTCCATAAGATCAGGGGTTCAAATCCAAGCTATTCACAGGTATTAAGCCAGCGAGAGCCACACAATGTTACCCTGTCTCAAATAAACACTAAATAAGTAAATAACTTCAAACACATGTTAGAGACATGGATTACATCACCCTTAGGGAACATGCCAAGTGTGTATCTGAAGATACATTTGAGACATGTCAGGAAACTGCTCATAGAAAGTCATGGTATTTAGTGTAACAGAAAAGATCTGTTTTCTGCTGTGATTTTTGTCCAATAACTGGCATATTACCATAACTAAAGGAAGAAAAAAAGTAAAAATGACAAATTCCGGAAACGGTCTTATGAAATTTTACACGGTTCCAATAAATCACAGTGGGAAGGAAATGAATTCTAAGAGAGAAAATGAATGACTATTCACCACAGCCAACAAAAGGAAATGCAGAACTCTCATTCAATGGTCTCTATGAAGAAAGAAATAGTGGAAAATAATTGACACTATGAAAGTTTTACTTTTTTTTTCAAATCCAAAATTGCTGCTTTCTTTAGTATTATATCGAACAAGAAACAATTTACAGTTAAAAATTCTGTTGAAAGTGGATTGACTTAGATTAAACATCCCTTAAAAGTAGGAAGTAAAGTGTTACTGTATTCTTGAATATGGAAAGAAACTGTTTCACAAAACCCAATAGAGGTGAGCTTTGAACTATAGCTCACTCAAGGTGCTAACACCTTTTTCTTACTTCCTGAAGTGTTTGACAGCCTACAACTCCCTCTTTTTATGACACTAAGAGGTAAACTGATCTGTTAGGAGAATTACTTACCAGGCTGTCAAGAGTTCACTTGTCTCTCTTTTCTATATAATTTTCTACATTTTTATGACTCCTTCTAAAAGCACCTGGATTGCTTTTCAACAATTAGTCTCCTGGGGAGTAGTTAATTGGGTCCTGTCAGACAGCTAATATTTATGACAATGGAAGGTAAATGGCCTGTTGAAATGCAGCCCGCTGATCATTAATTTCACTGCTTGGAGGGAGAATCACAGTTTACACACTTCCTTTGAAAAGTGTTAAAAATGTATGCATGGGATTCTAAAACAGGTTTTAAACTACCCAAAGGATTTTTCCCCCTTTTGTTAACAGGATTTCATAGAAAATTAAAAAAAATACACACACAATAAAAGCAGACCAATTCCATGTATTTCATATATTTTAACATATAAACAGCCTTGTCATAATGAATTGCAATTACAATGTATAAAAAAAGACCTCTTATAAGAAACATTTTTGAAATAAAAATTCAAGAAACTAAGTTCCAGTATTTGTCTTTTGTTTTTATACAGAATAGTAATTTTCATTGTCATATTCTAAAACACTTATTTTTGTTGATTCTCCTCTCCTCCTTTCTCCCTCTTCCTTCTGATGTCCCTGTTGCTTTCTCCCTATAGTCGCCTGCTTCCTGCTCTTGTCACAGGTATTCTGTTGTCCACCCCCACCTCTTTAGATATCTCTCTGTATTGACTCCTGGATACTTTTCTAACCTCATATTCTATGCCCACACTATCCATATAGACATATATATAAGCATTAAAACCTAGTTTCTGCAGACGAGAGAAAATATGTGGTGTGTATCTATCTCTATATAGGAAACTTCAGTTAATATAGTAATTCTATACACTTATAGGCATCCCTGATTGAAATGCCTTTACATGTTCAATGCTGTTTGATTCTTTTTTATTGCAGCTCTTGAAATATATTAAGCCATAAATATAGTAAGTCATGCTCTTGTCTTTCCTCAAGCTAATCCCTGTTAAAATTTCTATACCTTCTGTATATTTCTTCATTAAAAGTGGTAAAAAGTTATGTCATTAAGAGAACTATAAATGATTAAGCCAAGTGTGGTTACTTAAAACTTTAATTTCAGTGCTTAGGATGCTTAAGCAAGTGGGCTGTCATGACTTCAAGGCCATCCTGGATTGTAGAGTGACACCCTATCTCGAAATTAAACAACACACACATACACAGGCACACATACACAAATGCATACATGTGTTTATTCCCAAAATAATTCATGGATATTAACAGCATCGAAACTTGATGTTTTTAAAGATATGATTGGAGTGGGTAGATATTTCATGAGATAAGATCCTTGCTATTGACAAAAATATTTGAATTTTAATATGTATCTCTTACCATCTATCATTAGCAATTATTAAATATGATATGAGGTTTGAAGGCAGAGCTTCTTTCTGCAGTAACTATGGTATTCTATAAAACTTCCTGACATCAAACTTCATCTGCTAGCTAAGACGCTTCCACAAGTTTGCTATAAATTATCAAATTAAAGAGCATTACATTTTCCACTACCATGAAGAAGTTCCAAATAGAAATAATTAAATCTTAATATATAGGAGTTCAGGTCAAGAAACATGAAACACTATTTTCTTCTAGGGAGAAGCTATAATAGAATTAAATTAAATCTAATAACCATAAGATCATTTGATCTGATTTGAACATTTCAGTGAAGAAATCAAATACTGACAGTGAAATTTGTTCCACTATCTAGCAATTGAACAGACTATATTCAACTTATCAGAAATAGATTTAGTTTTTAAACTATATGCATATGCACAAATATATAGTAGCATAAAGAGAAGGCAGCTACATTTGGAGAAAGTCTCTTTTCTTAGTTCCTTTAATGAAAATAAAAAGAGTTTTACCATGTAGTATACTTTGATTTTGTTACAAAATTGTCACCATTAAGCAAGTTCTATTCAGAAGGCTGGTCATTTCTGTAATGCAGATACCCCAATATTCTCATGATTACCTAAATAATCCAAACTTTGACCTCTGAGGAATTTAAATATTTATGTATGTGTCTTCTCTACTTTGGAACTTTCAACATCTCAACTCCTTCATGAAACAACTTCAAAGCTCAATAAGCTCAAGTGAATGGGTAGGGCAAAAAGAGGAATAACCAAACCAAACCAAACTAATAAATGCATTCCAATAATTCCTTTTTTATTTTAATTTTATTTTCTGCACAGTTTATTCATTATATACCCCAATTAAAGCCCTCTCCTTCAACTTCTCCCAGTTCTACACCCCTCCTCTGCCCCTCTATCCACTTCCTCTATTCCAATGTAAGGGGAAGTTCTCCTTCTTTGCCTTCTGCCCAGAGTTTGTCAAGTATCATCAGGAGTGCCTGCCTCTTCTTTCACTGTGGCCTGGTAAGGCAGCATCATCAGGGGCAAGTGATCAAAGAGCAGGAAACCAAGTTAATGCCCCTGCTCCCCTTACTCAAGAACCCACATGGAGACTGAAGTGTAAAAACAGCTACCTATGAGCAGAGTTTCTAGGTCCTATCTATGTAAGGTCCTAGGTTGGTACATCAGTCTCTGCAGGACCTAATGCATTCAGATATTTTAGCTTTGTTGGTTACCTTGTGGGGCTTCTGTCCCCTCCATGGCCTTCTATCCCCAACTCCCTCTTCTGCCATGAAACTACCCGTGCTCTGCCCAAAATTTGGCTGTGAGTCTCAGCATGTGCTTCGATTCACTAGTGGTGGAGCCTTTCAGAGAACCTCTATAATAGGCTCCTATCTTGTTTCTGCTCTTCTAACTCTTCTGGTATATATCCTGTTTGTCCTTCTGAATGAGATTTAAGTACCCTTCCTGCGGTCCTCCTTAGTGTTTAGCTTCTTTTGGTCTGTGGATTTTAGTATATTTATCCTATATTATATGGCTAATATTGCTTATAAGTGAGTCTATACGGTGTGTGTCTTTCAGCTTCTGGGATACCTCTCTCAGGATGATCTTTCCTAGTTCCCACCATTTACCTGCAAATTTTATGTTTTCCTTGTTTTTAATTGCTGAGTAGTATTCTGTTGTGTAAATGTACCACAATTTCTGTATTCATTATTCATTTGGTAACATCTAGGTTCTTTTCAGATTCTGGCCATTATGAATAAAGTTGCTATGAGCATAGTTGGGGAAATATCCTAGTCAAACGGTGAAGCATCTTATGGGTATAGGCCTAGGAATGGTATAGATGGATCTTAAAGTAGCACTATTCCTAATTTTCTGAGAAAGCCATAGGTTGATTTCAAAACCAACAAAATTCTTACAGACCTTGAAAGAACAATTTTCAATTTCATATGGAAAAACAAACAAACAAACAAAAAACTCAGAAGAGCTAAAACAATCCTCTACAATAAAAGATATTCTGGAGGTCTCTCCACCCCTGATCTCAAGCTGTACTATAGAGAAACGGCAACAAAAACTGCATGCTACTAGCATAGAAACAGAGTGGTAGATCAATGGAATTGAATAAAAGACCAAGAAATAAACCCAAAAAACTATGGACACCTGATTTTTGACAAATATGCCAAAACTATTTAATGGAAAAAAGATACCGTTTTGATCCAATGGTGCTGGTCTAAATGGATGTCCACATGTAGAAAAATGCTGATAGACTCAATATCTATCACCCTGCACAAATTTAAAAGAATGTAGATCAAAGAACTCAACACAAAACCAGATACACTAAATATGTAGGAAGAAAAAGTGGGGAAGAACCTCAAACTCCTTAGCACAGGAAACAATTTCATGAATAGAACACTAACAGCTCAGGCACCCTAAGATCAACAATTAATAAACAGGACCTTGTGAAACTGAAAAGCTTCTGTAAAGCAAAGGACACTGTCAACAGAGCAAAATGACAGCCTACAGACTGAGAAAAGATCTTCACCAACCCTACTTCCAATTGAGGTATAATATCCAGAATACATAACAAACTCAAGAAATTAGACACCAACAAACCAAATAATCCAATTAAAAAATGGAATACAGAGCTACGCAGAGAATTCTCAACAGAGGAATATCAAATGGTGGAGAAACACTTAAAGAAATGCTCAACATCCTTATTCATCAAGGAAAATGCAAATCAAAACAGTTCTGAGATTCTATCTTACACTTATCAGAATGGCTAAGATCAAAAACTAAAGTGACAACATGCTAGACAGGATGTGGAGAAAGAGTAACCATCTTCCGTTGCTGGGGGGAGCACAACTTTTTAAAACTACTTTGGAAATCAATCTGGCACTTTCTCAACAAATTGGGAATATCACTACCGCAAGAACCAGCTACACCACTCCTAGGCATATATCCAAAAGATGCCCCACCATTCAATAAGGATATTTACTCAGCTATGTTCATTGCAGCTTTATTAGTAAGAGCTAGAATCTGGAAACAACCCAGATGACCCACAGTAGAGGAATGGATACAGAAGTTTTGGTACATTTAAACAATGGAATACTACTCAGCTATTAAAAACAACAAAATCATGAAATTTGCAGCCAATAATTCTTTTAACTATCCTGGAGCTAGATGCATTATGTATAAAGTCAACTGACATGAAGCCTGGCAGCATGCCTCTATAATGTCTGCATTTCTTCAGAGAATTTCTACATATAAATTAACTAAATTGATAATTTAGAAAGAGATAGCTTACAGATGAAGACATGTCTCTGTGGTTAAAAATACTTGCTTTAGAATCAAGTAGAATGGAACTTACATCCCATCATGTCTTTAACAACCCAGTGTGCTAGTACTTGGAAGGCAGAGATAGGTGAATATCTGTGAGTTCAAGGACAGCCTGATCTACAAAGCAATTTCCAGCACAGAGAGGCCTAAAAAAATCTAAAACCCTGTCTCAAAACAAATAAACAACACACACTCACAGAAAACCGTATCCCACAATCACTTGTAATTGCAGCTCAGAGAGATTCAATGCCTACTTCTAGCCTCCATATTCTTACGAAGAATTGTGTATCAGCTAACAAACACATTTTGCAAACACAGGCCCACAAATACATAGAATAAATATTTAACAGTACATTTTTTTACTTAAAAATGATTGATTTTCATTTATTATTCTATCAAGTTAAACTTTGAAAAACAATATATTCCAATTGAGATTCAGTTTTATAGTTTATTATACAAGATGAGTTATCCAGCTCATTATTAAAATACAGAAATAAAAGAAAGCAGGCTAGCCTCCAAGAGGGTTTGTAATGTATGTGTCTAAACTGGCTAGTTCTAATGAGAGAACAGTACTAACCAGTGCACAAGCTGTTAGGTCTAATCATTAATGTCTCTACCAGCTTTGCTTTTAAGACCACTAATATTTTCAGAAGATAGTAATACATGTCCTCATTAAGTGTTCCCATTTTCTTTGAATTGTCTGAGAACTCAAGAAAACAACACAGATATAGTTAGCAGAATATGAGGGAGAGGAAGAGATTACTCAAAAATAGAACTAGAGAATTCAAGAATGTATTAAAAGTTAACACTTCTGAATTTTGTTTATATTTAATTTTTCATTAATACCTCTGTATTGTGCTCCTGTAACACTAAGCCACGATGGTGCTGTCTGTCATCTCTTAAATTTTGAATAAATAGAGATACACAGAAACTGTTCAAAGTAAATTAAGAAAGAAAAGGGCAAGGAGTTTGATTCTCTTCTAGATAGCTGGAAAATCAATAGACAAGAATTGGATCTAGAAAGGGAACTAAAGATTTAATTTGGAGTTAAGAAGATAGTGAGTGAGGAGAATTTATCTGGGTTCTGCAAAATAAAGGGGAGAAAAGCTAATGCGGAATCCAGATAAAGTCAGATGCCTATGGTGAGTCTCCAGGCAGTGAAATCTGTTCTGGGAGCCTGGAATTTATCTAACAGTCAGTTCAGAGAGGCAGTAATAGACTGACAAAGCAAGGGAGCAGGGCACAGCCATGCTGCTCACCACCCCAAGCTTAACCACCATTTACAATCAGAATTTTTTGTAAGGCAATTTATAACCCTTTTCATTTAATACTTGTCTTTTCTTTGACAGATATAAAACTGTAGTTCACAGGAAATAAAAAATAAGACACGTATTAGCTTTCAAACCTCAGCATGAGTTATTCATTTTCCAAAAAAAAAAAAAAAATGAGAACACAATCTAATCATTATATGAGTTGATGACCAAATAGTTCTATTTACTGAACTGAGATTCCTAAAGATTATTGCCTCTTTATATTTTTATTATATGTCAATGTCAATTTACTTTGTAAATATGTAAGGAATTCAATGTTAGTTTCTCCCAAATTGTCAGATCAGTTAATTTATATTTTATATCACGTGAGAATTTTTTTTTTAAGAAATTGGTTACAACCAAAACGTTAAAAAGAAACAAACTAAAAATAGCCTTGATTTGATAATGGGATTTAGGTCAATGTTGAACCCACGCACAATGGTGGTCCCATAAGACCATATAGCAGAGGGGAGAGGGTATAATAATAAAGGTGCCGCCGGGTAAATGTGAGGTGGACACAGTGCCATGTGTCATTAACACCAGCGCCATGTTGGAGGAATTAAGTAACTGAGGGAGTAATAGCCATGCCTCACTGGATCAACAGCATAGATCAAAAGATGAGATCTGTGATCCTGTGAGGCCTTATTTAAAAATAAAAAATAAAAACGGTAGAGAGTGAAAGAGGAAGACTCTTGGGTCAACCTATGGTCTCCAAAAACCATATGCACACACATGCATAATCCTCCCCCTCTCTCTTTCACTCCGTGTCTTTGTGTCTCTGTCTGTCACTCTTTCACACACACAGACACATACACTAAAAAGTAAATGAAGTGTCACCAATGAGATTGTAAACACATAAGCTAACCAGAAATGATATTAAGGGACATGACACACTCTATGGAGAAAAGCCAATGAGGTCTCAGCACGACACACAGACCTACAGGATACTGGGACTGGGAAAGGAGAAGAGGCCTTCTCCAGGGAGGAGCGCACCAACTGGCTGTCCAGTGCCAAGTGGTCAGCCCTAATACACATGCAAAGTCATCAGAGTCATCAGTATATAGAATGAACAGATTATATTATGAATATGTTCATATACATACACAGATCTGCACATTAAAAAGTTAGTAAAAATATAGAAGATGAATTTGAAGGAGCCAAGCAGCATATAACATGAACAATAGCAACTGAACAATATGTTCGAAAATTTTTATGTTTTTCAAAATCAGACTGTATATTCTGTTACTGATTCTAATAGAGTTCAGGAGCTAAAGCCAAAACTCTGCTGATAATTTTTGTATGAAAAATTTCCACGTCAGCCAATCCAAATAAATATGGCTTAGGACACTTCACTGTTATAAAATTTTATCACTTTATTTTCCAAGTTCTTAAAATTTATTTATTTGAAAATTTCATACATAAAATCATTCCTATTTTGTCTTCCCTCTAGCTAATCATGTTCCTACCCAACTCCTTAAATTCATGACCTTTTCTTCTTTAATTATTCTACATATAATATATATAATACACCTATAAATTTATTAGTATGATTTGCTAAGTTCTTTCAATGTTGCTGAAATATATTTAGCGTTGACCTTTTAAAAGGAGGTAGCATAACCAGGGTCTCATCCCTAAAGAAAAATGATTTGTCTTACTCAACAGCCATTATATCTTGTAACTCTTTATCTATAAGTGCAGCTTTATGAAAATTCATCCATCCATGTTTGGATGTCAACAGGTGATTGTCACTTTACAGGTCTTGTCTAGACAAATGCATTCCTGAAATTAACTGAGTACAGTGTGCTTTTCATAAATAGAAGTCACTCTCTTATAGTAAATAACATGATCCTCCCTCTCTTACAGTTTTCCCCATTTTTTAATGATGTTCCCTAAGTTTTCATGTGGTGGTTGTTTTGTAGATGTATCAGTTATGATTTATTTATATTTTATGAATTTTATACATGTATCCAATAAAATATGACCATATCCACGCCCATAACTGGTGTTCATTTCTGTACCATGATCTCAAACTCCTATCCTAACTTTAGTCCTCTTCAACTGTTTTCAATAACCCAGTAATAGCAGTCAGAGATGGAGAATTAGTATGTAATTCATCCACTATGATATTTTTGTTTTTATTTGTACATTATTTATTACACTTTATTCACTTTATAGCTCAGATGCAGCCCCCTCACTCATCTCCTCCCAATTCCACCCTCCCTCCCTCTTCTCCCTGTATGCCCCTCCCCCAGTCTCCTAATAGGGGAGGTCCTCCTCCCCTTCCTTCTGATCCTAGCCTATCATTTCTCATCAGGATTGACTGCATCATCTTCCTCTGTGCCTGACTGAAGAATGACAAAATGTAACTTGAAGGTGTGTTACAAAAAAAGTGTATGCACAGTTATTAGTTATAAATGTAGTAAATCCAGGGAGCAATTTTGAGAAACACAACAAGTTTACTAAATCAAGTAGAGATCACAGTGATATGAAACAAGTTTACATGCTCCATAGTCCAGGATGAGCATAGAAGAATGCAGCTGATGAAGCAGAGTTCAGAGGATGCCTAAAGACTAGCAATATCAAATATTTAAAAGAAGTACATGCTGACTCAGAACCAAGATTTAAAATGTGGGAGCGGAGACTCTCCATAGAGCATGGGAGAAGAGCAATCCAGATCTGCAGCTAAAAGCAACAGGCCTTTAAAAAAACCTGAATATGAAGAAAAAGTATCGTGGAGTTGGACCTTTGAACTTCAAATGTTGGCTTTAAAAGTTCTTCCAGCATGAACTCAATGGCTGGCTCTTCGATCTCCCTGTCCCCGGGGAGGAGCAGCCTTGCTAGGCCACAGAACAGGACATTGCAGCCAGTCCTGAAGAGACCTGATAAGCTAGAGTTAGACTGAAGGGGAGGAGGTCCTCCCCTATCAGTGGACTTAGAGAGGGAAAGGGAGGAGATGAGGGAGGGAAGGGGAGATAGGGAGGGAATGCGGGAGGGGGCTACAGCTGGGATACGAAGCTGTGATTAATATAAAATAAAAATAAAAAATAAATACATAAGTAAATAAAAAAAAAGTTCTTCCAGGTTTTCTGAAAGTTATGTTAAACACACACAAACACACATTCACACACACACACTTCAATACATATACAAAAGTAGATACAGTCACTTGGTGAGAAACCATTCTTTGTGAAATACATACTTTCAAAGGGGCCCTTCAACTTTTTTAGTCTCTATTTCTACTTACTGATTTTTTATTCTTCTTTCATATAATGATATGAGACCGCAGCTTCCCCTCCCTCCTCTCACTTCCCATTTCCTGGAAAATACTCCCACTTTCTCTTTTCCCCAAATTCACACCACTCCTTCAGGGGCAAAAAGGGGGGGGGGGCTCCCAGTGATATCAGCCAAACATGTTATAGCAAGGTGCAGTAAGGCAGTAATACTAGGCATAAACTTTCATATCAAGGCTGTATAAAACAACTCAGCATGAGGGAAAACGTTCCATGAGCAAGGAAAAGAGTCAGAGTTTACCCAGCTCCCATTGTTCAGAGTTCAACAACCACAGAATGTATCCAGAGGTCTAGCTCCCCGTGATAGGATAGGACCAAACTAGCCACAAAACCTAGGACCCACAACCTATCCTGCCTGCAAGACACACTGGTGCCTACAAGACACAATTGTGGCTAAGAGCTTGTGGGAGAGGTCAACCAATGACTAGTCTAACTTGAGACACACTCCATGAAAGGAAACCCATGTTCAACATATGGTAAGATCTGGAAGCAGGATGGCTTAGACACCTAGAACCAAACATGACTGACCAACAAATAACTAACTAAATAAATAAATAGAAAAGAAGACCTTTACTTTAATTTTAAGCCCTGATAGTCTCAGGATAAAGGTTAAATCTAATGGTAACAACACTTTAGTGCTAATTATGACTTGAGGTTTTGTTTGTTTTTTTTTTTTTCTGTCACAGGACATTCTTCTTATAGCCACTTGCTATGTTAGACATTCTTTTTGAGATTTAATGACATTAGAATTATCAAGAATGTTCAACATGATGTAGCAAGCTTATATTTATTTATTCATTCATGAGCAGACATGGGTGACCTTAAGAATGTCTGTAATAATGAAACCTGGTAGGCTGGGGTCAGCTGGAAGGAGAGAAGGCCCTCCCCTATCAGTGGACTGGGGTAGAGGGATAGGAGGAGAAGAGGGAGGGAGGACAGGATTGGGAGCGGACAAAGGTGGGGGCTACAGCTGGGATACAAAGTGAAAAATTGTAATTAATAAAAAAAATAAACAAATTATAAAAAATAATGTCTGTTACGCCTAAAAAGGAGAAGATTATAACTATTAACCTTTATTTTTCATAGTTGTGGTTGAATTCCAGTGCTTGAATTGCTGGATCCAGTTCTTAGGACAGCACTAAATAATGGTCCCACTATAGCTGTACAGATTCTGGAGCATACTGTCTTCCAACGAATCACCCTAAACAAATTAAGTTACAGCTAAAATAGGTGTTAGGCTCTTTTTGCTTCATAATTGCCAAATTACAGGCGTGATATTATAAGTGCCATGAACAAAGATCATGGATTACTTGTATTTTAAGTAATTAAATCATCGGAGGACAAAGTCCTAGAAGCTCTTTATGGAGATAATAGGTTTATTATTATTTATGGTTAATGGCCTATTATTTCTAGTGTCTTCATGAAAGTGTGGAAAGCACATAGAAAGAAAAATAGGGAATAAGGAACAGGGGAAACATTGTCCTCTGCAAACTAGATAATTTTCCCCCCTTGCATTGAAAAGGTTGGTAGCAGTGGCACCTTGGTCTAGGTTCCAGACCTGTGAGACAATTTATTTCTGTTCGCACAATAATTTGTGTAAACTTTTATGCCAGCCCTACAAAACGTTATAATAATATCAATAACAGCAAGACTAATACAGTATAACATTTTGTAAAATTTTGATGTCAAATCTTTTTTTAATTAAATTTTATTTATATATATATATATAATTTTTATTTTTATATTAATTTCAGGTTATTTACTTTGTATCTCAGCTGTGGCCTTCTCCCTCATTCCTTCCCAATCCCATCGTTTCTCCCTTATCTCCTCCCTGACCCTCTCTAAGTCCACTGAAAGGGGAGGTCCTCCTCCCCTTCCATCTGACCCTAGTTTATCAGGTATCTTCAGGACTGGCTGCAATGTCCTCCTCTGTGGCCTAGCAAGGCTGCTCCTCCCTAGGGGTGGGGGGGTGTCAAAGAGCCAGCCATTGAGTTCATGTCAGAGACTGTCCCTGTTCCCCTAACTAGGGAACATACTTGGATGCTGAGCTGCCATGGGCTATGTCTGAGCAGGGGTTTTAAGTTATATCAATGCATAGTTCGAACCCACTTGGATACTGAGCTGATGCCAAATCATTGTAATGTAACATTTAAAAACTATACAAATGAGAGGTAATGTTCCAGAAATCTTGAGGGCTAATATGGGGTTCAGGCTCTCTGTTCCTCTGGAAACTGCATAGGAAGAGCCATGCTTACTTCTCATGCACCTAGTCTGCCTTTATTCCTTTGACCTTACCATCATCACTGTGGCATTGGATTCTATGCACAGATTGTTTTTTTTTTTTCCTGAATTTGACCTTCCCACAGATGCTAATGATCTTATGACCACATTGGTAACATGAGATAATCACATATGCCAACTTCTGCTTTCCAAATAAAGTAACATATGACAGATCTAGGAATGAATATAACCTTTTTGGGAATTAACCTATCTATATCTATATCTATATCTATATCTATATCTATATCTATATCTATATCTATATCTATATCTATATCTATATCTATATCTATATCTATATCTATATCTATATATATGGCTGTAAGTGTATACATACATACACACATATATATACAAATACATACATATATATGTACATATTTGCTCTTACTATAGATGAACAGAATGATTAGCATACACAAACAATCATGTAAGTACTTCATATTAAATATCTTTTTAATAGTGTCTCAACTACTTTGCACAATGCACACTATTGAATACTCACTTTATCTGAGTGTTTAAGACTTTATATTTCTATAAATTCTTTGTTCCAGTCTTCTTAAGTTAGATAATTAAATGCTACTTATGTTTTGATATGACTCTTTTATCCATAGTTATATTCTTTGCATAAATGTACTGCCTACCTACTCTAAGTTTTGCATATCAATTCAGCATATCACATGCCCCAAACAGACAAAAGATGAAATAACATAAAGCCATCCCTTTGTGTGATCCTATCAGAATAGGATAAGGACTACAATACAAGAATTAAATCTGTCTAGAAGAAAGGAAGAGTATTCTCAGATGATACAAAAGCATAGTAAGGGCTACTATATCTTTAACTTAAAAATCTTTTGGATGGGCAGGATATTGAGTGGGACATCTGAAACTGAATATCAAGAATATTCTACTTCTGTGCTACTTGGCATCAGGATGAACTGAATAGTGAAAAATGACCTCAAGAACACAAGCTGAAGTTGTGGTGCCAGAACAGAGACAGAGACAGGTCTTCATGAACAAAAACATAGAGTTAGAGGCAATCACAAGAGGCTCAACTTTCATCACTCCTGAGGAAAACCCACAACATACACAGAACTTTGAAATAGAGATTGTATTCCTGTGGTTTGATAGATGGGTTCCATGAGGGAAAATAAATCTGAGTTATACTGAAATTGTCTTTTTTATATACAAATGGATTAACCATGGTGATGTTTCACCATTTGTAGTTTAAAGATCAGCAGCATAGTCAGTTTTAATATATGCTTTATAGTTAAACCTAGTTTAGAAAAGACACACTTAAATTAGGAAGATATTTGTTAGCATTTTTAGCAATACAACACTCATATAAAAGAAAATAGTACTAAGCAATTGAAAAATAAAGAAATCATGTAATGTGCAGGTGTCGTGAGAACTAGAAAAGATCATCCTGAATGAGGTAACCCAGAAGCAAAAAGACACATATGCTATATACTCACATATAAGTGGCTATTAGCCATATTATACATGATATACATACTAAAATATATAGTCCTAAAGAAAGTAAACAACAAGAAGATCCCTAGGGAAGATGCTTATTCCTCATTCAGAAGGGCAAACAGGATAGACATCAGAAGTAGGAGAAGACAAGGAACAGGACAGGAGCCTTCCACAGAGGATCTCTGAAAGACTCTACCCACCAGGGTATCGAAGGAGATACTGAGACTCATAGCCAAATTTTGGGCAAGTGCAGAAGTCCTTCTGGAAGAAGAAGGAGATAGAAAGACCTGGAGGGGGCAGGAATTCCACAAAGAGAACAACAGAGCCGAAAATCTGGGCCCTGGGCAGCCTGCAGAGACCTATACTCTAATTAAGGACCATGCATGGAGAGGACCTATACCCCTTGTTCAAAGGAAGCCCATTGTCTCTCAGTTTCCAAGTGCGTTCTCCAGTAAGGGGATCAGGGGCTGTCTCTGACATGAACTCAGTGGCTATCTGTTTGGCCACCTCCCCCTGGTAGGGTGTAGCCTTTCCAGGCCACAGAGGAAGATGATGCAGCCAGTCCTGATGAGACCTGATAAACTAGGTTCAGATAGAAGGGTACTAGGGAAGGGCATAGGGGGAGAAGAGAGAGAGGGATGGGACTGGGAGGAGATGAGGGAGAGGGCTGCAGCGGGCATACAAAGAGAATAAAATGTAGTAAATAAATATATAAATAAAATCAAATTAAAGACAAGTTTTGAGAAATTTAGCTCATTGGGTAGTAAGTAAAATTATATATTTTTTCATTTAGAAATTTAGAAATGTTCAAATAATTGAGGTTAATTAAATTTATTTTAGGTCCATGTACATTTTTAGTGCTCATATTAAATCTATCATGTGCTGTTTATAATTTCATTAATTGAAGGAAATCCTTAGTTACAAACTCCCTACTGACATCTTTAAATGTACACACTTGTTCAAATTTTCACCTTAACATCCTAGACTCATACGTAGATACCTTCTGACATATTCTTAACAAAAGTTTTGAAATTACTACCCCACTAACTCTTGAACTTCTCTAACTTCTTTAGCAATCTTTTCTGTATTGTTGAATGCCAAATCCATTCTTAAAATATGTACAACAGATATATTGAAATTGTAGGAATGGTGTAGGGCAGTGGAAGAGAGAAATGAATATAAACAAAGTATGCAAATGTATGTATTAAAATGTGACAAGGAAACCCCTTTTTTGTATGTTAATTTTAAAAGTGATGCATTTCTGATGCTCCAACACTCCTTTCATCCTAGTTCATGTTAGAAAAAAATTTCCA
Organism: Pachyuromys duprasi; assembly: GCA_028658305.1. Taxonomy (NCBI): domain Eukaryota; kingdom Metazoa; phylum Chordata; class Mammalia; order Rodentia; family Muridae; genus Pachyuromys; species Pachyuromys duprasi. The sequence goes on from CM053764.1 coordinate 70,228,037, forward strand.
ATTTTTCTGTGCTTGCTCTTCTATATATATCCTAAGCTGGGACAGTTTTTACTACATTCATTGACATGGAGCCACAGTCTGCAGGACTATTGCAAGAATTTCCCAACGTAGCACTGTGTTTCTGTGCTTTAGACTATGTTCCAGATAAATTGATCAAATTGTTTCCGACATTACGACTCTTCAGTTGTTTCCCATCTTTCCAAGTAGAGGAGATTTTTTAATTTGTTATTAGCCAGTGTTTTGATTTCATTTCTATTACTTGTGATACCCCGCGAATTGCTAAACAACGGCAAAGCATGGAACACTGTTTCATTCATATAATTAGTAAAATGAAGTTCTGTCCATTCTCACTGCTTCTTTGGGAGGCAGTATCGGCTACTTCGTTCCTTCGTACATCACAGCGCTCGTACCTTTTCTGTGGCTCCACCGCTAAGCAAACGAGTACCCATCCTTAAACCTCATTCTCTGCAATGTGTTTTTCCTTTTTTCAGTAGAATGAAGGCTGGACTGACCCTCTTCCAGTCCTGAGCAGAGTCAATAAGGCTACGTGGTATCAGTCATTTATTCCTTGGCCACTGCAATATTTAGAATATGCCCTGCTGTTCCTAGCACAGTGAAACGCATGTGAAGAAAATGATTCCGGCCACCCACAAAACTGCCATGAAGAGACTCCCAACCACAAAAACCCGAAATCACTCAGCTTGGCCAAGCCACAGGCATTTAAAAAGAATAAATGATCATTGTTTTAATCCACTGAGTCATGAGGCAGTTTGCTGTGCCAAACAGTGAAAGAGTATAATTATTTCCAAAACATTTCTTGGTACTTGCTAAAGAAGGGTTTTTCTATAACTTAAAAAAATAAAAACAGTTCAATAGAATTTAAAAATAAAGACACATTTTAAAACAAAATGATAACAAAATTATAGTAGTTTAATTACCAATAAATCATCTGCACAAGCATATGAACCATACATGATGTTAAAGACTTTTTCTGATAAAGAAGTCAGAATAAAATCAACAAAAAGAGTAAAGATTTGTAGCATTCATTGATATTAACATTTTATTGTTCTACAAAGAATCTTGCTGTATGATAACTGTAATCTTACATTTTGCATAAAAGAAATCAATTTTCAGAATAATAAAAACAAGCCTTTAGAAAGCAGAATGAAGAGAAACATATGATTTCTTAGACTCTAAATGAAAAAACTTGCTTGCAAGCCTCTGAGAACACTACCAGCAAATAGCTTTCAGCCACAAGAGCTTACTAGAATCAAGCTGACAGCACCCTCAGGGCCCATTAAGGGAAGATATAGAAGAAATAACCAGTTATTGAAACTTTTATTAGGGATTGTCATAAAACATTCATTCAAAAACCTTCAGCAGTATCATACCAGGATCATTATTTGAAGCTCAAATTGTTCATGAGTTATTAAGGTGATAATAAATCAGAAAATGATATTAGAGGTAATTGGCTTAAATTCCCATTTGTCCTTGTTAAATATGTACATACTGCAAGAGATTTTGTTCTTTATGTGAACTTTGAAAGGATCTCTAAATAGAGGCCTCCATTGGATAATTAATCTCTTTTCTCTTTCCAGACCCAAAACAATAATCAGACCTATATCTGGGCCTTGGCTCTGTCCTTTGTCTGCAAAGAGAAAATATCCAGAAAACTATTTCAGAAATCCCAAGCAGAAATTAACATGGCATATTTCAACTGTTAGGCATTTACAAGTTCAATGACATATATATTTATGAATCTATGTCCCCCAAATTATTAATTTGTCATATTGATTTTTCTTTCATACCAAGACCTGTGCTCTCTGGAACTCAGCACAAACACTCACATAGGATTTAGCTGTAGGATTTAACTGTGCATTCAGACCCAGCAAGGGGTCAAGAGGGATTCCCTTAAGAGAATTAACACCTTTAAGTTTGCTAATGTCCAAATAAATAAATAAATAAATAAATAAATAAATAAATAAATAAATGCGGTGAGCATTGTTATTGACCTCTACAAAGCATTTTTGATATTCATACATGTTTTGATCAAACCTATCCCCTATTTCGTAAGCTATTATCATCACCTGTCTCACCAGCACCACTACCTCCTCTCCTCTTCATGTGCTCCTTTTAAATAATGTATCCAAAGGGTCTGTTAAGAGTTCACTATATGTGCATTGGTTAGAGCCGTCTACTGAAGCATAGATAACCTTACAACTTTTACCCTGAAGAAAAGTGACTTTCCTCCAGAAGCAAACAATTCCCAAAGGCTGCTCAAGATTAGGATATCCTGAGGTCCTCTCTCATCCATGCTGGGATTTTCAGCTGCATTGGTCTTGGGTTGTTCTCCTGCATGTAGTCAAATACCAGCCACTGTGAATCACATGTGCTAATCTACTATATTGTTCCACAACACTGTTTTACTTAGTCTTCTTCTCCTGACCTCCACAACCCTTCTGCTTCCTCTTCCAGCATAAGAATTTGGGGGGGGGGGACTTTGTGATATAGTTGTACTATATAGATATAAGCATTCTACACTCATATTCTCTTCATATTAACTGATTTTGACTCCCTGTAACAACAACAATCTCTTGCAAGAATAAGCTGCTCATATGAAAGCTGAAAGATATGCTTATCGATGGATCTCAAGATAAACTTAGATCGCAGTTGTCCATTAGCAAAAATTTGCAAGATTCATACCCACACATACCCCCCCACACATGCAAACAAACAAACAAACAAAAATGACCTCAGGGTAGCCAAAAGAGTCTTGACAATAAAAGGACTGCCAGAGATGTTACAACTTGAGATTTCACATTAAACTACAGCATTATAGTAAGCAAAACAACATGGCACTGATATCAAATGAGACACAATGACATCTGGAGTTTAGAGTATGAAAAGCACTAAATAAATTCAAACAAAAAAGCCAATTTAAAACTTTGAGAATAGAAAATTATTTTTAAATTTTATTACCTGGAACAATGCTATCTTAATTTTTCCATGTTTTATGACTCAAGTATGTGGTATCTTCAAAAATATGATCTTACTATCAAGTTTTGGATAATAACCAGGAGCATTTGCATAGATTGTAATTGTTTGGTTATCATTGCAAAGCCATGTGTTAGCTACATCAAAAGCTGCAGTGCATTCCTGGAATAGTCATCTTTATTTGTTAGTTTCTGTATGTATATCTGTAAACAAGGAAGTTTTTTCAGTATGAGTTTTCCATAGGATATTTTTGAAAAAATATTAATATTGCTTATACTTTCCCTCCCACTCCAACTAATTCTTTCCTGTTCTATATTTCTCCTTTGAAATGTTATCTTGACTGTCAATTTTCATAGTTTGAGAAGGTGCTATTCATGCTACTGGAAGATAGAAGGAGGCATCAATCACATCCAGCTTTGAAACCTGTGAGCTACAATAATTAGCAGCCTAACAAATCATACCTATTGGTGCAAAAGTGGGATGAATATTGTGGGAATAGCCAATAAGTCTTCTTACTAAATATAAGACTTGTTTAAAGATGAAATCCATGCCTGGCAGAGATTTGGATCCAATAATCCTTGGCTGGACAGACCATATGACTTAGGGGAGAACCTACTACTATTATTCTGCTAAGCAACAATGTTCGTAATGAGGTATCATCACACACATATTAAAGCACTTCTCAGCTCTCATCATAGAACCTTCAGTTTGCACTACATAACAATCAGGATAGACTACAACTGGCTAAAACAGAATAAGAGACTGTAGAATGTTCAGCGCTAAAGGGAACATACAGAACACAGAGATCATTGCCAAAGAGAAAGGCAAATGACTGTAAGTCTAAGAGGTAGTAGATGACCATAAGGAAACTTTTTTTTTTTTTTGGACACAGAAGGAAGAAATTACAAAAATGCTGGGTGAAAGGATGGAAAGGGAAATATTTATTTCAAAGTTGGTCAGAAAGCTAACTGTAGAAATCAGTGTGGAGATTCCTCAATAAAAGTGAAATAACTATAGCCAAATATCTAGCTATACCACTATTTGGCATGATCTCAAAAAGACTTTGTAACTTACTACAGAGCTACTTGCTCATGTATGTTCATTGTAGCTGTATTCACAACAGTTAGAAAATGGAAGCAGTGTAGATTCCTATTGACATATGATTAAATAACAAAATATGGTTACTATACACAGATATCATTGTTTGGCTACAAATAATAATAAAATTATGAAATTCCTAGTTAAAGGAAAGGATCTGGAACAGCAATTCTTAGTGAGATGAGGCAGACTCAGAGAACAAAGGCCACATGCTTTCTCTCATATGGGGAGTCTACCTTTGAATCTTTAGAAATGTGTGTTTTTGAATCAGAATTCTACAGAAAGTATAAAACTAGCAAGGAAGTAAGGGGTGGATTCCAAGAGAAGATGATAGAAACAGGTAGCGTGAAGGGAGAAAGAGGAATAATGCAAGAGAGAAAAGGACTGGGAGATGTGAGTGAAGGATAAAGGAAGGAATACACAGAAGGGTAAGTTAACATCACAGATGTTTCAAAACACCATAATCAAAGCTAACACTAGAATTGTCTAACCTTATAAGAAAAAACAACTCCCCAAATTCCAAGGGCATCAAATAAAATGTAGGTGCCAGCCCCATACAGATCACTTCTCTTTAAGATATGGCTATTGTATAGGTTTGGACAGTGAGGATTAGGTTTGAGAAGGCTAGATGGGAGTTGAGTTTCTTGGTTAAACTTAATGGTCAACTTGAGCAGATTTAGAATAACCTAGGAAATTAAGCAGGTACAACTGTCAGAATGTTTCCAGTGAAGATTACCTGACCTAAGAATTCCTACCCTTCACTGGTTAGAGCACGGGTTCAAAACCAGAAAAAAGTAATATGGGAAAGAGAAGAATGCTGGCCCTGAGTTGTCATTTCCTCTTTTGCAGCTTATTGGCTTCCCATAAAGCAAACAATTCTCTTATGCCACATTCTTTCAGCATCTTATGTTGTGTGCTGGATCAGGTGACCATAGGCAAAACTCTTCAAAACCGGAAGAAATAAACTAAATCTTTCTTCCTTTTAAGTTTTTGGTGAGGGTGTTTGTTTACAGTAATGCAAAAATCGCCAATATACAGACTGAAATTCTTCACCATTATAGCACAACTCAAAAACTTAAAGAAAACAAAAACAAAAAAGTCAACAAATTTGTTAGAAGCTAGAAAAAGTCCTACTCACTCTCCCTCAATAAAATAAAATAAATTAAAAAGGGGAATAATATACAATTTGGTGTAAAGAGATGGGATAGGGAAGGTAGAAAGGGAAGGTGTTGGGAAATGGATATGTTTAAATTGTAGAAGATTATCAAAAATTAATTAAAATTGCTTTTGAAGTTTAAAAAGTATCTCTCAGAATACCTGCCATAGGAAGTTCAAACTTTGAGTTTGTTAACTATAGTTTTCCTAGCTGCCCCCCTCAAAAAAAAAATGAAAAATGAAAAAGAAAAGAAGAAGAAAGGGTGTTGGATTTTATAAAATGCTTTTTTTGGCATTTAAGGAGATGATCATATGATTTTTCTCCTTCAGTTTGTTTATATGATGGATTACATTGATGGATTTCAGTATATTAAACCACAGGGGTCTTTTCTGAGACTGACCATTCATGGATATAACCTAGAACCCTCGCTCAGATGTAGCCCATGGCAGCTCAGTATCCAAGTGGGTTCCCTAGTAAGGGGATCAGGGACTGCGTCTGACATGAACTGATTGGCCTGCTCTTTGATCACCTCACCCTGATGGGGGAGCAGCCTTACCAGGCCACAGAGGAGGACAATGCAGCCAGTCCTCATGAGACCTGATAAGCTAGGGTTAGATGGAGGGGGAGGAGGACCTTCTGTTCCATGGACTTGGAGAGGGGCACAGAAGGAGATGAAGGAGATAAAGGAGGAAGGGTAGAGTTGGGAGGGGAGGAGGGATGGGACTACAGCTGAGATATAAAGTGACTAAACTGTAATTAATATGAAAATTTTAATTAAAAAGAAAAGCTTAGGTCCATGTTTGGCAGTACATGTTTTTAATTCCAAACAACAAGAATAAAGATTGTAGAAGGAAGCACTCATGTTTGAAAGGCATGTCTAATGAGTGGCAAACAAGGAGACAAATTAGAGAAAGACTTGACATGATAGGATGTGCCCAACTCTCTCAAGAAAAGAGAGGAAAAGGAAACTACTTAAGGGGCAATGAGAGGGAGAGAGAAAGAAGGCAGTTTTACCTGGACATAGATAGACATGTGTCTATGACCATAATAGAGAAACAGGTTATAGAAAGAGAACTCAAGTCAAGTCCAAGTAAGCCAGAGATGAGAAGGAACCAGAAGAAAAGAAAAGATCACTTGAGTTAGTTTGAGCCCAAACAGAGCAACTCAGAGGCTGAGAGAAATGCCAGATTGAGTAAGTTAGATGGGAGAGGAGTTTGAGCCAGAACAGCTGAATTGGGTCAGCTAGCCCAGAGCTCAGTAAGAACAAGAAAGAGTGAGCCTATTCCACAGTAAGTCTCAGAGGCTGAAAAATACTAGGCCTAGGTTAGCAGAAGGAGGCAGTAAGCCTCTGAGTCAACAATTAAGACATCAGAATAAAGTTCCTTTACCAGAAGCCATCTTTCTGAGGTTTCTGCATCCACCCACACTCCTGAGAGTAGATAGATCAGATCCATTGCACCAGGACATGAACGTCAGCTAGTAGCCTTTCTCTCTAGTCAATAGACTTCATTCTTCTTCCTTTACTTTGTCCTCTTTATTTTCTTTTTTTTTTCTAGCATAAAACCAATACTGAGTTACCCAGAAGTCTACCATGATAATGAATCAAAGCGCTGTGTATGATTGCCATCTGCTGTGTGAATTCTACTCCCACATATAATTGAGCTAATTAGAAGCACAGTCATCAGTGAAGTCATGTCTGTGATAGGAAGTCTCCACATTTCAACATTACTCAGCAGGTGCGAGAGGCACTTGCATTACAAGCAGTTGTTCTTGGATACATATAGAAGTGACATCCTGGCAATACTATTGTAGAATATACATATATTTATGAATATATATGTAAATGGTGAAAGAGCATGTAACTAAAATTGCCTACAATAAGATCAACAGAAATGAAAAATAAGTTTATTTTAAATAGCTACTTCTCTAATTTTTGTTTTTCTTTTAATTTTTAATTTTTTTGTTTATTGCAGTTTACTCACTTTGTGTCCCAGCTGTAGCCCCTTCCTTATCTCCTCCCAATCCCACCCTCCATTCCTATTATATCGCTATGGCCCTCCTCTAGTCCACTGATGGGAGGAGGTCCTCTCTCCTTCCATCTGACCCTAGCCTATCAGGTCTAACCAGAACTGACTGCATTGTCTTCCTCTGTGGCCTGCACTTCCCATCACCCAGGGGGAGGTGATCAAAGATCCTACCACTGGATTCATGGAGAGATCAAGAATACAAGGCACACACCTAAACACAGTAAAGACATTGTATAGCAACCCTATAGCCAACATCAAACTAAAGGGAGAGACACTTAAATCAATCCCACTGAAATCAGGGACAAGGCAAGGCTGCCCACTCTCTCCATATCTCTTCAATGTAGTACTTGTAGTTGTAGCTAGAGCAATAAGACAATTAAAGGAAATCAAGTGGATACAAATCAGAAAAGAAGTCAAAGTATCACTATTGGCATATGATATGATAGTATAAATGAGTGATCCCAAAAATTCTACCAGGGAACTCCTACAGCTGATAAACACCTTCAGCAAAGTGGCTGGATATTTCTCTATTTTTCAACCAACGACTTTTAAAAATAAAATGAAAACATTTTACTTCATTCCATTTTCCCACTTTTCTCACAATTTTGATGCCAACGTATTTGACAAGTGTTATGTATTAATTAAAACAGGTTGATGAGCAGATACTTGGGTCTACTTCCAAACTACACGCGTATATATTTTCAAATAAAACATTCCTTTAGGCAGTTTATTGTACTAGAAGCTCTACTGATCTGAAACTCACACCAGTTATCCTTATACTTCCAGAGTTTGGAATTGTAGGTAGAGTCTTAATACCTGGTTGTCACTTATTCCTAACTTTAATATATATAATTTTATTATATATTATTTAGTATTTAAATGTATACTCTGTTATATAGCATATAATATATGAAAATAAATTTATAAAACACACAAGCATGTAAATTATAATATATACTAACATGTTAAATATTATATCTCATTATGAATTATGTTAATATACACATATATATGACTGTCAAAATAATGTTAACATTGAAGAAAATGCATAAAAGTATAATTTCGTATAGAATCTAAGTTTTACCCTAAGATGGTTTTTTTCTTCTAAAAAGTAAAATCAAATAGTCATTTGTAAGCTCTCTTAGTAAAATAAAAATGTTATTTCATTAGAGTTAATAACTTATACTTCACTATTGGCAGGGCTGTTGAAAACATGCCACAGTGACAGTATAAGAGAATCTGAATACGTGCTTATTTTTAAACTTAATATAATATATATAAAAATGTTCATATTAGCCGAAGGCTTTTACACCATCACTTTGAGTCTATGAAATCATTCCATTTATATCTTCAAAATTTCTATCCAGAAGTTGAAACATCCTTATTAAAATTTCTTCGTGTATCATAAGCTATATTTTTATATTGCTTTTTAAGCTTTCAAATTTTTTTCATTGATGATGATTGTGACAAATCAATCATTACTTTTCTCTAGGTAATATATTTTGGCTTGACTTTTAAAGTTTCTTACAATTTATGGATTGAGACATGTTCAACTTTGAATTATTGAAAAAGCAATTGTGATCTATTCACTCAACCTTCCCCTCATTTTGTTATTAAAAAAAAAAACCTGACGATAAATCAGCTTGAGTTTAGGTATCATATACAGCCTTTATTCTTTCCTCAATCTTTCACTCCTTACATTTCAGCTTTTTAACTAGATAATTTCAAAGTTTTCATTTTCATGCTTATTTCTTTCTGTATAATTGGATAACTGTTAATTCACTATGTAAACTTTTTACTGTACCATCACATTTTCCAGATATAAAATTTTGTGTATTTTTTAAATTTATTTTTTATTGATTACAGTTCGTTCACTTTGTGTCCTGACTATAGCCCCCTCACTCAGCCCCTCCCAATCCTACCCTCTCTCTCTCTCATTTCCTCCCATTCCCCTCCCCCAGCCAACTGATACAGAAGGTCCTTCTCCCTTCCCTCTAAGCCTAGCATTTCATGCCTCATCAGGACTGGCTTCATTGTCTTCCTCTGTGTCCTGGTAAAGCTGCAACCCCCACAGGGGAGGTGATCAAAGAGCCAGCCAATGAGTTCATGTCAGAGACAGTCCCTGTTCCAATTTCTAAGGTAACCACTTAGAGACTGAGCTGAAATGGGCTCTATCTGTAAAAGGGTTCTAGGTTATCTCCATGTATGGACCTTGGTTGGAGTATTAGTCTCAGAAAAGACCACTTTGTCCAGCTAGTTTGGTTCTATTGATCTCCTCCAGGTTTTTCTTTCTCCCCCTTCTTTCATAAGATCCCCTGAACTCTGCCCAAAGTTTGGCTATGAGCCTCAGCATCTGTTTTGATAACATACTGGATAGTCTTTCAGAGGCCCTCTATGATAGGCTCCTGTCCTGTTACCTGTTTTCTCCTCTTCCAATGTCTGTCCCATTTGCCTTTCTGGGTCTGGATTGAGCATCTTACCCAGGGTCCTCCTTGGAGTTTAACTTCTTTAGGTGTTCAGATTTTAGTATGTTTATCCTATATTATATATATAATATCTGCTTATGAGTGAATATATACCCTGTGTGTCTTTCTGCTTCTGAGAAACCTCACTCAAGATGATCTTTTCCACTTCCCACCATTTACCTGCAAATTTCATGATTTCCTTGTTTTTAATTGCTGAGTAGTATTCCATTGTGTAAATGTACCACAATTTATGTGTCCATTCCTCTGTTGAGGGACATTTGGGTTGTTTCTAGACTCTGGCTATTATGAATAAAGCTACTACAAATGTGATTGAGCAAATGCAATTATTGCGTACTTGAGCATCTTTTGGATATAAGCCTAGGAGTGGTACAGCTGGATCTTGAAGCACTATTCTCAATGACTGAGAAATCTCCAGACTGTGTTCCAAAATACATGCACAAGTTTACATTCCTATCAGCAATGGAGGAGGGTTCCCTTTTCTCCACATCCTTTCCAGTTTGTATTGTCACTTGAGTTTTTTATCTTAGCTATTCTGATGGGTATAAGATGAAATCTCGGGGTTGTTTTTATTTGCAATTCCCTGATGACTAAGGACACTGAGCATTTCTTTAAGTGTTTCTCTGCCATTCAATATTCCTCTATTCAGAATTCTCCATTTAGCTCTGTACCCCATTTTTTAATTAGATTAGTTAATTAGTATTGAATTATTTTGGATTTACTTGATTAGTTGATTTTTAACTTCATGAGTTGTTTATATATTCTGGATATTAGCCCTCTGTCAGATGTAGGGTTTTTGACGATCCTTTCCCAGTCTGTAGGCTGTCATTTGTTCTGATCACAGTGTCCTTTTCTTTACAGAAGCTTTTCAGTTTCATGAAGTCCCATTTATTGATTGTTGATCTTAGAGACTGTGGTGTTGGTGTTTTGTTGAGGAAGTTATATCCTGTGAGGCAGGTTGTCTTAATTAATCCAACTAAATCAGCAGTCCAATATGTGTAGATCCACTAGCAAGCTTTCTTCAGGAGTATAATTCTGCCTGTCAAGGTTAGAATCAAGGCATTCTAACTTTATATCTGCAATGAATGTGTGTTCTTTTTAAAATCCTTTTTATGATAAAATAGGTGTCCCTTGTTCTTATTTTGTCAAATATTTCCCACTTCATTCTTTTTTGCTTCACTGCTTATTGACATATATTTTATTGAGCTAAATATGATTATATTATTAATTATGTCATTCAAAGTTTCCTTTTTTTTTCTTACTAGTATTAAGGTCTCTTGGACTTTCCAGGTGTGGTAATATCTGGTTGATTAGTCGTCTGATATATGCAGAAATACTTTGTGCCATTGAGTTGGATGCAACTAATACAATTTTCTAGTCCTTCCTGATTGGTTTCATAAGGTTAGGACCTCTTTCCATTGGATTTCCTTGTGATTTCCATAATTGTGGTGTAGAAAATTAAAAGTACAACAATTACTGTTACTGTTTTTCAGTCATTCATGAGGGCAATGGTTCTAGTGTTGCTCAGTCACCCACGAAATCAATGGTTCATGGATCTCCTATTGTCATCTGACGGCTGTGGCTCCTGTGTGGGCATTGGGTGGAATAGTCTGACTGCTCTATTGGTCTGACTCTGGGACAACTAACAACTCTCTGTTTCTGATCCATAGTTAGGTTGAGCAATAGCATTCCTATTATTAAGGCACAGATATCTAACATTTCTTCTGGTTTCTGAGAGCTCTCCCATTAAACTCATCAGAAGGATATTTAAAAAAAATAATTAAATATATTTTTTTATAATTTATTCACTTAACATCCAGATTTGTGGTACTCTCCCCCTCTCCTCCTGGCCCCATCCTCTGTCCCTCTTCCCCTCTGTTCCCTTCCCCTATATCTCAGAAAGGGGGAGCCTTCCTCCTCTACCATCTGACCACAGCCTCATCAGGACTGACTGCAACTTCTTCCTCTGTGGCCTGGCAATGCCTGTCCCCTTCCCCTTCCTAGAGGGAAATGATTAAAGAGCACACAACAGAGCCCATGTCAGAGACAGCCTGTGTTTTCCTTTCTACCACATGAAGACTGAGCTGCTTATCAGCTACTTCTGAGCAGCTGGTCTAGGTCCTCTTCATGCATGCTCCTTGGTGGTGCATCAGTCTTTTCAGGCATCCGTGGACGCCTATTTCTTGACTCTATTGATCTTCTTTCACAACTCCTATCCCCTCCAGGTTTTTCTGCCTCTGCCTTCTTCCATGCCATTCCCTTCACTCTACCAAAGTTTGGTTACGATTCTCAACATCTGCTTCAATACCCTGATAGGTAGAGTCTTTCAGAGTCTTTCTACTCTGTGGAAGGCTTCTGCCTGTTCCCTGTCTTCTACTTCAGCTGTCTATCCCGTTTGCCCTTCTTATGAGAATTAAACCTTTGCCTTAGGGTCCTCCTTTTTGTTTAGCTTCTTTGGGACTATAGATATTAGTATGTCTATCCGGTATTAAAAGGCTAATATCCACTTATAAGTGAGTATATATCATGTGTGTGTTTCTGCTTCTGAGTTGCCTCATTCAGGATGATCTTTTCTACTTCCGACATTTAACCTGCAAATTTCATGATTTCCTTGGTTTTAATTGCTGAGTAGTAATCCATTGTGTAAATGTACCACAATTTCTATATCCGTTCTTTGGTGAGAGACATCTAGGTTGTTTCCAGATTCTGGCTATTATGAATAAAGCTGCTATGAACATGGTTGAGCAAATTTCGGGTACATATGTCCAGGAATGGTAAAAAGGGATCATGAGGAAGGAAGCACTATTCCTAATCGTCTGAGAAAGCACCAGATTGATTTCCAAAGTGGTTGTACCAGTTTACATTCCCACCAGCAATGGAGGAGGGTTCGCCTTTCTCCACAGCCTCTCCAGCATGTGTTGTCACTTGAGTTTTTGATCTTAGACAACCTGATGCTTGTAAGGTAGAATCTCAAGGTTGTTTTGATGTGCATTTCCCAGATAATTAAGGAGAGTGAGCATTTCTGTAACTGTTTCTCCACCATTTGATATTTCTCTGTTGAGAATTCTCTGCTTAGCTCTGTATCCCATTTTTTAATTGGATTACTTGATTTGTTACATTTTTTCTTCTTTTTAATAATTTTTATATTTATATTAATCACAGGTTATTCACTTTGTATCCAAGCCGTAGCCTCCTCCCACCTCCCTCCCAATCCCATCCTCCCTCTCTCATTTCCTCCCTGCCCCTTTTTTTAAGTCCACTGATAGGGGAGGTCCTCCTCCCCTTCCATCTGACCCTAGCTTATCAAGTATCTTCAGGACTGGCTGAAATGTCCTCCTTTGTGGCCTAGCAAGGCTGCTCCTTCTTTGGGATGGGGGGAGGTCAAAGAGCCAGCCATTGAGTTCGTGTCAGAAATAGTCCCTGTTCCTCTTACTAGGGTACCCGCTTGGATACTGAGCTACCATGGACTATATCTGAGCAGGGGCTCTAGGTTATATCCATACATGGTCCTTGGTTGGAGAAACAGTCTCATAAAAGACCCCTGTGCCCACATATATTTGGTCCTTGTGGAGCTCCTGTCCAATCCAGGTCATACTAACTCCTCCTGCTTTCATATGATTCTCTGCACTCTGCTGAAGGTTTGGTTATGAGTCTCAGCATCTGCTTTGATACACTGCTAGGTAGAGTCTTTCAGAGGCCCTCTGTGGTAGGCTCCTGTCTGGTTACTTGTTTTCTTCTACTTCCAATGTCCATCCCATTTGTTTTTCTAAGTGAGGCCTGATCATCTTACCCCGGGTCCTCTTTTTTGTTTATCTTCTTTAGGTGTACAAATTTCAGTACGTTTATCCTATCTTATAGGTCTAGCACCCACTTATAAGTGAGTATATAACTGTGTGTGCCTTTCTGTTCCTGGGATATCTCACTCAAGATAATCATTTCTAGATCCCATGATTTGCTTGCAAATTTCATTATTTCCTTATTTTTAATTGCTGAGTAGTATTCCATTGTGTAAATGTACCACAATTTCTGTATCCATTCCTCTGTTGATGGACATCTGGGTTGTTTCCAGGTCCTGGTTATTATGAATAAATCTGCTAGAAACATGGTTGAGCAAATGTCCTTGTTTTGTACTTGAGCCTTTTCTGGATATATGCCTAGGAGTGGTATAACTGGATCTTGAGAAAGCAGTGTTCTTAATTGTCTGAGAAAGTGCCAGATTGCTTTCCAAAGTGGTCATACAAGTTTACATTCCCACCAGCAATGGAGGAGGGTTCCCCTTTCTCCACAACCTGTCCAGCAAGTGTTGTCATTTGAGTTTTAGATCTTACCCATTCTCATGGGTGTGAGGCGAAATCTCAGGGTTGTTTTGATTTGCATCTCTCTGATGGCTAAGGATGTTGAGCATCTGTTTAAGTGTTTCTCTGCCATTCTATATTCTTGCATAGAGAATTCTCTGTTTAGCTCAGTACCCCATTTTTAATTGGATTGCTTGATTTACTCTTTTTAACTTCTTTAGTTCTTTATATATTCCTATCAGCCTTCTGTCAGATATAGGGTTGGTGAAGATCCTTTCCCAGTCTGTAGGCTGTTGTTTTGTTCTGACTATCAATAAATGGGACCTCATGAAACTGAAAAGCTTCTGTAAAGCAAATTACGCTGTCGATTTGTTGATTTTTAACTTCTTTAGTTCTTTATATATTCTGGATATTAGCCCTCTTCAGATGTAGGGTTGATGAAGATCTTTTCCCATTCTGTAAGCTGTCATTTTGTTCTGTTGAGAGTGTCCTTTGTTTTACAAAAGCTTTTAAGTTTCTTTGTCAAGGTCTCATTTATTGATTTTTGATCTTAAAGCCTATGCTGTTGGTATTATATTCAGGAATTTGTCTACTGTGCTAATGAGTTCATGGCTCTTCCTCATTTTTTTTCTAACAGATTTAGTGTGCCTGGTTTTATGTTGAGGTCTTTGATACACCTGCACATTACTTTTGTGCACGGTGATAAATACGGATCTATTTGCATTTCTCTACATCTAGACATCCAATCAGACTACCATCATTTGTTGAAGAAGCTATCTTCTTTCCATGGTATGGTTTTGGCTTCTTTGTGGGTGGGCTTATTTCTGGATCTTTAACTCTGTTCCATTGATACACTAGTCTGTTTCATATTCTATAAAAAGTCTCCCATCCAAAAAAAGCACTCAGAATCATATGGTTTCAGTACAGAATTCTTCCAGATTCTCAAAGAAGAGCTAATACCAATACCCTTTAAACTGTTCCACAAAATAGAAACAAAAGATAGTTAGTATCCTCATTCCATGAGGCCAAAAAAGATCTAACAAAGAAAGAGAACTTCATGAACACTGACACAAAGTACTCAATAAAGTACTCTCAAACCGAATACAAGAACACTTCAAAGATATCATACACCAAGACCAAGTAGGCCTTCAACCCAAGCATGCAGATATGATTCAATATATGAAAATCCATCAATGTAATCCACCATATAAGCAAAGTAAAAGAAAAAAATAACATGATGATCTCTAGGTGCTGAAAAGCATTTGGCTAAATCCAACACCATTTCACGCTTAAATTTTTGGAGAGATGAGTGAAACAAGGCACATACTTAAACATAGTAAAGGCAATGTACAGCAAGCCTATAGCCAACATCAAACTAAACAGAGAGAAACTTAAATCAGTCCCACTGAAATCAGGGATAAGGCAAGGCTGCCCACACTCTCCTTATCTCTTCAATGTAGTACTTGTTGTTGTAACTAGAGCAATCATACTCATACTACTAAAGGAGATCAAGGGGATACAAATCGGAAAGGAGGAAGTCAAAGTATCACTATTTGCAGATGAAATCATAGTATACATGAGTGAACCCAAAATTCTACCAGAGAACTCCTTCAGCTGATAAACACCTTCAGCAAAGTGGCTGAATAGAAAATCAACTAAAAAAAAATCACAAGCCCTCTTGTATACAGAAGATCAGATGGATCTTTAGGTAAATAGTATTGATTGACACAGGATTTGGCTTAAGATATAACACTAAGTTTTGCAGTCTTCAGTGTGTTTTTCCTTTTCCATGTTTTTGTTGCAATGGAGTACAACTGTTATCAACATATTGGGAGAAGAACAAATCCAGGTTACAGGCAGCTTAGGATTCCAGTCATTCAAATGAGCTTTGGTCACCATTTGGGATTTGGATGGATAGGGCTATATACAGATCAGAGCTTAGTGGCTGAAATAAAATACAAAAGCCACTTCATGTGGCATTTGTTCTGAAGATTGTAGCATTGCATTGCGGAATGTATGAGTATATCGTCTTCTAAGTCAGGATCTCTCTGTGCCCAAAGTTATAAAGGATTAAAAAAGAGTTTCATAACCACTTCAAGCCTAAAATCAGTCAGCATGAATGTTCTAGCTATTGAAAACAAAGATTTGCTCAGTTTCCTATAGATTCTTAAGTGGGCAGTCTTCAAATGAGAGGGCAGGGGTCAATTTATAGGCCAGTTTATGAGCTGATGCAGGATTCAGGTTAAAAGTTCTTCCACCACGGGCACAGATACATGTACTATTCAGTGAGTTGCTGCGTGAACAGGATCTCTGCTACACCACGATTTCAGAGACAAAGCTTGTGGTAAGGCTGTTCCAGCATTGCTGAGGATGGGGCCTCTTCCTGAAAGGAGAGTGAGTATGACACCCAAAGATTCAATTCTAAACAGTGAAGATCTAAATATACTTCCTTTGTCTTGTGCTAAAATTTAATGACTTACCATATGGATCCCAGTGTGTATTAGAGGAACTTTAGTCCCAGGTTAGGATTCAAACTGTTTTTGAAATAGGTATATAGCAACAGTAAGTTTCTATTCAGCTGCCTTGATGATGCCAACCCCCAAATAATTTGTAAATGAGTGTACAATTTTTTTCTGGTTCATCTATACTATACTGATTGCTTAAAAATATAGCTGTACTATTAGTTACAAAATATTTATATCATACTGAACACACTGTTTTTAACCTCATTTTAATCATTTAAAAATATGTTGAAGTCTACAGCACAATTTTAAGGGCATACCTTCCACAAAATCAGTAGCTTGAAATGGCATCTTCTTATTAACTGTACTTTATTTATGTACCAAAATCTGCACACAATTCCGATGTGTATACAAATCTCAAAAGACTAAAATTGAAGTGGTGCTCAATTGCCTTTTCTTGTCAAGATCAAGATACTTACTATTCCAAGGCTTGATGGTTGCTAGCAGAGTCTGTGTCTTAATAACAAGGGACTGAGGGTCTCATTTCCTTCCTGGATTCTGGTGAGGTATACTTCTAACCCTTAGAGGCCACTCACAATTGTAACAGGCCAGCCTATAGGCCTTCTCACATCTTGACTGTGTGTTTTCTCAGAGCCATCAGAAAAATCACTCCTTATTATATGAGTAACTCAGAAGTGACTATCCCATCACTGTTGTAAGACAAAGTATCCTAGGAAATATCATCTCAAGTAAATACTGTAAAGAAGCCAATGGTAGTTCCATTCTGCACTCAACAGGAGAGGTATCTCCATGAGTGTGTCCCTTGGGTAAATGAGCTGCATTTTGTCATATTCTGTGAGTATTTACGTTGTCTTGAAGCTCTAACCGTGTGGTAACAAATTTTGCATAATTTGTAAAGCTTTCATGGGACTGCTAACTTTTCTTTATGGAAAAAAAAATCAAGGTAAATCCTAAATGCCCTCAAATTACCGAATTGTGTAAATCTTACAAACTCAATGATTTCAACCACATAGATCTTAGAATAGTCTCATAATTATTTAAACATTTTTAAATGTTATTGGTAGAGAGGTGGCTCCAAATTTCAGAGTGTTTACTGCTGTTCCAAAGGATCTGAATTCATTTTCCAACAACCAAAGAATGGTTCAAAGCCACTTGAAACAACAGCTCCAGGAGATCCTACATCCACTTCTGCCCTGGTTACGCTACCACATGCTTGTGGTGTACATATGTCCATGCAGCTCACAGCTATAAAAATAAGTAAAAAGATAGTAAATGCAGGGCAAACATCAACACTTCTAAAATTTGTTTGTCTGTCTTTTTGTTTTGAGTAGGTTTCTCTGTGTAGTCTTGGCTGTCCTAGACTCGCTTTATAGACCAGGCTGGCCTCCAACTCCAAGAGATCAGCCTCTGCTTCCCTGAGTGCTGGCATTACAGGCATTACCCAACATGCCTAGCACTTCTCAAATGTGTGATTTAATTCAGCCTGCATTCTACATGGTATGTGAAAAATAGGGTAGGGCTATTACATAAGGTAAGTAGTGGTTTTCATGTAAATGAAGCAAGTACTGGAGAACAAGGTGTGAGAAATTGTGTGGACCATTGATATTAAATTCATATATCAATATTCAAATATCCTTATAACTATTTTAAGGTGGTGATGCTAATACCTTAATTACTTGCATCAAATTGAAGAACATCAAAGTATAGAAGAAATGCATTTTATAAGTAATTTAAATGTTAGTAATTTTTAAAGTAGTTCAAATAGAAAGTTTCACCATAAATTAGTTCTTTCCATTCCCAAGATCATCTAGTGTATAGATTATATCTGAACATATGCTGAGAAGCATAAGCATACTAAATGAAATTAAGCCCCTGAAGGTTTTTGAGAAGATACACTCTGATCCTTAAAATAAACATTTCCTTTGCCTCATTGCCATCTGTGTGAGACTGATCCAAATTGGAGAATGCCTAAATCAATGGCTGGCACCTGGCTCATAGCATAGCCAGTAATGTATTCTCAAGGATCTTAGTATAACCCCACTAATTTTCTGATGCATTTAATCTCAGCAAAAACAATTTTTAATATTTATTTCTGTTTGGTTTTATGTGCATGTGTGTGTTAGTGTATGTTATGAATGTTTACTAGCACATTTTTAAAATACAGCTCTTACATGATTAATAATATTTAGTGAGCTATAGAACCAAGAAAAATATAATTTGCTCTTGAAAATAAGGTTGTCATGTTAGAGATATGACAAGATATAGTTGAAAATTGAATTTATGCTGGCCTCTCCAAGTCCAGCAATGAAATATTTTGAATTAAGATTATTATATTTAATAATATATAATATTTTATAATAACATTACTTAATATTTTAAAATATTCCTTTGAAGGAACCAGTCAGAAATCTCAAAACAAACCACAGGCATGGCGTGGTTTTGGTCTTCCTTAAAGGCAACCCTATAGGGCAGCATAGTTAAAATTTAAATAGTATAGATACTTTTGGAGAAAAATATAAACTCATGCCTTGTTGAACCTCCTAATTACTTCATAAATAAATGTAGATATGCAGAAGTCCCTGTGAAAAACAGTAACTCTTATTTCAAAACTATCTAAGTATTCAACTGGCTAGAATGGGCCCCATTCTACATTTAAGTGACCATAGTAAAATAACAATCCACCACTGGGATATTAGTCATAACAATTCAAATCAATAAGTAGAAAATAACTGTATCATTTTGTTTGCTAGGTTTGTATCAAGAATATGAAAGTACATATGGTTGTATATGTGCAGATACATATGTCTATATGGGTTTATACGTATATGGGTGCATAAATGGAGGAAAAGAACAATCTTAGCTGTAATTCTTTTGCTGCCATCCACCATCCATGTATCTGTCATCTGTTTATCTCTCTCTCTCTCTCTCTCTCTATCTATCTATCTATCTTTCACCTACTTTGAAGATGTGGTCTTTCAGTAGCCTGGAATGCCAACTAATCTAGGTTGGGGTCCAAGCTACTTCCAAAAACCTACTTGTCTTTACATTTCAGGTACTAAAATTATGAATGAGCCCTACACCCTACCATACCTGACACATGCACACACACATGCACACACACACACACACACACACATATATATATATATACAGATATATATACATATATATATACAGATATATATACATATATATATATATACATATATATATATACACAAATATATTTTTCCATGAGTTCTGGAGGCCAAAATGAGGTACTCATATCTGTAAGGTCTGTTTATCTGTCTCTCCAGGACTAGATTTCCTTTTGGAACATGCAGTCACAAGTAGTCCAGGCAGGCCTCAAACTTGTTCTGCTGAAAAAGATTACAGTGAATTCTGATTCTTCTGCCTCTGAACTGCATGATGCTGCAGTTTCAGGGTGTGTTTCCATAACTCACAGTAAGGCTGGAGTGTGCGTGTGTTTGTGTGTGTGTATTTGTGTTTTACCTTTTATTTTTATGTTTTACTCATTTCCTGTGCTCTGCTTTAAATTTTACAGACCAGTCCCATCTTACCTATTTGCTGAATTTCCAAAATTGAAATTTCAACCTGAGAAGATTGATTATAGCTCAAGTACAGTTGTTTATAGCAACATAATCAGGTGATAAAATTAAACTCAATCAGTATCTTGTAGCTTAGAGCAAAAGTAAGACTTCAGTCCTACTTAATCAAGTTTTATTATGTGTCTCTTACATTTGCACATTAACATATTGAATTTCAGAAATGTTGTAGGCAGTATCTGAAGATTTTATCCACACTTACTGGAAATAATCTCATAATTCATATTATGCTGACCACAGCTATAGTTTTGATAAATGAAATATCCCTTATGTAGAGAACTCAGAGGATCAATTAGAAAATTTAAAACTGCATTAAGCAAGAACAATTTAGGGTTAACTGTTGGCTGAGATTTCTAACAAATGTACCAACAACAAGTGGAAAAGACATCAAAATGAGATCAGTTCAGTGTCCAAGTGGGTTCTATAGTAATGGGAACAGGGACTGTCTCTGACATGAACTGATTGGCCTACTCTTTGATCACATCCCCCTGAGGGGAGAGCAGCCTTACCAAGCCACCGAGGAAGACAATGCAGCCAGTCCTGATGAGACCTAATACACTAGGATCAGAAGGAAGGAAAAGAAGACCTCCCCTATCAGTGAACTTAGGGAGGGGCATGCTTGCAGAAGGGAGAGGAAAGGAGGGATTGGAATGGCAGGAGGGAGGGAACTACAGGGGGGATACAAAGTGAATAAAGTGTAATTAATAAAGAATTTTTAAAAAATGAGAGATCAAAGATATGAGTGATGACTCCCAGGTACTGCCTGAGGATCTGGGTATGGGCTCTGCAGCTATAAGATACAGGATACACTGGTTTTTCATAGTCTGCAGAGAAGACTCTTTCCAGCTGTCATCTACTGCAAAGGAAACTGTTTCCTTTAAGAAATTGTCTTTCCTCTGGACTGCCTTTTATCAGCAAAACAGCTACAATGTAAGGATGAAAACTGACACCTTGCCTCAGTTCAGTTCATGAGGAACATTTTAGCTGTGCAGTTCTTTACGCAGTCTGTTTTGCCTGAGGCTTGCAATAAGAATGTATTCTACCTATTCCTTTTGTCTGTATCTCTGCCTCACCCCCTTTACAAATAATTTTCCAAAGAATACTACTCTCACATTTGAGTTTTGGTTTCCTGGAAATTCAATCTGCAAGAACATATATAAAATAAATAATGATAACAACAACCTCAAATAACCATATCTAACCTGGTGTGCTAAAATCATAGGACATATATTTCTTGATGTGCTTTTACTTATATAACGTATATGTTATTATTATTCAAATTCTGAGAAATTCCATAAATTTACACTAAAGAAAAGTAATTTGTCCTTAGAAACAAAATCTTGTATATCCTCTCTAGGTGCGTAGATTTCAGCTTGAACTTCCTATCCTATAGGTTTATATAAGTGAGTATATACCATATATTTCTCTCTGCTTTTGGGATACCTCACTCAGGATGATCGTTTCCAGGTCCCACCATTTGCCTGCGAATTTCATGATTTCCTCCTTTTTAATTGCTGAATAGTATTCCATTGTGTAAAAGTACCACAATTTCTGTATCCATTCCTCAACTGAGGGACATCTGGGTTGTTTCCAGGTTCTGACTATGTGTGGATGTGGACTGGAACCCTCGCACGGATGGGGCCCATGATAACTCGGTGTAGGGCTGAAGACCCTATTCAGGGAAACAGGGACTGTTTCAGTCATGATCTTGATGGCTGACTCTTTGACCCTCCCCCATATAAGCCG
>CM053764.1:70250023-70265693 GCA_028658305.1 Pachyuromys duprasi
TTTATATGGGATATAGAATGCCATTTAATCTTTACCTAAAATTATAAGCATACGGTACATAACAAATATTGTCACTTATAGACAAAGCCAATTCAAATATAAAGCATGTGCTTTATATTGCTTAAGAAGCATGTGTTGTCCTTGTTAACAGCCTCACCAGGCCACAGAGGAAGACAATGCAGCCAGTCCTGAATGGAACTGATAGACTAGGGTCAAATAGAAGGAGAGGAGGACCTCACCTATCAGTGGATTGGGAGAGGGTCATAGGAGAAGAAGAGGGAGGGAGGGTGGGATTAGGAAGGAATGAGGGAAGGAGCTACAGCTGGGATACAAAGTGAATAATTTGTAATAAATAAAAATAAATTACCAAAAACAAAGAAGAAGCATGGCATACCAGACTTAATGAACAATTACATTTATAGGTTAAAAGTACAGACTGCAAGGTTAAACAAGTCATACCATTTTGAGAAAGCAATGACTCCAGCAGTCACTAGATACACCATAGAATGCTCTCAACAAGCAGCTTATTTTTAAATAAATTTCATACAGAAGCATTTTTGCTGTAATAATGAGATATAATATTACAATTGATAATGGCTCTGAATAGAGAAAGTCATCAGATAGTAAACTCAGATAGTCAAGAGCAAGAGAAGGTCAAATGATGTGCGTAGACTCCCTGGAGCCAGTTGCTTCAGCAGCTGCAGCACCTCTCAGGACAGCAACTGAATTTCTAACCTTGAAAGGTGAGAAAAGAAGCTTTCCATTCTGTTGAGCCTTATCACATCATATTTAAGTGTGATAGGTTAAAGAACCTTCATATAGTGAAACCATAAGGCCTACAAAACTTAGTTGGAAAAATGGAAATACAAAAAATGGAAATAACAAAATTCCATGTTGTTAGTGTGGCTCCTTTATCTTTCGTATTGCATCCAGTGCCCAGCCTTATAGCATAAGCCAAGCATCGTGTAGGGTACAAGTGTGCCTTCTATAATTAAATAATTTTAACTCTTGCCACATTTTTTGCTAAAATTTCTTATCAACTTTAAACATGGTTTTCTCCCTAAGATGCTGTCAACGTTAATTTGGTGGCAGAATGAGGAGAGGAAAGAGGATAAGGAGAGAAACAGAAAGAAAAGTCTTATATGAGGAGAAAAAGAAACGAGAAGGAAAAAAAAATCATGTATTACATAATTAGATAAGAACAGGAATTTTTAGAAATAAAAAACGAATATATTTCTTCTTTCTGTCATAATATTGAATAGTGCTATAGCAATAACAAATAAATATGCACATTGTTATAAAGTTTTAGTGGTTAAAAATCACTACCAGTGATAATACTAATGTACTTTCTCTGGTCATTTAAGACCTCAATATATTATAAGTAATGAGTATTCAAAATGTATACAAATAAGTGTAATTGAGAAGAAAAAAGGGCTGGAGAGATTTCTCAGCCATTAAAGATTGTATTCATAATCAAATATACTTGAAAAGAAGAAAAGCAAAACAGGCAGAATCATAAGAAATCCTACTCTTTCTATTGATTTTCGTGATTTTTATTATATTGAAACTCTAAATGCCTCCTGGAAAGATAAAGCTCAAAATGAAAGCATGAGTGCATATATAAACATGATGTTACCTAATTGGTAGACCTTGATAAAACATACATAACTATTACAACATATGTGAATACATGTTCTTATACAAATATGTGCATTAGAATGCATTTGCTGAAATGCAACTGGGGAATTTATATTCCCTTCTTCTCTGATGAGTCATGTTGTGAGGCTATTTCTCTTGTCCCTTTAGTTAAGAACAAACACAACACTCAGTAATTCTCTGCCATACTCCACATTAGCAGTGCTTTAGGAGAGCTGGATTTATACTAGAGTAGCTTATAATGCTACCAACTAAAGAGGTTTAGAATTGTGCCTGGAGACATTCCCAGAATAAACCAATTAATGATGTGATTTATGCATGAGTACTCTAAAGCAATCACTTATTACTGTATATTGTGATCATAAGCACATGAAATTATAATTACTTGACTCCAACTTTTTTCAATTTTATGAACTTTATTTAATTTATAGGTCAGAATTTATTGATCCTTTGGTCAACTCAATATATTGTGATTCCAGAAATACACACACACACGCACACACACACACACACACACACACACACATGCATGCACAGACACACGTCTTATGAAATCAAGGGGTAGAGTATGTTGAATTAAAGGGTTGCATTACTGGGATGAATTTTTCTTGCCTGTCTGAATATATTATTGGATTGCTTGAAACCTTATGACTAAATGCTGCATTATTCCCATGTCTTCTATAACCTCTCTGTAGTCCTGTCAATGCATGTCATTATTGTGAGCCAAATAGGAGTGAAACCATTTGGATCTTCCAATTGGTTGTCCTAGAGCATCTTCTGGCCCCGCCTTTCTCCATCCCAGTGCCAGAATGTGCATGGACAAACTGGCTCACAGGAGCTAAGATTAACAGAGAAGTAAAAATTTCTTGCAGAGAATGGTAGAACAATACAAGTAAAAGCATTTCCCCCCTGCATTGTGACGACATAAGAACTATGATAGTTGGATTATTCTTGAACTGCTTCTTGGAAGAAATCATCTTTCACTCTTTCAAGCCACTGATTTTGAAAGACCCTTCTTTTGTTAGTCCCTTACAAAATCTGTATAGAAATGGTTGGTAAACTGCAAAACCTATAATTCTTTCAGTTCAAATAAATTTAGATATTATAGAAAAATATTTTTGATATTTCAACTTGAAGAAATGATCCACTAGAAATTTACATTAACTGTCTAATATTTGAGCATTTATGAAAAATTACTTGTTTATATGCAATGTACAGAATGAAAATATCAATAATTAAAATAAAATAATATATATCTAAAACAAAGTAATGAATTATTTTATTAAATAAAACAAATATGAAATATATAACCATTACATAAGGTAATAAAAATACTGTGTTGTTAAGGACTTTTCCAAGAAGAATTCAATATGACAGAGTTTCTACAAAATATATATGTGCTTTGGAAACTTATGGTCTGAGAAAAAATACATTTTGCAAAGGAAATATCAGAATCTTAATTCAAATAGAATATTTTATCAGCTGAGCATAATAAAATTCAGTTTTTAGACTGAAACATCTAACAAACACCAACTTCCTCTTCTTGTTTAATCATGGTATGTTTTGTTCTGTTCTTAGGCTTGACTTCTGGTCACAATGTTAACCTAATGAGCAAATTGTGTTTCTGAAAATGATCCAAACAAATAACCAAGAAATAACAAATAACCTGTTGATTCAAAGATAACTGTGGATTTTTTCTTTAGGTTATTTTTTAAAAATTACCTGAGTCAGATCTTGATATATTTGTTGATTTATTATTTATAAAAGAAATATAGTATTTCTACAATTTCTGACAGTAAACTACTAGTTTGACAAACTAAAATCTCATCAAAGAGAAAATAGGAACATAGATAAAACTGTGAAAGTCAAGCACTGAGAACGCACTCAGACTGGATATGTGTAATGGAAGAAATACTGATCATGGGTAATTTAATAGGTAATTATAAGTCTTTTGTGGCTTTATTTACTGATTTATGAAGTAAAAACACTGTGCTGGAAAGGCAAAATTAACATTTTTTTCTCAGAAATTGTATTTCCTTCTTATTAGAGGCCTGTGACTTCAATCACTAATTATCGGCTCAATTATTTTACTTTTAGGAATATTTATCATGACTTTAGAGGAAAGCAGAGAGCAGTGACCAAGGTCTTGAATTTGAGAGTCACCTGCACATCTGCAAGAATCACCAGATGTTTCTTCTCATTCAAACATCTCCAAATCTCAGATAGTAGTACAAATGTATGTCATTTATGTTTTATGTCTTCTAATATAGTTTTGAACTAAGTACAATTTTAGCAACAGAGATAAGTATTTACGTCCTGATTATAAAAAAGCTTAAGTTTAAAATTGTATAAGAAGCTATTAAGAAGAAATGTTTTTCTTTTGTAAATTACACAAGATTTTATTCATCAAAATGTATAAAGATTCTTCTTTGGTAAGAGACATGCTTTACTACACAGGACGTGAGTAATAAGAACCTTGGGAAGTCTCAGTACAGGTCAATGGATAAAGGCACTCATCACCTTTCCTAAGGATATGAGTTTGCTTCTTATAACCACATAATTAAGACATAATGTCTTAGTTTGTCCTCTGAACTCCACACAAATTCCCTGAAAAAAAAAAGTGACTGCCTGTGCACACACACAAAGTAAACATTGAAAGAAAAATCAAATATTCTTACAGCAATATACTAAAATTTAACATACTGAATTCTTAACCATACGATCCACAACAACTTCCATGAGACTGCAATGACTTTTTTCACAAATTATACAAACTAATTAGCATTTATTTAATACATATTTTGTATGTAGACTACCAGTTAAATTTCTCCTTGCCATTTTAATATATGCATCATGATGGATGAATTAAAATATAGTATTCAAATTACCTCCATTTAGTTGGGGTGGAATATGACCACAAATTACTTAGATCAGTGGTAGCCAGAAGGTGGTCAGCAGACTTTGTTTTAATAAACCAGAAGAGAAAAGACACGCTTGTATTGGTGTTATGCTTCACAAGCAGGGATACTGCATTAGTTCCTTTCCTTTTTCATTGTTATGATCAAATTCCTGACCAAAGCACCTTAAGGCAGCAAGGGCTCATGATAGCTCAAGGTTAATCATGGAGGTCACAGTGAAGCAACTAGCCACCCTGAGTCCTAACTCAGGAAGCAGAGTCACAGGTAATGGTGCTCTCCTGGCTTCTTCCTGTTAATTAAACTGGGCATTCTCTGCCAAGTCATAATTCCACTAGAGATTACGTTCTTCCCAACTCAGTTACGCCAACCTAGAATCTACCTCTCAGGCATGCTGAGACATGTGTGTCCTACAGGATTCTAGATTATAACAATCAAATATCACGATGAAAAATCAATCATGTTTCTATACTTCTTTCCTAGCAGTAATACTCCCATAATGTATCCTTGAAAATCTTTATTCATACTTAAACTACAAGTTCTTCTTTTAGGGATTTCATATTCTGTTCATTGGATAAGAGATTGTTCTCATTTTCATGCTCTTCTATACAGACTATAACATGTAGTTACATTCATAAACCATTTCAAAGAAGACCAAGTCTTAAATGCCACTAAACTAGACAGAACCCTGGCAAACTGGAAGCACTCAGATAACTAAAAAAGATAAAATATTTCTCAGTTTCATATTACAGATAGAAAAATGCAGAATTCTCTCTATACATAGATTTAAAAAAATGTCACCCTTCTGTTATTGAATAACTATTTCCAATTTATTAAAAAACTGGATGCTGCATGTTTCAGGCAATAAGCTTAAATTAAATTTGGTTTGATTTTCAATGAATATATTCCATTATTTGTAATTATGAATGAATATGTTATTCCTATACTTATTTTATTATATTCTTTTTCTGCTTATAATGTTTAAATAGTCAACTATAGATTTTTAAAAGACAGTTATTGCAATGAAAGAAAAATAATTTGTACGTATTATGTACTCAATCCAAAGTGGCATAAAATAGGAATCAATGTGGTTTAATTCATTGTCCTCTGATATCCAGTGAAGATATGATTATTATTTTTATCACTTTTATCAGTGTCAGAAAATATGAACTGAAGATAACATGCATAATGAAACTTAATCAGAAAATGTAGTATCAAGGTTCAAACAGGAAGTCTGACTGCAAGATGACAGTACCAGTCCATAGCTATTCTTTATTTATAGCATTTTAATCTAAATTCATAATCTTCAACAGCAAGATTGTGGTGTATTGCACTAAATAAATGACATTTCCGTTATATTTGTGAACTCAAATACAGTCCCTTGCTGTTACTGTGTGCTGGAACATTTTCTAGCTTTACTTTGGTTGAATGAATTCAGCTCAGCAGTCAATCAGATCAATAACTTGAGGCTTTGATTCTCCTAAGATGTTAATAATACAAAGCTTAAAAGAAGGACATTCAGAAACAGGTGCTGGCATCTCTAGGAGCCTCTGAATAATAGAATCTAGGAAACTTTGAATAGCAGGTTCATTCCTGTTGGATCAGTATCTTGGAAAATAGAACAAAGAACTCTGCCTTTTCTTATAAACTATCTCATGCTCTATTATGTTTTTCTAAACTTCACAATTTTTTTTCTTATGATAGTACTATCTATAGTTCAGGAAGCTCAAGAGATGTAACAACTTCCTTATATAACGTACCCAGTAGAAGCGTTATATTTCTGATGCTGACTGTCCCTTTAGATAAAATAGAAACACATTTCTTGAAAAATCAGAACAATTCTACTTTTCCTAGCTGGGATCAATAACTGTAAGTCATCTTTCTCCTCAAAAGATGTAAATATTTGCTCACATAATAAATCATTCGCTAATGGTGTTAGAGATTGTGTCAAAGACCAACTATATACACGCCTGGCTTTGGATGCTTTATATTGAATTTTAATGTGCTGATAATGAATAGAGGTTTAATGCTAAACAAATGTACCTCAGAGCTACAGCTGCAGCCCTAACTCTAAGTGCTAAGAGACAACCTAATACATTGAATTAAATCAGCTTTCCATAAAATCAGTACAGTAAACGTTTCATCATTGCTCATGCCACTGCAAGAGTCCTCTTCCTTTTATTTAGAAATAAAAGGAAAACAAGAACATCTCATCATCTGAAGATGAAATATTGAAAGTCAGTTGTTTCAAGGCCATATTTTAGGTGCCTGGTACAAAGTTACTCTGTATTTTGATGTTAGGAAAGACTGTGCTTGAAATCAATGGTCTGGAGCAATTTTCTGTGCTAGACTCTGTGAGGAACAGATAACACACTGATACCTAGACAGAACTGGATTACTAGTTACCAATTGTCCAAGCTATATAAGCAACCAATGTGAGTATATAGACTTCAGAATTGTTAAACAAAATTCTGACCACCAGCTATTCATCTGCTTATATTTATCCTAGTGAAGTAATGATAACGACCCTGTACAGGGTGGTTACAAGCATTTGACCCTAAACAAAACCAGCTTCAATACATACCTTTCTGCTCCTAGAGACTCTAAGTCTGTGTAATTCGAATGTTTAACTCTCACTATTGCTGTCAGACTGTCCATATGCTTTATTTTTATTAATTTTTTCTCATCAATGATCTTTATTTAAGAAAGTTCTGATGCCTTTAAGTTAAACTTTCTTCCATTTCCTTCCCCCCCCCCAATAAAAGCAGAAGTTTTGAATCATCTAAGGTAAAAAGAAAATACACAAGGACCACATATCACATTTCTTCACCCTTCAAATCATAGTTATACCAGAAACCTTATTTAACTCAACCATCCATCTAGAACCATTCTAAAATTGATGAAAACATATTGAAAATTGCTTAAAGAATGATAGCAGAAATCTATTCAATTGTTCTTACACAGTCAGAGTATTTGAGGAAATTACTGTGACTTAGATTTCTCCAAAACACATGGCAAAATATAAGGCACAGAAAATAGCTACACTTGTATGAATTTAAGAACTATTTAAGAATGTGTGATTTAGCTGTTACAGTTGCTCATGATAAAAATTCTGGAGTATGGTCTATCTCTAAGCATTTTCCAGTTTTCTGAATAGAGCCATTGTGAAGCTCTGGCTGAGGGCCATGATTCCTGCATAGTTGCCACATGTCAGTCTGCACTCACTGATAGTTGCTCCTATGCATCTCAGTTCCTTCTTTCTAAATAAAATCTTCCTTTTCCCTACAGATTTTTAAATAAACATAACCACAATTACAACATGTTATTATTAGTCACGGCATAAAATTAATTGGTTTATATATCATGATTTTCTTGGTTTTGTGCAGAAGCCAATATAAGTCTAGATTCACTGTCCAAAATAGACATCATTGTAGATGATATTGATCCATGGTGCCTGTGAAAAATGCCATTTATTCAAAAGTAGGTAAAAACTAGTAGTTTAAAAACAACTTTAAAGTAAATTTCAAGTCCTTCATGTTTCACAGGCAGTATAGATTCTCCAAAGTTAATACACTATATTAAAAGGTTATGAACACAAAGGAAAAACAGCATTTCCTTGTGAGAAATTTGGATTTCATTTATGGTAGTAAAACAATGTAATTATCACTTTTTATTTTTAATTACAGCTAATTAATATGAATTTTAATATTAATTACAGTTTATTCAATTTGAATCCCAGCTGTAGACCCCTCCCTCATTCCCTCCCAATCCTATCCTCCCTCTTTCATCTCTTCCCATTTCCTCTCTCCAAGTCCACTAAGAGGAGAAGTCCTCCTCCCCTTCCATCTGACCTTAGTCTATCAGGTCTCATCAGGACTGGCTGTATTGTCTTCCTCTGTGGCCTGGCAAGGCTGCTCCCCACTCAGAGGTGATCAAAGAGCCAGCCACTGAGTTCATGTCAGAAACAGTCCCTGTTCCCCTTACTAGGAAACCAATTGGATACTGAGCTGCTATAGAGTACATTTGGGCAGGGGTTCTAGGTTATCTCCATGCATGGTTATTGGTTAGAGTATGAGTCTCAGGAAATACCTCTGTCCCCAGATTTCTTGAGTGTTGATTTCCTTGTGGAGCTCCTGTCCCCTCCAGGTCTTTCTTATTTTACCGTTTTTCGAGTTTGGGTAATATATCAGATACTATTTTTAGTCTTTCAACTGGTGTTTTAAAACTAATTGTCAATATTGTACATTTATTATAAAATCATACATGTGGTTAAACTTAAATTTAAATTCCTTTTATTTTTCAGAAACTGAAGTCTGTAAAAGTTTTCTCAAAAATCAGTCATTTAGCCTTTGCAGTTCATTGGTGTTTCTTCCTATATAAGACTCTGAGCTTTTACATTTTTGAATTTAGAAAAAGAGGCAGTGACAGTGCTTTCTTCAGTGGCTAATGTTTGCCTTCGGCAGCTGAGGCCTGGGGTAGCTTATAGCAAAAACCCTAGCAGCTGACTGTTGACATTTCCAGAATAATTATAGCTCAGGAGTTGCCAGTTTAGAAGAGCAAAATCATGTCATGTATAATGTGGCCTACCTTTGCTAATATTCTTTCACTTTAAAATAGGATTCAAAGCTGCTGACAAAAAGTAAGAGGATTATGAAGTAAATGGGAGTCTAAATACAAAAATGAGATAGTTGTCAAGAGACTATTTAAAAATCTAAGAGGGAATACATGTTCCATAAATGTAGTACTCAAGATAAATTTAAGGAAAACAAGAAACACTGCTCTGTTATTAACTGGAAGCATTCGCCTGGACTTTTACATCCATCTTAAGCTCTTATACTTAATCCAAATATATGACTCCAATCCCTCACCAATATATGATTCTGTTTTATAAGTTTTCCATTCTCCATTCCTAGGTTGAACCGTGCAGACCTCTTAGAAATCTGGCGTATTACACTACCTTTGCCTCTCATAAAGTGTCACAGAGGTATAGGGGAAAAAAGCTGCCTTTGGTCATAGAATATAAATCTATCCATGGGAAATGTTTGGAAACATGAATAACAGGTCAAAAAATTTCATTACAGAAAGAAAGCGTATTAGGAGACAGTCACACAAAAAGAAAGGCAGACAGTGCAGCATAAATGTGATGACAGCTCAATGTGGTTGGTTCAGGGATGCACGAAAGAGGAAAAGCACACACTACAGTGCAGGAAGTTGGTAAAGAGGGGTTTTGGACTGGAGCATGGGGAAGTTGGAGTTACTTGGTGCTTCTGCTGAGATCTGTCTATCACCAGGGAGATTCTGGCTCACCCTGAAGGCTCCTACCGTGTAATTCTTTGATGAATTCACCACCAAACAGGATGTGGACTTTAGCCCTACAGCCTCAGTGCCTTGATTCTGGCAGCAGAAATCATATATTAAAGTGACGGGAGAGTTTATTCTCAGAACACAGCCTCATCAAAAACAGAAGTTTTCTGGGTGAGACTGGAATAGGAGAAAGGGAATTTTGTTTGTCCTGTATATCATACACAGTGGTACACCAACCACAGGCAAGGTCAACTTCTTTGCTGAACAGCAAGAAAAGCCTTTTTCTGTGTTTCATTTCATATTATTTATGATAAAGCCTTCCTTTGAGTGTGTTACAATATTCTCACATATTTCCTTAACCATAAAGGAAGTAGGAAACACATGATCTCCTTCTAGTAGACTAGATCGACAGATTTCTATTGGCATTGACAAATCTCCAAGTGACCCATCTGTTACATGGAAATTTACACCCCTTCTCACCAAAAATTATTCTATTTACAAGATTTAAGAAACAATAGGGGATCCAAGATGGCAGTGCCGGGAGGACGCTCTTTCTGACCAGGAACACAGCAGGATCTGCACAGTGACCAGCAGACAGAACTCTGGGCACTAAAACAACAGCAATTGTGTTTCCCAGGTGAGAGGAAACTCCATGGTGTGGGATTCAATCAGCTTCAGATCACCCAGCTAAACCATAGAACAGTTACCTGGTCCCACCAGGTGCTCAGGTGCCCAGACTGAACTGAGAGCCCCATAACAACAGAGACTGGGATTTGCCATCCCAGACAGACCTTCAGACCCCCAAACACCACAGACTTGGGGAAAACATCGGTTCCAACCCTCAGGCCACCCAGCACCAGAAAAGTTTTGTGTTCCCACAGGCCTTAAGTTCTGACCTTCTACTGCACACATGAGTGCTGTGCTCACCGGCCACTGATTACAAGCAGGGTGCTAGGGCACACTACTGGAAGCTCAAACCTACAAAAGCCTGAGAGCCATTGGAGTAGCCCTCAGACACTGCTCCAAGATGCGACCAGCTATCTCTAGCTAAACCGATGAAACCACGGGACTCCATGGTTCTTCAGGAGGGCTGCGGCTAGCAAGTACAGCTTAACAACAGCAGCTGAAGCTCACTAAATTCAGAGCAAGAAACCCAGCAGCAGGACAGCCATCTCCAGGACTTCACTGGATTAGAGGAGAGCCTTCCTGAACAACACAGTAACCACACAGGTCCATATGCCTAAGGTAAACTGTGAAAATACTTGAGAAGCACCACCATTCAGTTGACCATACTCAAAAAGCTGAGAAAATCTCCTTCAGAACCCTGCCAAGAGGATTTTCCCACCCCAGGACTCCAGCAGGCACCAAAAATTAACAGACAACACCTGAGACAGACAGATGGGTAGAGGCCAGCATAAAAGCACAACCAACAAAAGGCAAAGCAGTATGGCATCCCAGAACCCAGCTATCCTGGGCAAGTAGCCCTGGACACCCTAACAAGTGAAATTCAAGAAGATGACCTTACATCTATGCTTATGAAGAGGTTAATGGAGGAAACAAATTAAATGCATAAAGAATTAGAGGAAGATAAATTCAAACAGATTACGGCCATCCATAAAGAAATACAGGAAGATGCAGCCAAACAGTTTGTGGCTTTCAGAGTAGAAATGATTAAACCACTAGAAGAAAAAAAAGAGGAATGTTCCAACAAGCAGCTGAATGAATCGAAGGGAAAACAGGAAAATACAGTCAGACAGGTGAAGGAAATCAACAAAATGGTTCAAGATTTGAAGATAGAATTGGAAAAAATTAAAGAAAACACAAATGGAGGAAATCACAGAGAGGGAGAACTTAGGAAAGAAAACAGAAACTACAGAGGTAAGCATAACCAACAAACTACAAGAGATGGAAGAAAGAATCTCAGGTACGGAAGCTACAGTGGTAGAAGTAGATGTATCCATCAAAGAAAATGTGAAATCTAAAAAATTCCTGACACAAACCATCCAAAAAATCCAAGACAATGTGAAAAGACAAAATCTAAGAATGATAGGAATAGAGTAAAAAGAAGATTCCCATCCCCAAGGCCAAGAAAATATTTTCAACAAAATAATAGAAGAGAATTTCCCCAACTCAAAGGAAAGGCCTATAAGCATACAAGAGGCCTCCAGAGCACCTAATAACTTAGACCAGAAAAGAAAATCCTCCAGCCACCTAATAATCAAAAGAGTAAGTAGACAAAACAAAGAAAAAAATACTAAAATCTGCAAGGGAAAAAGGCCAAATAACATATAATGGCAAACCCATCAGAATCACACCTGACTTCTCAACAGAGACTATGAAAGCCAGAAGAGCCTGGATGGATATCAGGCAGACCCTAAGAGAACACAGATGTCAGACCAGGCTATTATAGCCAGCAAAACACTTAAGTCCTCATAGACAGAGAAAAAAAGATTTTCGACGACAAAAGTAAATTTCAACAATGCCTACACACAAATCCAGTGTTACAAAAGAAAATAGAAGGAAAAATACAACCCAAGAAAACTATCTATTTTCAAGAAAACTCAGGAAATAAATAACCCAACTACAGAAAAATAAAAAGGAGCTAACCACACAAGCACACTACCACAGCCAACAGCAATATAAAAGATCTAACATCCACTGGTCATTAATTTCTCTCAACATCAATGGACTCAATTCTCCAATAAAATGACACAGACTAACAGAATGGATGTGTAAATAAGACCAAACAATCTGTTACATACAAAAAACACACCCAAGTCACAAAGATAGCCATTACCTGAGGGTAAAGGGCTGGAAGATGGTTTTCTAAGAAAATGGACCCAGGAAGCATGCAGGAGTAGCCATTCTAATATCTAACAAAATAAACTTTCAACCAAAATTAACAAAAAGAGATGGGGAAGGACACTTCATACTCATCAAGGGAAAATTCCACCAGGAAGACATCAGAATCCCAAACATCTATGCCCCAAATACAAGGGCACCCACATTTGTAAAAGAAACATTAATAAAACTGAAACCACACATAGATCCCCACACATTAATAGTGGGAGACTTCAATACTCCACTCTCAGCAAAGGACAGGTAAACAAAACAGGAATTAAACAAAGAACAATAACTCTAACAGAGGTCGTTAATAAAATGGACCTAACAGACATCTGCAGAACCTTTTAACCAAACACAAAATAATTTACCTTCTTCTCAGCACCTCATGGAACCTTCTCCAAAATAGACCATATATTTGGTCACAAAGCGATCCTCATCAGATACAAAAAGATTGAAATAATCCCTTGTATTCTAACTGACCACCATGGTCTAAAGCTGAACCTCAACAATAACAGAAATAGCAAAAAGCCTTTACACACATGGAGACTGAACAACTCACTACTCAATGACAACTGGGTCAGGGAAAAAATAAAGAAAGAAATTATAGTCTTCCTAGAATTCAATGAAAACGAAGATGCAACATACCCAAACTTATGGGATACAATGAAAACAGAGCTAAGAGGAAAGTTCATAGCACTAAGTGCCTTCATGAAGAAATTCGAAACATCTCATTCAAGCAACTTAATGGCTCACCTAAAAGCCCTAGAGAAAATCGGAGCAGAAACACCAAAGAAGAGTAGAGAGCTGAAAATAATCAAACTCAGGGCTGAAATCAATAAATTAGAAACAAATAAAACAATTCAAATAATCAATGAAACCAAGAGCCGGTGCTTTGAGAAAATCAACAAGATAGACAAACACTTAGCCAAACTAACTAAAAGGCAGAGAGACACTGTCCAACTTAACATAATCAGAAATGAAAAGGGGGACATAACAAAAGAAACAATCATTAAGACTTACTTCAAAAGTCTATTCACCAAAAAGTTTGAAAATCTAAATGAAATGGAAAATTTTTCTTGATAGATTCCATTTAACAAATTTAAGTCAAGATCAGGTAAATAGGTTGTATAGTCCTATATTCCCCCAAGGAAATAGAAGCAGCCATCAAAAGTCTCCCATCCAAAAAAAGCACAGGGCTTTTCAGTGCAGAAATCTGCCAGGCCTTCAAAGAAGAGCTAACTCCAATTCTCTTCAAACTATTCCACAAAATAGAAACAGAAGGAACACTACCAAACTCATTCTATGAGGACACAGTCACCTTGGCACCTAAACCTCACAAAGACCCAATAAAGAACGAGAATTTCAGGCCAATCTCCCTTATGAACACTGATGCCAAAATACTCAACAAAATACTTGCAAACCAAATACAAGAGCATATAAAAGCTATCATTCACTATGAACAAGTAGGCTTCATCTCAGGCATGCAGGGATGATTCAGTATACAGAAATCCATCAATGTGATGCACCTTATAAACAACCTGAATGTAAAAAGCCACATGATAATCTGCTTAGATGGTGAAAAGCATTTGACAAAATCCAACATCCATTCATGTTTAAAAATATTGGAGAGATCAGGGATGCAAGGCACATACCTAAATATAATAAAAGCAATATACAACAAGCCTATAACTAACATCAAACTCAGTGGAGGAACTTAAATCATTCCCACTAAAATCAGGGACAGGGCAAGGTTACTCACTCTCTCCATAGCTCTTCAAAATAGTTCTTGAAGTCCTTGCTAGAGCAATAAGACAATTAAAGGAGACCAAGGGGATAGAAATCAGAAAGGAAGACGTCAAAGTATCGCTATTTGCAGATGATATGATAGTATACCTGAGTGACCCAAAAATTCTACCAGGGAACTCCTTCAGCTGATAAACACCTTCAGGCAAGAGGCTGGATACAAAATTAGCTCAAAAAAATCAGTAGCCTTTCTGTATAAAAAAGACAAAAGACAGAGAAAAAAATTAGGGAAACAACACCTGTCACAGTAGCCAGAAAGGACATAAAGTACCTTGGTGTGACCCTAACCAAGCAAGTGAAAGACTTTTATGAAAAAAATTCAAGTCTCTGAAGAAAGAATTAGAAGAAGATATCAAAAGATGGAAAGATCTCCCCTGCTCATGGCTTGGCAGGAGTAACATAGTAAAAATTGCCATCTTACCAAAAGCAATCTACAGATTCAATGCAATTCCCATCAAATTACCAACACAATTCTTTACAGACCTTGAAAGAAAAATTCTCAGCTTCATATGGAATAACAAGAAACTCAGAATTGCTAAAACAATCTCTACAATAAATGATCTTCTGGTGGTATCTCCATCCCTGATGTCAAGCTGTACTATAGAGCAACAGTAATAAAAATCGCACGGTGCTGGCATAGAAACAGAATGGTGGATCAATGGAATCAGATAGAAGACCCAGAAATAAACCCACACACTTATGGACACCTGAATTTTTACAAAGAGGTCAAAAGCATACAATGGAAAAAAGATAGTATCTTCAACAAATGGTGCTGGGCTAACTGGATGTCTACATGTAGAAAAAGGCAAATAGATCCATCCTTATCACCCTGCACAAAACTAAAGCCCAAGTGGATCAAAGACCTCAATATAAAACCAGATATACTAAACCTGTTAGAATAAAAAGTGGTGAAGAGCCTTGAACTCGTTGGCACAGGAGACAATTTCCTGAAGAGAACACCAACAGCACAAGGCTCTAAGATCAACAATCAATAAATAGGACCTCATGAAACTGAAAAGCTTCTGTAAAGTAAAAGACACTGTTGTCAGAGTACTACTTTGCAGCCAGTCCTGAAGAGACCTGATAAACCAGGGCCAGATGAAAGGGGAGGAAGTCTTCCCCTATTAGTGGACTTGGAAAGGGGCAGG
>CM053764.1:70265793-70325734 GCA_028658305.1 Pachyuromys duprasi
TAAAAAAGAGTTGGCTGAAGAATTTAAAAGTGGAATAGAAACAAATGATTGGTGTGTAAAGCATTCCAGATTCATGCAGGCAGAGAAAAGCCTGAAAACATGAGTGTCATCTGTGAGATCTGCCTCAGTGACAGATAATGAAAGTCTGACCCATGGAAGAGGGAAGAGACTAGGACTTGAAAGCACACCATAAACAGCCCTGAGTTCTAAGTGCTTTGATCAGGAAAGAGGACAAGAGTATAACATTCATTTGAGAAAAAAATTGTAATATCAAAAACATTGGAAAAAAGTATTCGACCAACATCGAGTTGATGGAATTGATTGCAGTGAGAAATTCCCATCTACATAGCTGTAAATGATGACTGCGGCAAACTCTAAATATCTAAATATTATATTTGATGTATATTTTTCTTTCAAAAAACTTTTTAGTGATCATAGTGAAAATAAGTATTATGATTTTCCTAAACTTTGGGGTTCATATAACCCAAAGTAATGCAGTAATTGAGAAGTAAATACATATAATTGGGTAATAGCTTTAGAGAAACCATAGAATAAATATAACAATGCTCAAAATTGAGAAATAAGCTTCTATGTAACACTAAACATGTATGGAAAAGGGCTTTATTTCCATGAATTCACTGAGTGTTTTGATTTGTAAAAACATTCATGTTGGTATTTTATTTGACTTTAACAATAAATTAGAATTCCAAAGAAAAACTAAAGTTTGTAAAAACTAAGTTTTTTTGAACAATTTGATTTTAGATTAAAATACACTTAGGTATTATAAAAGCTTAAGAAATGTAACTTTAAATCTGTATAATGATTCTATGATTATAAGTTTTATGGAAGATTACCTTGGTGTCTGTGTGATTTAATCACTCATAAATGCATTTTGAGGCTCTGTTCTATTAGTGTATGATGTGGAAAATGTATTGAAATAGCACATTGAGTCTCACTGACATATGTAATTTGACCATTTCATTCAAGAAAAAATGAAGAAAACAAACTTTTAAAATAAAATATTTCTCATGATGCAACTCAGAATCATCACTGCCTATTGCAGCCCCAACAACAAAAATTAAGAGCCAAAGATTATTTTTAAATCACATATCCCACTATTCCTACAACATCTTAACATTAGTGAGTGATATATTTCACCCAAAAATAAACCTTAATTTTCCAGTCCACAGTCCACAGAGATTCTGGAAAATCTGGAAATCCATTCAAACGCACTTAAGCAAAGCAATCAGGAGTGGGGCCCTGCTACTTGTTAGCTGATCCCTGATCCCTGGTGGTTAATTTAGTGTAGGAGCTGTCCTAAGAAATGTTGTCTTAGTGCTGGGTGACAACATTTTCAGGATTGGTACCCAGGGTTGCAAATACACAGGCGATTAATACCAACCTCATTTTTTTCCTTTGAGCGCAATGCCAAGCTGTCCCTATTATGCTGCAGAATTCACATATTGGAGCCAGCAACACAAGGAAATAAAGTGCCACTCTCTCCAAGAATAAGCATGAAGCTCTCGGAAACACAAGCCAGGTGGCATTCAGCTATTAAGAGCAAAAGAGTTCTGAAATGAGATTACAAATCTCATTCAGTGACCACTGGCCATCCTCACATATATGAAAAACTTGGTGCCTGTGTACATGTAGAAAGAAGTCTAATTCCACTATGTATCATTATTGAAACAATGCAGATGCCTTTTATCTTTATTATGAATTTGTTACCTACATTAAATATGCCTATGCCAATGGGAATATGAAGTTTGGTTTATTTTTTTTTTTCATGTTTCACTCTGAAATGTAGGTAAAGCTGAAGAAAAAACAAACAAAAAGAAAAAACAACTTTCCATTCCAAAATAAATGGTTTACATAAGAATCACATTGATACTCAATGTTTAACAAGCTTAGCAAAAACAAAATGAACAAAAAGCAATTCAGAGGAAAAATACTGCTAAACTAGTTGTTCTGTCTAAAAGTCTGTCAGGCCTGGGGTGAAAAATCCACAGTTTTCAAAATAGTTATCAGTGTGGGGTATGACTTCATTGCACATGGATTCATTTGGCACAGCAATTATTTAAAACTGTAAGGCATATAACATTTCAGGTGCAAGAAATTATAGTTCATGTCAGAGAAAAAGTTCCTAGGTGATCCCAGGTTAACACTCTTGCAACAATGTTCCAGAAAAATTCTGCCCAAGGGAATGTTCATTTTAGATGAAGCTTAATGCCTCAGGGATATTTGAGAACATCAGATGTAGCCAAGGGCACCTCAGACAGCCTCCCTGAGAGACTAGGAGGTTGCATGTAATTTCATATTATATTATAAGCCATAAAAGGCCCATAAATATTCCATCTTCTGAAACAGGTTGTTCGGGAGCTGCTGGGTGATGAGTGAGCACTTACTTCTAAGTGTCCTGCAAACGGACATTGTGTAAATATTTTCAAAGTTACAAAGGTTCTGGTAGAAAAATAAATATTAGCTATGGTTAAAGCATTATAAAGCTTTCACTGTTAATGATATTTTTCCATGCACAAGAGACAATGTTTAGTGACTTTTTATATATCTGGAGAAAAGAATATTAAGACAACATTAATATTATTAATTAATAACATTTACAACATAATAATATTAATATGTATTTAGGTTGAGTTGTGAGTATGATTGTGTGTATGTGTGTTCTGTATTGAGATATTTTTTTTCTTTACTAAGGATCAAAACCTCACAGAAATATATGGATTACTCACCACAAAGTTTAAATTTACCATAAGCTTTGATACCCTCAGGGGTAGAGTCTGCCAGAGTCTGTCAGAGTCTGTGGTAGGCTCCTGTCCTGTTTCCTGTTTTCTCCCTCTTCTGATATCCATCCCATTTGTCTTTCTGAGTGAGGATTGAACATCTTACCCAGTGTCCTCCATCTCTCTTAGCTTCTTTAGGCATACAGATTTTAGTATGTTTATCCTATATGTCTAATATCCAATTATAAGTGAATATACACCATGTGTGTCTTTCTGCTTCTGGGATACCTCACTCAGGATGATCTTTCCGGTTCTCACCATTTGCCTGCAAACTTCATGATTTCCTTGTTTTTAATTGTTGAGTAGTATTCCTTTGTGTAATTGTACTACAATTTCCATATCCATTCCTTGTTGAGGGACATCTGGGGTGTTTCGAGATTTTGGCTATTACAAATAAAGCTGCCATGAACATGGTTGAGCAAATGTCCTTGTGGTATACTTGAGCATCTTTTGGATATATGCCTAGGAATGGTATAGCTGTTTTTTGAGGGAGCACTATTCCTAATTGTCTGAAAAAGCACCAGATTGCTTTCCAAACAGGTTGTATAAATTTACATTCCTACCAGCTTTACCAGCAGGTTATCAAAGCAGATGCTGAGACCCATGGCCAAACTTTGGGGAGAGTGCAGGGAATCTTATGAAAGAATGGGGAGATGGAAAGACCTTGAGGGGACAGTAGTTCCAAAGGGAGAGCAACAGAACCAAAAAATCTGGGCACAGTGGTCTTTTCTGAGACTGGTACTCCAACCAAGTACCATGCATGGAGATAACCCTGAACCCTTGCACAGATATAACCCATGGCAGCTCAGTATCCAAGTGTGTTCCCTAATTAGGGGAACAGGGACTGTCTCTGACATGAACTCAGTGGCTTGCTCTTTGATCACCTCCCCCTGAAGGGGAGAACAGCCTTACCAGGCCACAGAGGAGGACAATACAGCCAGTTTTGATGAGAAACGATAGGCTAGGGTTAGAGGGAAAGAGATGAGGACCTCCCCTATCAGTAGACTTGGAGAAGGGTATGGGAGGAGATGAGAGAGGAAAGGAGGAAGTGGGAGGGAATGAGAGAGGGGGCTACAGCTGGGATACAAAGTGAATCAACTGATTAATAAAAAATAAATAAATTTTAGAAATAATAAATAAGTTTGCCATAAGCTTTATTATAATTTTTATCAGAAAATAGCCATGTTACCATCTCTTTCATATAAATTGTAAAAAAAAAAAATTCAGCATTGGATGAGTTCTATGTTTCTTAATTTCAGCTGGAAGGCAATAAGGGAATATTTTTACTTAATTCATTTAGTACTATTTATTTATTTATTTATTTATTTATTTATTTAGACTTTTTGAGACAAGGCTCCTTTGTATAACAACCCTGGATGTCCTGCTTTGTAGACCAGGTTGAACTCAAACTCATAGTGATCCACCTGCCTCTGCTTCCCAAGTGCACCACCATGCCTGGACTTGTTCTGTATTTTATGTCCAGTGCATATTTAATTTTGTTACTTTACTAAGGGAATTCTGAAATGGAGATTAATGTTCCTCAGTTAACATACTAACTCTCTGAAAAACAAAATCCGGTTGAGTCGAATCTTAAAAATAGATGTAGATAAGAAATTATTTTATTACATTTTTATTCATTGTGTGCATACATTATATATGTGGACTTACATACCACAACACACCAGTAGAGGTAAAAAGATAACTTCTTCTTTAGAGACATCACTTGTCTCTTTCTTCCATGTAGGGACGGTGGAATCAAACCATTTCACTACACCATCAAATTTATTAAAAATCCACAATTCTAAGCAATAATATACAATGTTTTGTGTGTGTGTGTGTGTGTGTGTATGTGTCTGTGTGTCAGGGGGTGTGGGTGGTATATTTTACTTGTATCTATCGCGTGTTACAAGCTGGCATGGAAACACATGCATGAATGTGGAGGGTCAGGTGTCTTTCTTTATTGCTTCCCATCTTATTCTTTGAGACAAAGTATTGAAGTGGAAGGTTCTGGGCTCAGTTTTGTCATGTGATGTTTTGCTGCAAGCTGGGTACATGATGTTTTCTTGTGAGTTTTTACATGTGAGGGGTGCGACTTTGGCCAGCTGAGCACATCCATTGGGTAGACTTTTAGGAGAGGACATATATAGAAGCCCCACACACAGTGAGACATTGCTTTTTAGATTGACCTTGCTGCACTGATTTTCATGCTTCGAGATCCTGATGACTGAGCCTGGTAATTACCTAAAGACCCATCAAACCTAATCAGTAGGAAGCAGATAAAAGAGGACTACAACCTTTTTCCCTACTAACCTTCTATCTAAGGTTGCTGGGGGTGGGGCAGGGAAGGAAGGTTGGAAGGGAGGTGAAGATTCCTTTTTAAATTAAATTTTTCTTTTTCATATTAATTACAGTTTATTTACTTTGTATCCCAACTGTAAGCCCCTCCCTCATTCCTTCCCAATGCCACCCTTTCTCCCTCAACTCCTCCCTCCCCTTCTCGAAGTCCACTGATAGGTGAGGTCCTCCTCCCCTTCCATCTGACCCTAGCTTATCAGGTCTCATCGGGACTGGCTGCAATATCCTCCTCTATCGCCTAGCAAGGCTGCTCCTCCCTAGGGGACAGGGGAGGAGGAGGTCAAAGAGCCCTCCACTGAGTTCATGTCAGAGACAGTCCCTTGCTAGGGAAACCAACTTGAATGCTAAGCTGCCATGGGCTACATCTCTGCAGGGGTTCTAGGTTATATCCATGCATGGTCCTTGGTTGGAGAATCATTCTCAGAAAAGACCCCTGTGCCCTTAAGAACACTAAATAAACTAGGTTGCTGAAAAATTTAAACCTACAGAGTCCCTCACTGGACTCAGAGCTTCCTAGTCTGGCCAGGTTGTTTACCAAGCAAGTCCCAGGTATCCTATTGAATTGTCTTCCCAGGAACTATTACATGTTTGCTGCTCTAACAATTTCTTGTATGGACTGAGGATCCAAAGCACATCACACGCTTTTATCGCAAGCAAGCACTTTGTCAACCAAGTCAGCTATTTTCTGTATTTCATGTTTTCAACAGCCAATTCATTTTCTTACTAAATGCTATGAAACACAGAAAACTAAAAATTAAATGACCTACAATGGACAGAGGCTATGAGGTTTGTCCAAACCTCTTGCAACCAACACTGAATATGTTTAAATTACAATATTTGTGCTGATTACGTATGATAATAATTTGTATATTACCAGCATGTAAATGAGGCAACAGTTTCCAGGAAGAATGGAGACCAACAACATTCACTAAAAGAATGCAAGCTGGTGCATGGCGTTTTAATGTTGTAGATATTCTTGCTGTCTAAAATATTCTGAACTGCATTATAATTGCAAAACTTCACTAATAAAATGCCAGTGGTAATGCCATTCTCAAATACAGTGACTCTACAGGAATAAACACTGCTTTGAATAGTATGTGACATACAGGGATTTTTTTATATAAATTTATTTATTTTTATATCAATCACAGGTTAGGTTTTTTGCATCCCATGCGTAGCCCCCTCCCTCATTCCCTCCCACCCTCCCCAACCCTCCCTCATCTCCTCCCCGCCCCCTCCAAGTCCACCAAGTCCTCCCCTTCCATCTGATCATCTTATCTCCTCAGGGCTGGCTGCAATGTCCTCCCCTGGGATCTAGCCAGGCTGTTACTCCCTGGCGTGGACATACAGGTTTTTATAAGAGGAGTATGAAACATACAAAGGGTGTCTTTTTCCTTCTGCAAGAAAATTAATCAACTAGCAGTGTAATTACTCTCCCTTTATCTAAAAGGCTTTAAAAATCAGTAAAAACTTTCAAATTATTTTCATCATCTTACTCAAACTGTGGGAATGTAAACTGGTACAACCACTTTGAAAATCAATCTGGAGCTTTCTCAGACAACTAGGAATAGTACTTCCTCAAGACCCAGCTATACCACTCCTAGGTATATATATCCAAAAGTTGCTCGAGTACACAAAAAGGACATTTGCTCAAACATGTTTGTAGCAGCTTTATTTGTAATAGCCAGAACCTGGAAACAACCCAGATGTCCATCAACTGAGGAATGGGTACAGAAATTATAGTATTTCTACACAATGGAATACTACTCAGCAGTTAAAAATGAGGTAATCACAAAATTTGCAGGCAAATGGTGGGATCTAGAAAATATCATTCTGAGTGAGGTATCCCAGAAGGAGAAAGACACACATGGTATATACTTACTTATTTAGACCTATAAGATATGATAAACATACTGAAATCTATATACCTAAAGAAGATAAACCAAAAAGAAGACCCAGGGTAAGATGATCAATCCTCACTTAGAAAGACAAATGGGATGTAAGAGAAAATAAGTATTAGGACAGGGTCCTACCACAGAGGGCCTCTGAAAGACTCTACACAGCAGTGTATCAATGCAGAAAATGAGACTATTAACCAAACCTTCGGCAGATGGCAGGGA
The DNA here is from genome assembly GCA_028658305.1 of Pachyuromys duprasi. Classification (NCBI taxonomy): domain Eukaryota; kingdom Metazoa; phylum Chordata; class Mammalia; order Rodentia; family Muridae; genus Pachyuromys; species Pachyuromys duprasi. Next base: position 70,273,067 of record CM053764.1, read on the forward strand.
GTCATATGAATGAAGGGGGAGTTAATATGATCTGGAGAGGATAGGAGCTCCATAAGGACCAAATATATCTGGGCAGAGGAGTCTTATATGAGACTGTTTCTCCAACCAAGGACCATGTATACATAGATCCTCTGCTCGCCTGTAGCCCATGGTAGCTTAGTATCCAAGTGGGTACCCTATTAAGGGGAACAAAGACTATTTCTGACATGAACTCAACGGCAGGCTCTTTGACCTCCCCACCCAGCAAGGGGGAGCAGCCTTTCTAGGCCATAGAGAAGGATTTCGCAGCCAGTCCTGAAGATACCTGATAAACCAGGGTCAGATGAAAGGGGAGGAAGTCCTCCCCTATCAGTGGAGTTGGAAAGGGCCAGGGAGGGAGGATGGGACTGGGAGGGAATGAGGGAGCAGGATTCACCTGGGATACAGAATTAATAAAATGTAACTAATAATAAAAAAGGAAAAAAGAAAACATTCAACAGAAGCATTCAAAACACAAAACAACAGAACAAAACTATCAGTTATCTGTTATAATTTATTTAAAATTCTAAGCTAGTAAAGAAAATCCAAATGGGTTTTAAAGAGAAGGATCAAAAATCACCAGTTCTGAAGACCTTGGTTAAAATTGTTGAAACTCTGTTTCCTTATTTGTGAAGAGGAGTTCATTCAATGTGGCTTTGTTTAAATTCTTTAAAAAGATGATTCTACTAAACAAACCTCAAATATCCTAATTAAAATCTGGGTAGAGTGCTTACGTTGACCCCTATATAGGGATGGCATACAAGTGGCCAGAAATATAGAAAAGAATATCAAAATAACTAATTTTGGGTAAAATAAAAATTAATTACACAAGGAGAGATGACTTCAAATATATTAGCAGGTCTGCTATAATAGAAAAAATGTTTTAGCGTAGACATGAATAAAGAACCAGTTGACATACATTGTATTATTGGTGGGAATGCAAGGCAATGCAGCTGCTAAGATAAGCAATACAATAGATAGTTTCGTACAAAAAATATTCAAATTGTGGCTCAGAATGTAAAGGCACAAGTCACTAACTGTGAATTTTACCATAAAATTCACGTCCTGTAATGAAAGAATTGTCCTCTACCCTACCCCCAACACACACACACAAGCACACAGAGGTACCATGGCTTGCTAGCATTTGCATTTCACATAAATAAATGCTCTTTTGTTGTTGCTGTTTTGAGACAGGGTTTCCCTCTGTAGCCTTGAATGTCCTGGACTTACTTTGTAGCCATTGAACTCATAGTGATCTGCCTGGTTCTGCCTCCCAGAGTGCTGGGATTACAGGTATGCATAACCACGCCCAGCTATAAACATTTTTAAATAAAATAATGGAAAAGAAAAGTGTCACAGAATAAATAATCCCATGTGTGAATACATATATGAATAGCTAAGAGGAGATTCTTGACTTTTCCACATCATAACGATGATGACAATAGTTCTTACGACTTAGACACAGGTAATTGCATATTAACTTGTGAATGGACAAAGGATTTATGTATAAAATTGAACATTATTCACTCTCAGAAAATAAATAAATCAAAAATGGGGAGAGGCCTCAGCTAGTAACACATTTGCCGTGCAAGCACGAGTACTTAATTTCGGTCCCCAACACTTAGAAACAAAGATGTATGTGATGGCATGCACATTTAATGGCAGCACTGCAAGGCAGGGGAATCCCTAGGTCTTTCTGACTAGCTACCATTAACTACCAGGTTGTTAGAAACTCTGCTTCAAAAATAAGCTATAAAAAATATGAGGAGAATACCCATCACTAGCTTTTGGCCTCTACATTCACATGCACTTAGGCATTCATGGATTTCCACAGTCAAGTGCACACACACATAGCTGAACTTGTACATAAACAAATGTGAACTTGCATGTACAAATGAACACACAAAGTAAGTAAGCTCTGTAGCATTCCATGCCGTATTTAAACCTTAAGGAGACTGCCCTAAATACAATAAACCAGTTACAAAAGAATACTTCTGGTGTGATCCATTTACTGAAATACATAGTAAAATTAATAGAAACAGGAAACAGAACAGTGGTTGCCAGGGGCTGGTAAGATGAAAAGTTCTTCAGTGGGTATAGAAATTTCAAGGAGAAAGAGTGTTTGGAATTATGTGTACTAGAATAAAATTTCACTACTTGAAAGCTATCCAAAATAGCAAACATGTTGTACTTCAACCACAATTAACCTTGAAGTACACTATGTATTTAAAAGACATGATATGTATATGAATGACATGATATATACAAAACCCCCAGCCTGTATTAGATAGGTAGAATAGTAATTCCAGGAAAAGAAGCATTATCATTTTTTGTGTTTGAGGACAAGAACTTAGGATCCCAAATATCAGTAAAAGCCCAAGGCTTTAAGTGATGTGATCGCTTTCCAGATTCAGGATGCTGTGAAATGTCATATACAGTACGATTAGAAGTTTGATCTTAGCAGGGACTCACAATATACATTGTACAATACTTTATCTTGCCCGAGGCAGCAGAACTAAGACAAGCTCTCAGCCAGCCACGTGATCGCCGAGAGAAACAATCAATTCTCTCCAGTGAACAAAATCAGATAAGCTATGACTTTCAGTAGACTATGTATGTAAACACATTTTGACTTACGATAAATTTGAGTGGTGATAGTTTTATCAGGATTTTACTCCTTCTAAAACTAGGAATTATCATCTTGGGAGAGAAAATTCACTGAAGCTCATTACCTGTTATGTTTTGCATCACATTTCCTTAACTATTCAATGAGAGCATAATTAAACATGTGTACCCACACAATTTGTTTATACAGAAACTGTCCATGATAGAAATGCAATTTAAAGACAGGTAATTGAGAAATTAATTTTTTATTCATCATAAACCAATATTTTCTGGGTTTTCCAAAAATTCTCTGATGGCTCTCTTATCTTTTGTGTTATCATTAGAACTAGAAAGATAAAGCATGAAACGAGATTGCTGTCTGTGGTTAAATTACTATTACTTTCTAGCCAAGAAAGAATCTGCAATTATTTTCTTCTACTTATAGTAATTACTCCTCTGATACTTCAAATAAGCACATTGCTGTCATTGCCCCTTTATGGAGCCAAGGTAAATAAAACTCTGGGTACATGTAAACTGCAGACAAGTATGCATTTAATTTACTTGAAGTCATTTGATTATAGTGACAGCCATTAATTGTATTAGAATGGTTTTCTGAAAGTGTTCTCACTTTTTACCCTGCACCTGTTGAGCTCACAGTAACCTTCTCACTTCTGAACACACAAATAAGCTTGTATTGGTTCTATGAATTCTGAGCTTACAGCTTAACTACTATATCTTTTCCATTGTTAAAACTTTTTATAATGTATTTAAAGTTTTGTATTTATTATATATTTATTCATAGTTAAACCAATGTATCTCCATTGCATAATATAATGAGCATATTCTATATTAGTATAATTATTGAATTTACTTAGAGTGTTCTGCCAATAAATACAGGGATTGAAAAAAACTCACTAAAATATTTGGAAATGTTCCAATATAGTGTATTTTACCCCACATGTTTAGAAAACATAGATGTGGTATTTTATTAATGGGATCTTATAATAATTAAATAGACACAAAAGCATAATATTAATTCATAGAATAGTATAGAATATGCTATAAAAATAAGCAGTTCACATATACACTGCTTGCCACTTAATTTTACTTATAAAATATCTAGATATTATAGACAATGCATCTACATACTGTAGAATGTAATGTATCTACTAATGTCAACAAACCAAGATGCCAAATGCTAAAAGCTAAAGAAAAAATACAATTATGGGCTGATGCTATAGCAAAGTATTTAAATTTTCTTGTTCATATTGAAATAGTACAATTAAAAAATCAATACCTTTTCTCTAATGAAGCAGAAGTTTGAGTTTTCTATAATTTTCTGTATACCTCATACAAAGCCTAAAGAATATTATTATTCATTAAGCAGTTTTACTAAAGTAATAAAAAACTGCATTGTTGTATTTCTGAAGGAAGAAGCTCATCTCAACTTCTCCTATCTGTCAGCCATCTCTGATGTCAAGGAAAAAGTATAAGGGAAACAAAGGAAAGAGTGTAGAGTCTGCAAGGTAGGGTCTGCCAAATCAGACGTGCTATTGTTTCTATTTCTTAACTGTCCCAGAGACAGCGACTAAGAGGAAAGAGTTAGATCTGCTTGAGCTGCACAGTGATATGATTGCTAGTGTTATTCTGGTGAAAGGTCCTTGCTTTTAGTTTATTTCTTTGTTTATCCATTAAACAAAACACTGTCTTGAATACTATAGAGTATCTGTCTTTTAACTAAAGGGTTAAGAAGTAAGTTATAAATTCCTCCACAGAAAACCCTATCAATAATTATCAATTCCTCACAGAAGACATTACAGACAGGTTGCCAAATAGTTGTAGAGGAAAAAGACTTCCCAGAAAACAAGCTAAGTGATGTCTGTACGGGAAAATAAGCTTGGTCATCAGCCTCTTTGTAGTACCTTCCTGGATATCTTTCTTGATTCTGACCATCAGTAGCTCCCCTTAGAACTAATATGTGCCTGCTGCTAGACTCTGAAGCCTACAGTCTTTCCTTATCTTGTTCTTCCTGGCTAAAAGAATAGAGAAATGGTAAAGATTGAAAAGTACTGAAAGCAACACAAACAGCTTACAGGCAATTGTAAAACTTATTATCAGTAGGGACAGGAGTGAATATCAAGAGAGTGTCTCAATAATATTTACCAGAGAATGGCCAAATACAGGAGTGACAAATACTTTCCATCCACTACAAGATATTGCAATCTTTTTCTTAATGTTAGGCTTTCTAAAGTAGAGTTTAAACTTTCTAGTCTCCCTAGTATCTAAATGTTGCCATGCAAATAAATTAAGGTTAATGTTATACAAACAGAAGGCATGTGGGAACACTCATAGGTCAATACAAGAAAGATTTTTTTAGAATGCTTATGAATCTTTGATAGACAAAAATCCACCACTTAATGGAGGTCACTGTTTGAGAAATTAACTGAAACCTTTGGACTGAATGAACAATGCTTGAGTAGTCAGAAATGGAACTAGCTGATAAAGACCTCAGTTACAAAAGGCAGTCCTTAAAGGCTTGGAGTTTGCAGTTAAATAGAATGTACACTGAATATATCTTATCCTTAAATATGCTTTGAAATGATGCTGATAGAGTTATTGTAGTAATGTTAGGTGTAGTAACTGTAGGCTGGGGTGGAGACTCTGATCCTAAGCAATAAGAACTTCACAGTCCAATGACCTACACAAATCTACAAAATAGGAAACATTGAGACTAGAAAAGATGAAAAGGTTTTCATAAAGAAGAAAAGACATCTAAAGAATTCAAGTGCTTGAGGAGTTGGATGGTGTTTAAAAGATTCAAAGATCCTCATTTAAAAGTAACTACATAAAAGAAAACAAAATTTTGACCCAGATCACGAGATCATCAAAATGAAAACTGAGTAAGAACATAAAATGTCACTCTGAGTCAGATTCATGAGGCCTAAAAGCATTCAACCTATAGTCTAACTATAAAAGTCAGAAATAAAAAGCTTTCTAGCAGAAAATGATGTTCTTTTTGAATATGTAGCCCATAAGTTTGAGAAGCCCACTTCTTGTGAGAAAAGTATACTGTAGCTATACAGGTGACAGCAAATGAGGTCATCTCAATCTAAAAGGTAGCAAGAAAGGAAATCTAATGTGAATTAAAATCATCTGGGAAGGGTTATAGGCTCTTAATTAACCATGTCATATATAATATACTTAATGCATATGGTGTATATACATAGATCTATATTTCATATGATGATCTTGATTTTCATGTTTCCTGTATTTATTCAAAGATATACACACATAAAAGTGTTTTGTTATGTATTATAACAGCATATTACGATATAAACATATATATGATATATATGCATGCATACAAATGTATGACATACACAAAACAAATCTTATCCGTTTAGTTAATTTTGAAATAGTTCACTAGAAGTTAAAGAGAATAAAAACATATTTTTGGCTTCTATTAGGATTAGTTCATAACAGAGATTAACTAAATGGTCACCAGCAAGGAAGACTTCTCAACAGAGAGGCTCACATGATGCCGGTTCCAGAAATCAAAAAGTCAAGGGACACTCTCTGGTCTCTTTCCTTTACCTTGTGATACATGACCTGAAAAACATCCACTAAATCCGTTACTGGTGGGTACAGAGTGATGGCTGAGACAGGGTGGAAAAAAATGGCATTATGGAGGTGTTGATAGAACCACAGCCTAATTAGGGTTCTGTTGACTGGAGTTTAGAAGGAGTTTAATGCCTCAATGATTCATTGGCTCCAAAATAGCCATGGTATTCTTCTGCTTCTTTTAAAACTATTGACTTTCTGTAGATTAAATCTCTCTTGGATTTAAACAATATGTATGCCAGACCCATATTAATATGACTGCACTCTATAGCCCTTCACCCACTCTAAACTCCAAGTATGTACCAAATGGTAAAAAAAGGGCTACTAAGAAGCAAACAGTGCCATTACCATTGCAATAGAATAAAGAAAAAGAACATGAATGAAAATGTGAGAAATTAACAATCTTCTCAAGGGAAAACTGGATTCTTGACTCTATAATAAATTATAAGAGATGTGATCCAAGAAGTATAGCTCAGTAGCCAAACATATATTTAATATAGGAATCTGAGTATACTATCTGGAACATGAGTTCATATCTATACATATACACACAGTCATACACACACAGCATTCACACAGCCATGTATGTGCATAGATACACATGCATAATTATCATTATAGTTATAATGTTTTCTAATGAGATAAATTGAATACCAACAGTTGCATAAGTATTGGACATATACTGTGATGGTTGGAATGAGAATGGCTGCCATAGGATCGTATATTTAAATTCTTGTTCCCCAGTTGGCTTGTTCCCCAGTTGGTGAAATTGTTTTCAAAGGATTAGGAAATGAGCCTAGTTTGAGGAGGTGTGTCAATGGGGTGGGCTTTTAGGTTTCAAATGTCAATACCATTGCTAGTAAGCTCTCTCCTCTGTTTGTCTCTCTGTGTCTATCTCTCTGTCTGTCTCTGTCTGTCTCCCTGTCTGTCTCTGAGTCTCTGTCTCTGTTTCTTTTTCTCCTTCTCTCTCTCTTTCTGTCTTTCTCTTCTTCCTGCTTGTAGATCAAGATATAAGTTCTCAGCTCCTGCTCCAGTGCCATGGCTGCCGATGTGCCTGATAGCCATGGACTCCGACATCCTGGAACCATGAGCACCAACTTAAACACTTTCTTTTGTAAGTGCCTTAGTTAAGGTGTACGTCACAGCGATAGAAAAGAGACAATGACATACATTATTAGGAAGGTACTCCTGAAAAAAGAATAAACATTAGCTATGCAAACTACCCACTTTATGAACAAATTCTTAATGTTTCTTAATTTTTTCTGGGTTACGTACTGTTGCAAAGAAAAATAGTAGAACTGAGCTACTAACCATGAGGAAGCATCAGTGATCAATCCTTCTCTATGCTAAGGGGAGACTCAAGGCCACAACCAGCCTGCATCATTAACCTGAAAGCCACAGGCAACTAAAAGAGCCTTTGTAAAAACAATTTTCTCATATGTAAGAGTGCAATAACTTGACATGACACCAGACATAGTATACATACAAACTAATTGTTTTGTTTCCCCTCTAACAAAAGACAATATTACAACAACCCGAACACTGAGTGTCCAGAGCCCTTCCTCTCCCATAGCCCAGGAAAGATCCATCTTTATGAAGCACCATGTCTCCAGTGATCCATGCATTCAAGAACATCAGCTCAGAAGAAAAACTTAATTGAAAGAAAAGTAGAAGATACAGGCAGTTTACTTATTTTTTAATAATCCTAGTCAGCTTTTTTTTTTTTACAAAGTAAAATTATTAGTAGTAAACGTCAGAAACACTTGAGCCCTTTGAGATAGAGATTCAATGTTACTCAGAACCAAAATGCTTTGCTATGCATGTTACATTTTTCAGAGTTTTGGATGTATCCTTTGGTTGTAGGTTAAATTCTTCAATTTAAATAGGAGATTTTATTATTGCCACTCATAACTAAAAATTACTTCAGTAGTGATTATAGACCAAAACTTGATTAAGGATTTTACAACACTAATGGTGATTATTTTTTGAAACAAGTTAAAAGTGTCCATGTAATTTTTGAAACATAAATTTAGTCCATACTTTGTGTTTTTCTGTTTAAACGTACACTCATGACTTTTTTTTGGGGGGGGGGTGTACTAAAATGACCATGGCCATAGTAATTTCTTTTCCTGTGTTTTTGTTGTACTGCTTTCAATGAACAGTGCTTAAAGGCCTCTTATATTTTGTCTTTGCTGTCACTTTTAATTAGCACAAGTACTTCAGTGAAATCAATAATATATAAGGTTGATGACGGTTTTACATTATGTGTTATTAAGCTCTTCACTGGTTTACAAATTCTTTACTCATTTATTACAGAATAAAGGGTGTGTTTTAATTATACTAAAGGAAAATAAAATCTTAAAATGTGTAATATAAGAGCCATTTGAGCTAATGACAATTTCCTTTTAATTCTCTCTATCTATCTATATATGTATATATGTATGTATGTAAGGTTGAGGTAGAAGACTGCTTTCTGATCTAGCTCTTTGGCAAAGCAATGACACTACCCAAATACTTTCACTGAAAAAAAAAACAACTTGTGTAATTATTGTCACAATTCTACAGTGCTTGGGGGGGGGCATTCATCCAGTATATCTACAAAGCATACCTTTATTGAGAGACAAGTTTGGGTTTCTTATTATTTTTCAATCTTTAATTAATTTTAGTTCTCTTCCCCCTCTATCTTAGTCTCCACCCCATGTGTGTGTGTGTGTGTGTGTGTGTGTGTGTGTGTATGTGTGTGTGTGTATGTGTGTGTGTATGTGTGTGTTGTGGATTAAACTCAGGTCCTCTTCTACAGCAGATATGCACTATATCTTAACACATATCTCATTATAACTTCATATCAGTATACCTTAAATATACTTTACTGGTTCTACCTAGTAATTTTTGAATGTCTTTACTTCTTCTTCTAAAATCTTTGGTGAATTTAAGGATTAATTTTCTTCCTAAAACATAGACTAAAATAACACATAGGTAGAATTTTTATGCTGCTCACCAAATGGTCCTCATAGGAATAAAAGTTTCCTATGTTATAAAATTGTATTTGCAAAGGTGAAAAGGCAAGGAATATAATAGAATAAAAGCTATCATGCAAATTGGTAGTATATAGTAGTCAATCTCTTATTAATACTCATGTTCAGCTTTCTTTTGGTTTCATTATTTCCCTTGTTTTTTGGTTTTGTTTTGTTTTGTTTTTACTGAGGAAATTGTTACTAGAGATATTATGTTCTCCACCTATAAAGATTTACTACAATATATGTTTACATACATATTAAAAATGTAAAAATCATAATTTCTAAGTATTCAATTATAATTATATATGCAATAAAGTTTTGAAATGTAATTCAAATGGGAACACAGGTGAAATGTCAAGGGGTTATTTGTAAAATAATATTAATTTTAGAGAAAGCAAAGTAAGAATTAATTTCATTATTAATTATCCTTGAGAATTAATTATGATGAAGAACTATGTTTTCTAAATTATGTCAATTATCTTACTATGAAAAGAGCATGGAAAGAATTTGCTTAAGTTAAATTGCATTTATGAGAAGAGACTCTAATGTCCTTGTCTGTTTGCCTCTCTCAAATCTGAGCATGGAAACGTTCGTTTTAAATAGAAAGCTCAAACAGAACATTTGAGATAGTCCACATAAGACAGGAAATTCACATTTCAAACTATGTCTTATAAACATGTGTTTCAACCAAAAAAGAGTCTAAAATAGCAGCTTCTTTTGTGCTGATGAAAAATTACAGGAAAGATTTACCTCAATGGGAAGAAAGCTATGAAGAAGCAGGTATTTGGATGGCCCGAACAAGGCTGTACATGACACAAGTGAGTGCTGAATTGAAGCCATACTGTCAACTCGAATTTCATCATTAGCCAGGAGCAACAGGTACATAAAGGTAAAATGTAATCATGTGATTTTTAGCTCCCTGTCTGCTCACAGTGATCTTCATAAAATACAACTGTTCTTCTACTATGGCTACCCTAAAACATGACTTAAAAAAATCAATTACATATGTGAAAATGAATAGTTTAGTATATATCAGGAAACCTTCTACATGACTTTACATTTTTTGAAGGACTTTTCCAGGGAAACAGCATAAAGCCCCTGAGGATGATGCAGTTGACATATTGTTTCTATGGAAGTTGGCTGCATGAGTCCTAGAATATTTACATTTATAGTAGGCACCTCAGCTTGTCACAACTCAAATGCTCACACACTGAACAAAAGGCAACTGCTTTCGATTGTTACTAAACTGATTTAACTAAAACCAGGGAATCCTGCGACATTCAAGATTGAAAGTGTGTTAGAGGTGCCTAAACTCTATTTTAAAAAATAGTCGTTATTCAATAAATATATGTCAATATTGGAAGCACTGTTCAAACACTCCAAAAATTTTCAATATTTCTTTTCTCAAGTAAGGGCATGATAAATGGCAATTCTCTGTTGGTAAAAAAATATCTGCTTGCTTACTTCGGAATGTACTCTATATTGGTGTTAGCTTAAAGCAGGTAGGTAAGAGCTCTGCATTTACAAGAGTAAAGAGCATTCATTTGGCAAAAATAGTGATGTTAACATTTCATTCATAAAGCAAAAATGAGTCATGCATTAAGATCGAGCACGGTCATTTTCCATGCGATGTATCCATGCTGAGTAACATCTAGATTTACATTTAAGCCATAAGCACATTTCTCCACAACCTCTCTGTCTGGCAGAGGTGGTGGGAAAAGAGAATGTTGTATCCAGGATGAGAATTAGTCCAAGCCTCTACTTGCTTTCCTAATCGTGAGAACCTGAGCTAATAGGACAAGTTAACTCACAGACTGGGAAAGCACTGCTGATTGACTCAGAAAACATTCTCACAAATGTCAGTATGAATCACTCTGTCAATTCTCAAACCCCTCGGTTTTACAGGGTAGGCTAGGCACGAGACCCAGGGGTCAGAATGACCTCCTGGGGTATCAGCCAAGTTCAAGGCTTAGTGTACAGCCTCAGTACAAGAGCAAAGTGTTCCAGGGTTCATGTAGAAACAGAATCTGATGAGCAATTTTACGTAATCATCAGCAATTCAACTTCAGACTGATGCTGACAAACAACCTCCCACCCTCAGAGAGCAGGAATTTATAAATGTTGCATCTTTGTACCTCCTCCCTCAAATTCCTTAATGGGCCATTAGTAAGGAGATCGATCCTCGTTACTTTATAGCCAGGCCACGCACAGGCACCTCTGTTGTGTTTACTAGTGCCAGAAACACCATTCAAAAGTTAAGAAGGTCGTAGCAGCTACTTGGCAAACCTTGGGGGGCAAAAGATTGGGGTACGATGAGGTGGAAAGGGGGAAGATAGAGAACCTGGTGTGACCTAACTCAGAGGCATATGTAACAAGCAAATCCCTACTTAAGCTAACTGGAGGGGAGTGGAGACTGCTAAGTTCTCCATTGACAGGATGTCAGCTTTATCACCACAAGTACCTCGTTCCTTAGAAAAGCTAGCCCCTTCCCCACCTCCGGCTGCCAAGGCAAATGCCAGCCCTGGAGCGAAAGGCGCGCGTGGCTGGAGATGAGTGCGCATCACTTACGTCTCGGAATTTGTTCCACTGTCCGACTTCCTTGTCATATTGAGAGATTGTAGTGAGCCATTGTTTTTCATCCAGAAAATTACCGCCGTCCGACCGCCCCCCAGCCGCAGCCACCGCCGCGCCAGCTGCAAGAGTCTGGCTGCACCAAGCCGCTGCACACACACACAATAAGGCTGACACCTTGAGCATCTGGGAAGGAGACACAACCAGGGGTAGGAAGCAGTGTCAGAGACCGGGTGTGAAGATGGGGGCGCCCCTAGAAGGCATGCATCAGCGAGGACGGATTGGAGAGAAGGGGAGACGAGCAGGAACAGGGGTGTCCCCTTCCAGGAGGCTTCACCCCCAAACCAGGGCACTCACACACACGCAGACCCAAGGGAGAAGAAGAAGGGGGTCTAAGGGAGGAAGCCCCAAGCAGCGAGAGTCCCGGTGGCCAGATAGAACGCTTGCCGGCCCATCACCTTGTTGGGAGCGGGCACGGAGCTCGCCGCTCCTGGTGTAAATGCAGCCCGGCTCTGGCAACTCGCTTCTCGCTGGAGCTGCTTGCACGCTCTGCCGTCTCAGCCGTCCACTCAGCTCCCTGCGCCCGGCGCTCCCCCCATCCCACCCTCCCTGCGCCTATCCCTCGCCAGCTCCCCTCGCTTCACCCCTCCCTCCCCACCTCCGTCTTCCCCTCCTCCTATCCCATCTTCCTCTCCCTGAATCCCAGCTGCAGCAAGTTCCGGATGCGAAGCTTGGCTGGAGTCAGAGGATGCGGTAGGCTCCTTGCCTAGGAATCCTTTGCTTTCTAACCTCTTGCCTCCAGAAAAGGTTCCTTCTGATGTTCATTCAGCCAGCTCATTCTCTCAGCTCTTGGATTCTACGGACAGCATGGGATCTCCCTCTCTGCTATTCCCGTTCTACAATTTCAAGGGTAGTTAGCCAGATATAAAGAAAGAGATCAGAAGAAAACTTTATGCATCACAGAGTGAGAATCCATAGGACTTTGCTCTGAACCTGAACTGGGCTTCTCTTTAGCCTCTGAACCTGAGCTCAGCGCCTCCTTACCTAAAGAAAGATCATCAGAGGACCTTAGGCTAGGTCTTCCAATTCTGTTCTCCGAACTTCTGGATTATTTCAGAGACAGACTATCGTGGAAAGGGGTTGGATTCTCTTTTAAGGCTTGGCAGGCAAAGTGTTTGATTTCATCAACATGCCATGCTCGGCGCACACAATCTATTTCTCCTTTCTAAAATCTCTCCAGTAGCTGTGCTGCGTGCGAAAGCACTTGAATCAAAAAACTTAAAGCACATAAATAAAGAAGCCATCTATGTCAACCTTCTAAACCAGGGCAAACAGCTTTGAGGCCCTAGCCAGGATTTTGTACTTCAAACTACCACTGATGAAAGGAAACATTTGGCTCCCCAAACCTATTCTACCACACAGAAGGGAGGGCGCGAGAGCTCATGCTCCTTACAGAGCCCTGTGAAGAAATTCTCTTCCATGTGCTTCCAGGAACCAGGTGAATTGAGCACTATACGCAAATTAAGAGATTTCTGGAAACTAGAAGACTACAAAAGCGTTAGCCATATGTATTTGAATTATATTCATCAGGCAAACTACACCTTCCTAAGCTATGACCTTTGAAAATTTCTCATCTATTTTAAAATTTAGGAGATAGTCATTAGAATAGTAACAATTGTTTTCTATACATTTATCATTTTGTTCTCATTTGTGTCAATAACTTTTAGACTGTATTATAAAAGAAATGAAATTGATCGATATTAATTTTTAACTTTAAATACAGAATTAAAGGAAGTGTGAATTTTTAGCGCAAATGAAGAAAAATGAAAATTTAACACATAAAATTAGTATTTCCCCATGTATGCCATAAAAAAATGAAGGAGAATATCTTTACAAAACCCACAATTATAATCGACAGACATGTTAATTGATAGTAAAGATATGTCAAAGAATTTGAGGACAGTAATATACAGTATTTCTTTTAAAAATACTCATTTGCTTAGTCACAGGCAAACTTGACACCCTTTTCTATATTTTCATTTTATATATCGTGAACAGTTGGCAGACCCACCTTCCAATGCCTCTTCTTCCTGCACCCATTTTCACCTCTCTACTTCAAAATTTGAAAACTTACTTACTGTCCTCTCAATTCATCATGTTTTAGAATGCCATATTTTAAATTTTAAAGACGATGAGTAAAGCAGATATTAAACTTTAGGTACAATGCTGATATGCAAGAAAAGTCAGTAATTTTTAAAGCAAACTGGTCCTCTAAATCCCTTAAAGTTTTTTTTTTAATAAGGTGTATGTGAGGAATCTGGCATCCCAACCCCTTTCATCACCATACATGCTAATATAAAGAATGCCATGATCGCTGTTAAAGTATAGAAGCACACATTTATTTTATAATAACATATAGATAATATAAGTATTATACATGTATATAACATGTGTGTATATATCTCATGGCCAATTGGAATACATTTATGAAACTTTTCTAAGACAGCTTTCTAAGACTCTGCACAGTGTAAACATTTGCTGAAGTAAAAACAATGATAGTTATGTGCATCTTGAATAAAACTTCTGAGAATGTCACAATGCAGATCTGACAGTGGAATAGTATTTCTAAGAAAATCATAAGTTTGTTATTCTTAACTCTGAAGAGGTGGATGCCGCTTCTCTGACTTGGCATTTGTACTGGTCTAGAGTCTAGCTCCTTCCCACCCCTTGAAGAACCTTTTGCACTTTTCCTGCCAATCATTGATATTGTCTGACATAACAGACTGGGCATGTTGGCGGTGAGAATGAAAGTCCACTAAGTATGATGTTATTAATGACAGGGAACTCTTTCCCTCAGTTTTCTGTATCTGAGTATCTGGGTCTTCCAAAAGCCTGCCTTCAACATTTAATAGTCCTAGGAGTATTCATACTCCAGTTAACACTTTAGTTATCAGCTAACAACTCTGTGGGGATTAATTGAAAGCTAGCTAGGAGCAGAATACAGCAGGGAAGAAGAGGAAAGGGGTATTAAATGGGGCATAGGATGTCAAGAAGACAGTGAGGAAATCTCTAAGTTAAGGTGGGTGGGACATAGGGGAGTACTTCCAAAATTGCTTTCCAGTTTTATTGAGAGCCAGTCTAGAACACTGAAGAACTAAAAATAAAACAAAAACTGGAGTACTGCTTGTAGAGTGAGCCTAATTAAGCGGCAGGGATAGGACTTGATTTTGTATTTATGACCATGTGTTGCAAAATTATAACCCACAGGAAGGCAAGGTAGTCCGGCTCCCAGTCCTCTTCCTGTCAGCGTGCCACTTCATAGATCATAATTTATATAGATAATGCAAAGCTGTTACTGGAGTCACTATGAGTGCAAGATTTACATAAATAGTTTTTGACAATTTTATTCTACTACTAGTGAATATTCAATCGATTAATCTACAAGTATCTATTACTATTTTGGCATTAAAAAACTATCAAATCTTCTTCCCTGTGTTTTCTTAATCTTGTTTTTTTTTGTTTGTTGGTTTAATACAGTTTCACAATAGCTACAAATGACTTGAGATCTATTTCAAATGAGTTTGGTTCTGTGAAGAGTTTAAGTGAATACCATTTATGTAGGGGTGCACACAGACATACTCGATCTTACATAAAAGTGATTTTATTTTGTCAGTTACAGATAAGTCCATTGCTGTGTTTAACTACCATGAGAATATGTGGAAATATCTTACTTACTCCATATATTGTTTGTGACAAGCAGAGCCAGGCACTTCATATACATGGCAGCCTTCGGCTTTGTGATGTGTCCAAAAGCCACCACTAGTGTTATGATATTAGTTATAAATACAGCCCCAAAGCTCATGTGCAGAGGTTGTTGTCTTCAACAGATGGAACTAAGTGAAGATAACACAGATCTATGGACCCAGTTGGAAAATCAGTTATTAGAAATGTTCCCTTGAAGGTTTTTTTTTTTTAGAAATCCCATCCATTCCTTCTTTCTCTCTTTATGTCTTGCTTACCATGAGGTGAGTAGAGCATCTTCATCTCTCCCCATGATTTTGTTGTCGTGGTGGTCTAGATCTAAAAGTGACTAGGCCCTTTATGTGCTGAATCTTCTGAACCCATGAGCAATACTAGACCTTTTCTCCTTTAAGGTGATTCCTTTATGGGTGGTATTTTGTTACAAGAACAGAAAGATAACACAGCTAGTGAATGCAAAGCTATGATATTTAACTGTCTATAAAAGACTCAAGGATAAATATGCTTCAGAAGATTTTTTTTTATTTAGACACTTCGCTAAGTCATGCCATGTTTCTGTTCTATTGCCTCCTTGACTTTACTTTCTACTTGCTACATATTTATTGCTAGCTTAGTAAATAGTAGAATTTACCTGTAATTAATGTCAAGAAATTAGGGAATGGCTAATTTAGGAACTTAACTAATGTAGGGATGAAATTCAATATTCCCATGCTGTTTTACATGGTTATTTGTCCATACATTATTCTCTACCAAGAAGACCAGCCAGCTGCTTATCTGAGAAGGGAATTGGCCAAGTGTACCTGCTTTCCTTATTTGTGAATGTTTATGGACAAAGCTGGGGTTTATTATGCTATTAAAGTTAGCTGCTGGAAGATGAGGATTAATGAGTATTAAGAGACTTCTGGAAAGTCAGACATTACCAATACAGAAGACTTGATGATAAGTCAAGTGTGGTGAAGTCATGCTTTGGTCATTCCTGTAGTATTATAGTATCAAGCCAGAAAAACAAAGGCTTAGCCAATTCAACCACTTAGACATTTGCCTATGCCAAATTCATCCATGCGTTTGAGTACATTAAAAGATGAAATAACAGAAGACCAGGCTGTTAGAGATTCAGGACTAAATTAAAGACCTACAGACACCTCAACAAAAGTCTCTCAACATGGGAAGTTATTTGTCTTCATTTTGGAATTACTAACTACTACCCTATATGCCTTATAAATAATTGCATCTCAAGTAGTAATTGTTAAGATTATCACTGTGGGTGCCTGAAACAACAAATATAAAACTAGGACAGAGCTGTGACAGAAGAATGTTAATGGAATTCTTCTGGCTTCGCCATTTTGTTTTTGTTTGTTTGTTTTCTTTGTTTGGGTATTATTTCTGCAGTTGTCTTATGATGATTTTTGAAGTATCCCTGATTAAGCAAACAAATAATATGTTTGATATATAACTTTATAAATAGGTCCTCTTTCACTTCAGCTAAAACATTCAGTAGATAAACCCTCTCCGAGCTGTTATAAGTCTGTGAAACACATCAATCAATGCAATTTCTGTGATTCTTAAAACATTTTTTCAACATTTAAACTGGAGGATGAATGCGATTAAATAAATTGATTACTGAGCTGATGATCCTAGGAAGTAGCCAATGAGGCAATTTAAATTTTTTAAAACTTATTGATGATTTTTTATTAAATTTTTATTTTTTATATTAGTTACAGCTTATTCACTTTGTATCCCAGCTGTAGCAACCTCCCTCATTCCTTCCCAATCCCACCCTCCCTACCTCCTCCCCTCCCATGCCCCTCTTTAAGTCCACTGAGTCTCCCCTTCCATCTGACCCTAGCTTATCGGGTCTCATCAGGACTGGCTGCAATATCCTCCTCTGTGGCCTAGCAAAGCTGCTCCTCCTTTAGGTGGGGGTAGATCAAAGCACCAGCTGTTAAGTTCATGTCAGAGGCTGTCCCTTTTCCCCTAACTAAGGAACCCACTTCGATACTGATCTGCCATGGGCTACATCTGCGTAGGGGTTCTAGGTTATATCCATGCATGGTCCTTGGTTGGAGAAACAGTCTCAGAAAGGACCCCTGTGCCCATATTTATTTGGTCCTTGTTATGCTCCTGTCCTCTCCAGGTCATACTAACTCCCCCTTCTTTCATATGATTCCCTAGTATTTGAAGTCCTAGCTAGAACAATAAGACAACCAAAGGAGATCAATGGGATACAAATCTGAAAGGAAGAGGTAAAAGTTTCACTATTCGGAGGTGAGATGATGATATACATGAGCGACCCCAAAAATTCAAACAGAGAATTCCTTCAGCTGATAAACACTTTCAGCAAAATGGCTGGATACAAAATTAACTCAAAAAAATCAGAAGCCTTCCTCTATACCAAAGACAAAAGGACCGAGAAAGAAATTAAGGAAACAATACCCTTCACAATAGCCACTAATAACATAAAGTACCTTTGGGTGACTCTAACCAAGCAAGTGAAAGACCTGTTTGACAAAAAACTTCAAGTCTCTGAAGAAAGAAATTGAAGAAGCTATCAGAAGATGGAAAGATCTCCCATGCTCATGGATAAGTAGGATTAACATAGTGAAAATGGCCATTCTCCCAAAAGTAGTCTACAGATTCAATGCAATTCCCATCAAAATACCAACACAATTCTTTACAGACATTTAGAGAAAAATTCTCAACTTCATATGGAGAAACAAAAATACCTAGAATTTCCAAAATGTTCCTTTACAACAACAGAGCATCTGGAGGCATCTCTATCCCTGATCTCCAGGTGTACTACAGAGCAATAGTAATAAAAACTGCATGGTATTGGCATAGAAACAGAATGGTAGATCAATGGAACTGAATAGAAGACCCAGAATTAAACCCACATACCTATGAATACTTGATTTTTGACAAAGAAGCCAAAACCATTCAATGGAAAAAGACAGCATCTTCAACAGATGATTTTTTTTAAATAAAAACTTTTCAAAGTTTCAATAAACATTCATTACAAATTTGTAAATATTAATGGTTACAAGTTACTAACACAAAATTATAAAATAAATGTTTTAGAATATATTTTAATTGATTTATTTTCTGTTCACTATACATCCTGCTTGTAGCCCCATCCAACCTCACCCACCTGTCTCCCCTCCCTTCTCTCCTTACCTATTCCTCAGAAAGGAGAATTCCCTTTCCCACCTACCCCAGTTCATCAAGTTGCATCAGTACTGAGCATGTCCTCTTCCCCTGTGGCCTGGCAAGGTAGCCCTGCTAGGCAGAAGTGAATAAAATGTTGACAAGTGAGTCCATGTCCAATACAGCCCCACTTCCCTTATTAGAGTACCCACATGAAGCCTAATATGCCCATCTGTTACATTTTTGTAGGGGCCTAGGTCCAGTTTATTCATGGTCCTTGGCTGATGCTTTAGTCTCAGATAGCCCCTCTATGCCCTGGTTAGTTGGCTCTGTTGGTTCTCTTGTGGAGCTCCTTTCACTTCCAGGTCCCTTTCTCTTTTCTCCCACATTATCACAAGACTCTCTACTCATCACCCAATGTTCAGCTATGAGTCTCAGCATTTGTTTATTTTTAAGTTAATTTTATTCTCTGCAGGTGCACTAAATTAAACATAACTAGATTTACAAATACTCATAATCTGTACTCCCATTTCTCACTGTGTCCCTTGGGTCCTTTTGTTACTTACCTTTTTTGGGTTTGTGAATTGTGGTATGTCTATCCTGTACTATATGACTAAAATCTGCTTAAAAGTAAGTACATACCATGTGTGTCTTTCTGAGCCTGGGTTACCTCACTCAGGATGATCCTCTCTAGTTCCTTCCAGAACGGGGGCAGGAGGACAGAGGGCCTACAGACAAAAAAGAAATGGTGGGCAGGGGTATCTCTATGACAAGTAGAGACAACTAAGACAGGGTAGGGTTCTGGAAGGATATGGAGGTGACTTTAGCTGAGACTCCTCCCAGCAGGGGTCATGGAGACTAAAGAGGACATCCTCTATCTAGATAGGACACCAAGTGGGAGGAGAGGAAACACCAACCCATCCAATAATACATCCACCCAAAAATTTAGCCTGACTACAGGATGTACAGGGATAAAGATAATACAGATATTGAGGTAATGTCCAATCAATGCCTGGTCCAACTTAAGACCCACCCCATGGGACAGAGCCAACACCTGACCCTATTAATGATAATCTATGCTCACAGACAGGAGCCTAAACATCTGTTCTCTGAGAGGCTCTGCTCAACAGAGGATCTAAACAGATGCTGACATCCACAGTCAACCAGTGGGAGAAGCATAGGGAGTCTGTGGAAAAGTGGAAGGAATGATAGAAGGACCTGGAAGTGTCAGGAGCTCCACAAGAAGACCAACAGATCCAACTAAACAGGACCAAAACTAGGGCTATTTATGACATGTACTTTTTTGCCTGCTTTCTGACCACACCCCAGTGGCAGGGCTGCCTTGGAAAGTCACAGGGAAGAGGAAATGTTCATTCCTGATGTGGCCTACTGAGCTGGTATAGATAGGTGGGTGAGGCTCCTCTTATCTGAGGAACAGGGCAGGGGGAAGAAGGAAAGAAGGAGAGAGTGTGGGACTGAGAGGAGAGGAGGAAGAGGTTTATGATTGGGATACAAAATGAATAAATAAGTTAACTAACTAAGTAATTAAAAATAATCAAAATTTAGAGGAAGTTCTTTTTCACTATTAGAAAGTATCAATTAAAAATGCAAAGAGAAAAAAACCCTCATAGTCCTTGAGACATATGCCAATATGCTTTTAAAATTATTATATACACATATTTATTTTTTACAATTTATTGATTTCTTGTCAGTTTTATATATAATTCACCCCAGTCCTGCTCATCTCCCAGTCCTCTTATTTCTGCCTTTTGCTCTTGCAACCTTCCTCGCTCAAATAAAACATACTCAAAGATACAATTAAACAATAACAACAACAAAAAATAAAGCATAAAAAAACTCCAGCTCCTGTGGAAGCTGTATCATGTCACAGTGCGTCCCACAGTATACGCCTTTCCCCACACATCTTCACCTGCAAATGCTCATTGCAATGAGTCATCATTCTGGCCTGAGATCTCTGGATTCTGTGTCAGCATCAATACTGTATCCTCACTGGGACTCCTCTGAGTCAGTCTGTTGCTGCTCTGTGTCATGAAGATCCTGCAGCTTGGAATCAGCAGGATTGGCTCCTCCATGCTACCCAACCATTCACAGATGATATAGATTTTGGGGTGGGCCAACTCTGAGCCCTAGATCTGGGCCTGCTTGGCAGCCCAGCCAGTCAGCGTTCTGGGTCTCTCTTATCTGCACTGCTAAGGCAAGCTCTCCAGCATGTCTCTGGCCAGGCTACTTAATGGAACCATCTGCAGGGGGCAGGGTCAACTCTCCTGCTCTCATGCCTTCTGGCAGGCTCACCCATACTCATGCGCCCAGAGCCAGATCCACTGTACTGCCCAGTGAAGGCATAGGTACCCACTCTCCCAAGTGCCGTAGCCTGTGAGGGGTTGCTCCAGCTCTCCCTCTCCCGTCTTCCAGCCAGCTCACCCCAGCCTTCACCATCAGAGCCAGCTCTACTGTGTCGCTCAGATGAGGTACAGGGCCTGTCCTCTCAAGTGCTGTAGTCAGTTGGGACAGGCCTACTTCACCAGCTCTGTTGGTCCCAGGGTGGCTCACCTGTGCCCCTACCATCAAAATCAGTTCTGTGCTGTCCAGGCAAGGTGAGGAGCATAAGATAGCTTTCGCTACCAAGCCAGACATCAAGCTAGGACGAACAAAGAACTGCCATCTGCTCTGTACCTAACTGATACAGGAGCAACACCAACGACAAGGTGCCTCTTCAATTATTGTCAGGTGGTCATATTTATTAATTTAATGTAAAAATGTATTTGGATTCAGTTTATCCCTTGACTTAGAATGTTCTCAGAAAGTTTTATATAGATAGATATGGATATAGATCAGAGAGATATAGATACAGGGAAATCACTGAAGCATGTAAAAATTAAAAGAAATAAACCTTTAAAAATGTATTTGTTAACCCTTTGTTTTCTTCATTTCCTATGTGTATCTCTCTTATCTTTAGTGGAAGAAAGTGGATATCTTTGTGTGTGTGTGTGTGTGTGTGTGTGTGTGTGTGTGTATGTGTGATCTTAGTGGTATTGAGTTTTTATACATTAGCGTGATGTTGACTATACATTTCTCATAAATAGCCTTTATTTTGTTAAACTATATTCCCTCTATCCTTAGCCTCTTCATTACATTTATCATGTATGTATATCGGATTTTTCCCCAACGGTCTTTTCTGCATGTATGGAGATAACCACGTATTTTCTGTCTGTGAATCCATTTATATGATGTATTATGTGTACTTATTTACACATGTTGAGCCATCCCAATATATCTGAATGAAGCCAACTTGTATATAATGAAGGGTCTTTTTTAAATATGATTTTGAATATATTATGCACTGAGAATTTTACAACTATGTTAATGTGAGGTTATCCTATAATTTGTGTGTTTGTGTGTTCATTTGGTTTTGGTACAGAAGAGATAGGATTTGAGCCCTGCTTCATCAGAAGGAACCTATACCCAGTACTGTAAGCCCAGTTTAACCCATGCCTCAGGATGTTGTAGGTCCCAGTGGGAGAACTCACTTTTCTTTAACTAAACTTGTAGAGAATTAAGCTGCCCTCTATGTCATTATTTAATTTAATTGCAAAACTGGAAATCATGTGGCTTCATCCTGAAGCAAAAGGACATTCAAATATGACTTCATTTAAAAGCTCAGAGGCTTTTTTTTTTGTGACCCAGGAGTGCAAAACTCTTTTCGTTTCTCAACTAAGAGCTTCATTGATGGGATTCCCAACAACAAGATTTAAAACAGAAAATACAGGCACTTTATGGTGTTAAAGGCTACAGGGTAATTATCTCATAGACTCTAAAACACATAGAGAAAAACACATGTTTTTCTCTACAACCCATTCATTAAAAAACATTGGCTTCCTTAGGTATACAGATTTTAGTATATTTCCTCTATATCATATGTCTTAACATTGGGAGAAGGGACAATGCTCTACCCTGGAAGCATCATTTCTTAAATTCCATTGTTTTGATTTTTTATGTAACACAGAGAGAACATAAGCAGTAAGTGATAATTCCAGACTCCAGTACAATCAAGTGCAAAAACCTGATGACTCTTTGCTTTGTAAGTAAGATAGTAATACTAGAGCTTTGTTTCAGTAATGGCAGGACTACAGTCACTAACTGTAATCTGGAGACTTAAGCCAGGAAAGCATTGTATGAGCAAAATAAAGGTCACATGAGAGCCATGACTTGACCTAGATGATCAGCAAGGAAAAATGTTTAGGAACAAAGCTTATATAAAGATGAGCAAGAGCAAAACCAGAAACCTAGGAATTAACATAATATTCACATTCTTTGCACTCATCTAACAAGTCATGAAGATGTGTGCAATATGAGTGGACATGATGGTTTAAAATCGTCAAAGCAAATTCAATGTTCCTTGAAACACATTTTTAAAGGGAACTTCTGTATAATCTGAGCTATAGCATGCTTTTTTAATGCTCATTGATTTCCTCCTCCAATGAAACAAACTTTCTTAATATTTAGAACAAATCAAGAAAACAACACAGATCAGCATTATGAACAAATATTCTGCATGTGATTTTTAAAACATGCCACTGTAATGTAAGTTTTATTTTAACAACTATGCTCAGAATTACATTCAGGAACTTTACTGGATTCAAGTCTAGTTGTAGGGAAAGCTTTCTTCGTTTTTTACTGTAGCCTTTTAATAGTGAATTAATGTATGTGATATTATACCATTCAAATTATAAAGTTCATTATGAAACAAAACATTGGTATTTAGTGGTCTCAAGGAATTGATTTATTTTTTCTACTTTTTAAAAGTTAAAAACAAACTACAAAATTATTTGAAGTAATCTCTTATTATCCTTGTAATTACACAAGTGAATACCATTACTCCTGTCCTGGGACATGCCTCTGACTGTGCCTTCTGCTCCTGTGGCAGCCAGTCTTATTTTGTTCATTTACTTTTCTTATTCTTTGTTGATTAGCTTTGTTTCATTGTTACACCTATATTATATTCATTTACTCATTTTCTTTATTTTTCAATATATTTCTCTTATCTTTTGAGATTATTTTTCTTATTGCTTTCTTACTTTTTAAGGTTGGAAATTAGATTACTGCTTTAGAATATCTTTCTTTCCTAATAAGAATTACATGTCATAAATGCCTGGCTCTTTCCATACTTTTGGATAAACTTCATTCTCAGTTTTTATTCAGTTCTGTACATTTAATTTTTTTACACTTATTTGACATAAAGACAGTCATTAAATATGTCATTTACTTTTCACATTCTTGGAGGTATTTTTTGGTGTTAATTTATATTTATATTCAGATGGTGAAATTATTCTCTGGTTTGTTCAAGGATAAACTTTGGATTCTTTTAGTCCTGCTTAGATTGCAACTTTGCTCTTAATTTAAATTATTTTTTCTTTTGAAATTATAATACAATTATAACATTTTTCCTCCTTCCAAACCCTATAATATACTCCTTTTTGCTCTCTTTCACATTCAAGACCTTTTCATTCATTGTTGTTGCATTTATATATGTGCATGTATAAATATATACATGTATACATATATTCCAAAATACATAAATAAAACCTATTCTACTGATAGAGAAAGTTGCCTTCCCCTACTGTTTAATCCTAGCCTATCAGGTCCCATCAGGACTGTCTAGATTGTCTTCCTCTGTGGGCTGGCTAGGTCACTCCATCAAGGAGAAGGGATCAAGGAGCAAGAAACTTAGTTCATATCAGAGAGTGTCTCTTCTTCCCTTAGGAGGGAACCCACATGGAGACTGAGCAGCCTATTGGCTACATCTGAGCAGGGGTTTAGGTTCTCTCTCTGTATGATCTTTGGTTGATGCATCAGTCTCTACAGCCTCCACTCCCGGCCCAGTATTTTTGGCTATGTTGTTCTAATTGTGGAGCTCCTGTCCCCTCCAGGTCCTTCTATTTCCCCCTTCTTCCATAGAACACCCTGTACTCTGTCCATAGTTTGGCTGTGAGTCTCTGCATCTGCTTTGATCCCCTGCTTGGTGGAGTCTTTCAGACAACCTCTGTGGTAGACTCCATTCCTGTTCCCTCTCTTCCAACTGCTCTCTGTGTCTATCCTGTTTTCCCTTCTGAATGAGAATGAAGCATCTTCCCCAGGATCCTCCTTGTTTAGCTCCTTTAGGTTTGTAGATTTTAATGTTTATCCTATATTATGTGTATATATATATATATATATATATATATATATATATATATATATTATCAGGGTTGTGTTTCTGTTTCTGGGTTACCTTACTCAGGATGATCTATTCTAGTTCCATCCATTTGCCTGCAAATTTCATGATTTCCTTGTTTTTAATAGCTAAGTAGAATTCCATTGTGTAAATATAGCACAGTTTCTTTATTCATCTTTCAGTTGAATGGCACCTAGTTTGTTTCCGGATTCTGGCTATTACGAATAAAGCTGCTATGAACATAGTTGAGCAAATGTCCTTGTATGGTTGAGCATCTTTTGGATATATTGGTATAGCTGGGTCTTAATATAGCACTATTCTTAATTGTCTGAGAAAGTGCCAGATAAATTTTCAAAGTGATCATACAAGTTTACATTCTTACTAGCAGTGGAGGAGTGTTTTCCACATCCTCTTCAGCATGTGTTTGTCACTTGAGTTTTTATCTTAGCCATTAGTACTCTCTTTATATCTTGTCCAGTTGTGATACTTTGTAATGGTGATGTATTAAGAGCTGCACTTAACTATTAGTATTAGGATACAGACTTAGAATTAAGTTAAGAATTATTTTGGTTTATTAGACTAGCACTAGATGATTCTCTTTTAAGATAAATGACCTCATGAGCCTGGGGTGGGGTGTTGGTTAGGTTCCCAAAAGTAGGCATTATTTTCCTCCTGAGACTTAAGAAAACAAAAAAACTAGAATAAAAAAACTACATTTTGTGTTTACCATTTATCTCACTAGAGTGTATTCAAATTCCTGGTGGCCAGCCTCTTTCCCACTGGATCCCCTACCAGATGACATCAATTGTGAAGAGTTACACTTCAGCATCCTTATCAAAACTTTTAAGAGTTATCTTCAATGGTTTTCTGTCTAGGCTGTTACTTTTTGAGGACTTGGGGTGGGATGGCTAGGGGTTGTCCCAGAAGGCTCAACGATGAGCCTGCCATCATCAATACCATAGCAAAGGTAGCTTTCTTGCCCTTTACCATCAGTGGGAACATGAATCATGTACTTCTATAGCATGTGCCATGAACCTTTGCATGGTTTGCAGTGGCAGTACAGAGCATGGATACCATCATAGTTCTCAGCTGCAGCACAGGCCAAGGAACATAGCCTCAGATGGCTGCTCAGACCACTCACCTTAACATGAGCACTCACAGACAACAACATGACTTCAGGTGGAAGTGCAGATCATGCATATCAACATGGCCCAGTGCAACAGCACATCCCTCAGACATAAACATGGTTTAACCTGGCAACACAGATCACAGATGTGCACATGACCTTCAGCGGTAACATGAGCAATGGACATCAACATGGCCCCAGCTGTTGTAGAACCACAGATATCCTCATAAATCTTGGGCTACAATACTGAGAAGGGCTTCAGCAAGGACGCATGGATATCGAAGTAGCCTCCAGAAGCAGCAAGGACCATCCTTTATCTCACACATGCTGTGGTTTCTCAGAACCAGGGCAATCCTTTGACTGTGATGAGTCTGCATAGGCTTCAGACTGCTGTGTACCACCTTACAGGCTCAACAAAAACATGTTCTTCAGTCTACCACAGCCTTCTCTCACACCTATCACTTCTCTCACACCTGTCACAGCTGTCAAGTCTCTAGTTCCCCTTCTTTCCAACTTACACTCACAGATACATTCCTCTATTTTTCCTACCTCTTCCCTGCATATTCTTTCCTCATAGTAGCATTGGAAACTGCATTGTGGCATATATCACATATATGCCTATACATACATACATACACACACATATATATATATATATATATATCATGAGGTTCAGTTCAGAGGGGAATAAGGACTGTATAAAGGAATGAATTATTGCTGATTTGTGAGAAATCTTGGTCAAGAATCTGGCTTCATTTAGCTTATAGCCTGAGAACTTCAAATAAGCTGAATTTAAATATGATGAATTAAATTTGTCTGGTAAAGAATATTTCAAGAGAGGAAATCATCCCAGAAGATGCTAAGAAACAGCTGTAACTGGTAAAATAATCAGGATGAAATAAAATAATCATAAATAGAACATTGTGTTTCATTGGGTCAATACGAAAGGCATTCTAAAGGCACAAGCCTGCCTCTTGAAGGCTCCATCTTGTGAGGCTCTAAATCCTCTCTCTGCAATGATTATGTTTGAGTCATGAGGGCAGTGGGTGGAAGATTACACTAGAGAAATGATGCATTTGTGTATGTTTGACAAGGAGTAGTGATATGATGGTCATTATTAATTGTCACATTGACAGAATCTAGAATCCTAAAGCAACCAGATTACCAGCAATGTTTGTCCAAGATTATTTTTGTTGTATTAACTGTGGTATAAAGACCTGTCCACTGCATGTGATGTCACTATGTGGTAAGCAAAGAGCCTTGTATTAAATGGAAAAAATGAGGTAAAGCTCTATGTTTATATTTATATCTGTATTTTCTGACTGGGAGTGGGCTGTTGCTTCAAGTTCCTGCTGCCTTGATTTCTCCTTAGCAGACCTTGTACCAGGGGTTAAAATCTATCCTTTTTCCTTTAGAATCCTTTATCAGAGTATCTTATTGCAGCAACAGAAGCTAAGAAACTGTCGGTTAGCACTCTAGAGCTTTACCTCTTACACTCTGCTCTACCATGTATTTTGGGTGCTAAAAATTTGTTTAGTGATATCATTATACCTTGACACAAGTCAAGGATTATATATTATCTGAGAAAATCTGGGAGCAGAGATTAGAAAGATTGAATTAAAATTTGAAATTTCCTTTATTATCTACACCATATGTAGTTTTCACTTTAATCATTTGGCATTCTGTCCTATCTAATGTCTCTATCTAATAATGGACCGGAACTTTTCAGATGTATTCTTTCTAGCTAATGAAGAATTGAAAGGTGAAGTTAAGCAAAGAGAACACTATATAACCAAATGAAGTGAAGGTAATCAAAACAGAGGGCAGCCATTCAAAAGATCTGAGAGCACTCACAGAAGGCCAAAAAATAAAATAAAATAAAATAAAATAAAATCAGTTTTAGGCACTAAACTTACCAAAACATTGGCCTGCCCAAGACAGCTCTTATGAAGATACCATCACTCTAGTCTCCTCTGCTTGACATGCTCGAAAATTATGAATATTTTTTGCTTCCTGAACCTGATAAAATGTCATAGTTGTCTGACTTTGAGGAGACTTTGCTAGCAAGGTTCTGGCTTCTACCTTCACAGTGGAAATGCAAAACATCCTTTAAAAAGCAAGTATGAGAATAAAAAAGTTACTATAAAACATGGCAAATTTCTCATGAGTTGGTGTAAAGAAACAAAATATTCAACGAATTTGTTGAATTTCAGCCATTTCATGAGATCAGGTAGCAACTGGAAAAATGGAACTAAACACAGTTGCCCTCTGAGTGTCTCCACCCAGCACCTGATGGAAACAGATGCAGAGACCCACAAACAAACATTGGATGGAGTACAGGGAGTCTTGCGGAAGAGGTGGTGGAAGGATAGAAGAGCCTGGAAGGGAGACTCACAAGAAGACCAACAGAGCCAACTAACCAGTGGCCAAAGGAGAGCAGTTAGCTTGTGGAGACTTGAAGCACCAACCAACAACAATGCATGGTAAAGGTATAGGCTTACTTCAATTGAGTTTATTTTCCTTTTTTAAATGTATTTCACAATACTACTACTACTATTATTATTTACAATTTATTCACTTTGTATTCCACTTGTAGCCCCTTTCCCTCATCCCCTTCAGGTCCCATCCTCCCTCTCCATTCCCTGTTTCTCTTCTATAGTCCATTGATAGAGGAAAGCCTCCTGTCTCCTCTGGGTCCTTTTGTATCCTCCTTCTTCCATAAGACTCTCTGCACTCTGTCCAAAGTTTGGTTGTAAGTCTCTGCATGTGCTTTGATGCCCTGCTGACTGGAGTCTTTTAGAGCACATCTGTGATAGCCTCCAGTCCTGTTCTCTCTCTTCTACTGCTTCTGGTGTCTGTCCTGTTTTCCTTTCTGAATAAGAATTAAGCAACTTCCCTAGGATCCTCCTTGTTGTTTAACTTCTTTATGTCTGTAGATGTCAGTATGTTTATCCTATATTATATGAATTATATCCACTTATAAGTGAGTATATACCAGCCTGTGTTCCTGCTTCTGGTTTACCTTACTCAAGATGATCTTTTCTAGTTCCATCCATTTGCCTATAAATTTCATGACTTTCTTGTTTTTAATAGCTGAGTAGTGTTCCATTGTGTAAATGCACCAATGGAATATATCAATTCTTTGGTTAAGGGACATCTAGGTTGTTTCAAGATTCTGTCTATTACAAATAAAGCTGCTATGGACATAGTTGAAGAAATGTCTTTGCTGTATGGTTGAGCACCTTTCCCATATATGCCCATGGAATGGTAACTGTTTAAGTATCATTTGATGATGGCACTGTCCTTTCTCAACTGTGCATTATTTGGAAAAAAATATGGTTACAGCATGTATATGGGCTTGCTTGTGAACCTTCTTTTTTGTACTTTTCAGATCAAAAAACTAAATGGCAGAATCAAATGGTAGTATGAACAATCTAAAATCATCAATCATTGAAAATCAGAAGTAGAATCTTGGCTCTCAGAGCCTGAAATTTAGAGGAATTGACAAAGTGGTTATTTCAGGGCAAGGTGATAAAAGCTAATAGGGTTTGGACATTTCAGTTTTTAAGAATACACGTCAAGCACTTTCAAGCAGAAGTCACTGTTACAATTTTTGAGGTGAAGAGCATATTAATTATATGATTGAATTATTCTGTATTGTATTTTCTATCATGAAATTATTTTGTATCATATCTACTTATGCAATTGGGGTTTGTCAAATAAAATAATTGTGACTGATGATTTTTCAGTAAAGTAAGGTTGAGCTTTGAATAATATAAAGCTTAATCTCTTTTTTTCCTGTGGTTTAAAAATACCTCTTACCTCCTAGAGATGGCTAGGATTAAACCTAGTAGAGAGCCCAACAGCTGAGAATTCCCTTGAATGGATCCTCTTGCCTGCATCAGGTAAATCCTGGAATTAAAGGCATATTACCTTATCTAGGTTCAAATAATGTTTGTTTCAAAGTTTAACTAACAGTGTACCATCCATTTGAAATATTAAATAAATTCAGTTCCTCAGTTCTCCTTATCTATGAAATAATAAATTAAATGAGATAAACTTCTAAAGGTCCTTCCAAGTGTAACATTCCATGACATCAATTTTCAATGAATTTTATTGAAAGGACCTTTGAAAACCAATTATTCACCAGAGGTCCTTTCTTAATTTCAAATCTAGGGTCTACATAAAACAGAAGAGATCACACTACTGTTTCTAGTAGTGGAAATGCTACTTTATGCCGCCTAAAATGAACTTAAATGCTAGCATAAAGGCATGGCGAGGGACTCTGTGGAACTGCTGAGAAAAATGGAAGAATCACTTTGACCTCAAAAAAATGGATAAGCTCTTTGTCTATAGGACAGGTAACCAGATCCACAATGTTGACCTCTGCATTTTGTTTTCTCTTTTTTGTGTGTTTGTGTGTATATGTCCATATGGGCAAGCATGTAGAAATGTGAGGTTGATGTGGAGAGTCTTGTGGCTCAACCATTGAGGCAGCGTGTCTTTTTTCATTTTTAATTTTTATTAATCTTAATTAATTTGTTATTTATTACAATTTATTCAGATTGTATCCCAGTTGTGGCCCACTGTCAGATATAGGGTTGGTGAAGATCCTTTCCCACTCTGTAGGTTGTTGTTTTGTTTTGATGACAGTATCTTTTGCTTTACACAAGCTTTTCAGTTTCATGAGGTCCCATTTATGGATTGTTGATCTTAGAGTCTGTGCTGTTAGTGTTCAGTTCAGGAACTTATCTCCTGTGAGGCAGGGTGTCTTAATTAACCATACTACTCAGAAATCCAGTGTGTGTAGATCTACTAGCAACCTTTCTTCAGGCATACAATACCTGCTTATCAAGATTGGAATCAAGACATCTTAACTTGATAATTGTCCTGAATGTGGGTTCTGGGGAACCAAACACTGACAGTAATATTTGCCCAGCAAACATTTAAACCACAGAGCCATCTCATTCCTATTCACCTACTTCATATCATCATAATCCTAAATATGACCTTTTAATATCTACTTGATTTAAACATTAAATAACTATATCATATTTAAATCAACTAAATACACATATTATATTTGTATTTTAGGAAATGTTTCTGATTAACATAACTATGTTTGCTTTATTTTTCTGGTCATTATTTGTCCCAGCTAAAACTGAAGAATGTTCACATTTTCTACCATTATTAATCATCATTCTATACCAATGCATACTAAGCCAAATCAGTGCACTTGTATTGGCTTGGAGTTCTTGGCAAGTACCCCATTATACACCGCAAATCTTACTGTTATAGAAAATTTAGTAATTCCAAGGTAGTCTTATGATACTTTTCTAATTATTGCAAGTAACAATTGAAAAGATGATATCACATTCTTGGGTGTTTATTTACTAGAGACAGAATAGCTCACCTGTAACCAGTACCATCAAAGAATAAAGAATCAGGGCTGAAGATATATCTTAAGGTTAGAACACTGGCTGGTAAAGCTCCTATGAACACAGTTAAACAAATGTCCTTGTCTATGGTGGAAGATCTTTCAGGTATATGCCCAGGAGTGGCATAGTTGGGTCTTGATGTAGTGCTATTCCCAATTTTCTGAGAAGGCACCAGATTGATTTCCGAAGAGGTTATACTTCTTTGTACTCCCACCAACACTGAAGGAGTGCTCACTTTTCTGCACATTCTTGTCAGCATGTGCCATCACTTGGGTTATTGATTTACCCATTCTGATGAGTATAGGACAGAATCTCAGAATAGATTTGATTTGCATTTCTCTGGTGAGTAAAAGACCTTTTGAGCATTTCTTCAAATGCTTCTCTGCCATTTGATAGATCTCTGTTGAGAATTCTCTGTTAAACTCTGTACTCCATTTTTTATTTTGTTATTGGTTTGTTAGTGTTTAATTTCTTGTGTTCTTTATATATTTGGAATATTGGTCCTCTCTTGGATTTATGGTTGATTAAGATAGAATCTGGAAACAATCTAGATGTCCCTCAATGGAGTAATGGATATGGAAATCGTGATACATTTATACAATGGAATAGTATTCAGCTATTAAAAACAAGGAAATCATGAAATCTGTGGACAAATGACAGGAACTAGAAAAGATCATCCTGAGTGAGGTAACTCAGAAGCAGAAAGACACGCCTGGTATATACTCACTTATAAGTGGATATTAGCCATATTATACAGAATAACCATACTAAAAATCCACAGGCCTATAGAAGCTAAATAACAAGGAGGCCCATAGGTAGGATGCTTAATTCTTATTCAAAAGGGTAAATAGAATAGACAAGGGAGGGTGTTGAAGAGAGGGAACAGAATAGGAGCCTATCATAAATGCCCTCTGAAAGATTCTACCCAGCAGAGAATTGAAGCAGATGCTGAGACTCATAGTGAAATTTTGCACAAAGCACAGGGAGTCTTATGAAAGAGTGGGGTGATAGAAGGACCTGGAGGGGACAGGAGCTCCACAAGACCACCAACAAAGCCAAGAAATGTGGGAGCAGGGGCCCTGCAGAGACTGATGCATCAACCAAGGACCAAGCATGGAGAGGATCTAAAGCCCTACTCAGATGTAGCCAATAGGCAGCTCAGTCTTCATGTGGGCACCCTGGTAAGGGGAACAGGGGTTATCTCTGACATGGACTCATTTACCTGCTCTTGATGACTTCCTCCTGCCAGGGCAGTCTACCCAGGCCACAGAAGAAAAGGAGAAAGGCAGGCCTCATGAGACTTGATATGCTAGCATCAATGGGTAGAGGAGGAGCTCTCCCTCTTTCTGTGGTCTGGGGGTGATAGGGGGAAGAGGAAGGAGAGGAAGAAGGGGGCTGCAATCAGGATGTAAAGTGAATACAAAAAATTTAAAAGTGAAAACAAAGAACACTTGTTGAACTGGGAAAGGATGGGAGTTCAGTTTCCAGCCCAAGTGTCAGAGCAAGTGCCACACAACAATCTGTAATCCAAGAACTGGGGATGTAACTGTAGCCTCTGTAGGAACCTGAGTGCTCTCTCTCTCCCTCCCTCTCTCTCTATATATAAATGCACACACCACATATATGTTATGTATATACTCTCTATATATATCACATACGTATCCATATTAATAAAAGTAGATAAAATACTTTTTAAAATGCTGAAATCTATACACCTAGGGAAGATAAACAAGAAGGAGGACCCAGGTTGGGATGATCAATGCTCGCTTAATGGACAAATGGGATGGACATTGAATGTAGGAGAAAACAAGCAACAGGACAGGAGCCTACCAAAGAGGGCATCTGAAAGACTCTATATAGCAATGTATCAAAGCAGATATTAAGACTCACAACCAAGCCTTTGGCAGAGGGCAGGGAATAATATAAAAAGAGGGGGAGTTAATAAGACCTGGGGAGAACAAGAGCTCCATGAAGACCAAATAGATCAGGACACAGGGGTCTTTGATGAGACTGTTTCTCCAACCAAAGACCATGTATGGATATAACCTAGAACCCCTGATAACATGTGGCCCATGGTAGCTCAGTATCCAACTGGAGACCCTAGTAAGGGGAACAGGGACTATTTCTGTCAGGAACTCAATGGCTGGCTCTTCGACCCACCCCCCCCCCCATACACACGCTGGAGGAACAGCCTAGCTAGATCCCAGAAGAGGACATTGCAGCCAGCCCTAAAGAGACAAGATAAGCTAGGGTCAGATGGAAGGGGAGGAGGTCCTCCCCTATCAGTGGACTTGGAGAGGGACAGGGAGGAGATGAGGGAGGGATGGGGAAAGTGGGAGGGAATGAGGGAGGGGGCTACAACTGGGATACAAAGTACCTAACCTGTGATTAATATAAAAATAAATAAATTACATTTTAAAAAGAAAAAAAAGAATACACGTAAACTAGAAAGAAGATTTCCCAGGAATATTTTGACATATTATATTATTCATATAAGTTACACTGGAAAAGTACGCATGTCTCTAAACCTCATTTTATTTTAATATTTCACATATTTCAATATTTAGCAATTTTAATGTAAGGGAATCATTCAGTTCCACCAGCATAATATACTAACCAAAACCCGGACTACTAAATATATTAGGAGCACAGACACAGAGCTAAGATGTATTTGGGAACAACTATAATTTTACAAAGGCCCAAACAGAAGGCACAGCTAGTAAAGAAAGGTCGTTAGCATCATACTTGACAAACTGAGTTTGATCCCCTGAACCAAAATTGGAAAAATTGACAATCCATCTCTACAAGTTTTCCTACAACCTTCATATGCTGGATTATGTTCACATACTCACCATATACACACAAATACACATACATACATACATACACACATAAATACATATACTTATACATACTCAGATATGAACAAATAATAATCAAATAAAAATTCAAAAGTAAATCAGAAAAAATCAGAATTTCTTTGGGTGTGATTAGCAGACTAAATCCTGCCTTCCTTTATCCATTCATTCTGTTAGTCATCCCTGTAACAATATAATTGTTCCAACTATCATAAGAAAAAACTTGGAAGCAGTGTAAGAATGCTAAATGGAGCAATGTGATACACTTTTCAAACGACTTAAATATTCATTGGGAAAGAGCAGGTAGAAAATTTTACTATTCACTTTAAAGAACAACCACTTGTTACTAAATACACTTTGGCAAATCCTCCTTTATTAAGTGTTATACATACTTTGGATATTCTAGAACTGTATCACATATCATATCTACTGTCACAGTAATAATAAAATTTCATAGAAATACCAAGGCATACCTATTAAGCCCTGTAAGGTAAAGCTCCCTTGAAATATTCAGAATGACTAATAGCCTTACTTTTGTGGTCTTCACCACATAATTCCAGGGGTCATTCTGCACTTGAATTTTATTTCCCAAATCTTTGTTCTCATTCAAGTCAGAATACAATGGCTTATACCCATAATATTTTATTTAAAGCTGGTAGCCTGGGTTTCTCGTTATTTAGCAGCATTCATAAGCAATCTACAGGATTTGACAGAACTGAAAAGACTCTCCTTGGCTAACAGTCTGTTTCTTCTCCACTCTTAATGATCTAATCCATTGCCCAGTTTTGCTTTCTTCAACTTATTCCTAAATGCTCTCATTCCTTGTGGTACAGTTGTGAAATGTTTTCTTATGCTTTCCATTTCCATTTCTTATTGTATCTTGACAGTCCCTGATGCTCTTTCCCACATGAATTAAAAACATGCTCCTCTGCAATTTGTATCATTTGAAGTCATGATTTTTTTCTTTTTTCAAATTAGTGCTTAAACGTGTAACATGCTTGTATTTAAGTTACAAAAGCAATGGGTAGAAAGCACAGAGAGAGTCTTGTGTACCTTTCAAGTGTTCCCCAAGGCATTTGTATTAGCAGGTGAGCTAAGCCTGGTGTGTAGTTACTGGTTGAGTCTGTGCACACTGGAACCCCTGTTAGTTCTTTGCCTTCTGTGAATTTTTACAAATGTATGATGACACAATTAAAACACTATAAAAGTGAGTTCATGGCCAGTATATTCCCTACTCCTTTTCTTTCTGTCCTTCTTTTCTTCTTTCTGGTGACCCCTGATCTTGAATGTCACCACAGCTGTATTTCTTCAGAATATCACACAATTGGAATTACACAGTCTTTTTTTCCACTTGCCACTTTTTTTGTTTGTATCTTTAGCAATATGAACTTAGGGATCCTAGACACTTTCTTGTCCTTCAGGTCTCACTTCTGTTCAGCACAGCATAGTGATCAAATTGTCAGGATGCACTTTCATTTACTTCTTCACACTACAGTTCTTGGCTATTTCTAAGCTTCAACAGTTATGCTGAATGGTGGAGGTTTTTCTATAGACACCAGCTGGCAAACAAAGAGTATGACTGCTCAGTTGAGAGGAAGACAGTGTTCAGCATTCTGGAAATTTAGTTAATGGTGTTCTCTGCACATTTTATCTACTTAAAATGTTCTATTTCATTTATTCAGCATGTCTATGTGTTTATTTGTATGTGTATGTGTGTTTCTGTGTCTGTGTACCTGTGTTTCTGTGTCTGTGTGTGTACCTGTTCCTGTGTGTGTGCATGTGTGTGTGTTTATCTGTGTATGTCTGTGTCTTTGTGTGTCTGTTTCTCTGTGTATATAAGTTTGTAATTGTCTTTATATGTCTGTGTGTCTCTGTGTGTGCCTATTTGTGTATGTGCATATATGTGTCTTTATGTATCTCTGTTTGTATGTATGTGTCTTTGTGTGTGTGTGTCTGTCAATGTATTTATGTATGTGTGCCTTGTGCGTTGGCATTGCACATGGTATAATATGGTTGTGGAGGTCAGGGAACTGTACATGGGAAGTGCCTCTCTCCTTCAGTTATGGTTGATCTGGAGCTGACTTTAGATTGTCTGACTAGTCATTGCTTCATTGGCCTTTCATTTTTTTTAATAGTGTGACTGACAATGGAAATCTTACAATTTTAATGAATTTTTGAGTTACTCATTTTGTCATGAGCTATGCATCTTAGGTGCAGCTGAGGAAACACTGTAAACCCAAGGTCATGTACACATTTTCTATTAAAGTTAGCAATTGTATAATTTTTGATATTTGTGTTAGTATTCTGCTCCATTTTAAGGCCACTCTTTATGAGAGGCATATGAAGTGTGTATATGTTCATTCTTTTTCATAATAATATCTCATTATTTCTGTATTATTTGTCAAAAGGATTTCAATCTCTGTATTCTCCCCAAAGGATTCATCGTTACTTTCAAGTAGAAAATTTTACTAATCATTTCAAAAAACAACAAGTTCTTGCTAAATATGCTATGGCAAGTAGTCAGTTATTTTTTTATTTATCAAAGATGAGGAACACACTTGAGAGTGTTTTCCTGAATGTTCTGATATGTTCCATTCATGTTTCTTTCCTCGATATCATCATAAGCTTGTGGCTGTAGCATTAGATTTAGTAATGAAGACTAGTGGTATGAGTTCAAAGACTTTGCCCTAATCCTTCAATTTATTTCTAGCCATTCTTGTTCATTTTCCCTTTAGTTTCTGCAGGGTCATTATTATTTCTACTATTAAAATAACATTGTTTTCTTTTATTTTCTTATTCCTTCAGTATGAACAGGGTTTTCTGGTCCTTTGAACTATCTCTGAAATCTACACTGATTTTATTTCACTGACTCATTTTCAAAGTTTTTTTTTTTCCCTTTACTAATGTATCCTTCTCTATACTCATACTCTATCCCTTTAAGCACCTCTAATCTTCTTAAGGTTTCCTCAGTTAAAGCACATTTATTAGAATCTAAAGAAAATAAGATGTTCAGTGAGTTTTAATAAATGCACACTCCATGTAGTCATGATTTCAATCAAGAAACTTTGAGCTCTCCAAAGATTGCTGACACCCACTTCCAATCAATCCTCCTCTCTCAGAACAAGCCGTAGTCCCAGTTACGCAATAATGAATTCCTTTGATTTTCCATGAATTCCACGTGAATGGTTTTATGTGGTTAGACACCTGTTTGTGTTGAGTTTTCTTCAGCATTCTGAGATCCATTCATGTTGCCGTATATAAAAATGCATTACAAATTTATTAGTTTTATTGGTGAGCAGAGTTCCATTGTGTGCTTATATATCACAATTAGTTTACCTCACCCACTATCTGTGAATGTTTGGGCTATATCAATTTTGCCTACAGTAAATAGTATTGATTTGGACACTCTTGTACAGTTTACATCTCTCAAGAGTGATAACTAAGAATGGAG
The DNA here is from genome assembly GCA_028658305.1 of Pachyuromys duprasi. Taxonomy (NCBI): domain Eukaryota; kingdom Metazoa; phylum Chordata; class Mammalia; order Rodentia; family Muridae; genus Pachyuromys; species Pachyuromys duprasi. The sequence goes on from CM053764.1 coordinate 70,310,903, forward strand.
TTCTGGTTAGATCTGTGTGTGTGTGTGTGTGTTGATATTTAACATTATAAAAATCTGACGGAGAGGTTTCCGGAGTGACTGTGCGTTTTACACTCCCACAAGCTGAGGGATCTCGGAGTGCACCAGTTACCCCCTCTCGTCTCCGCCTGTCACTAGTCCTTTTAGTTTTTGACATCCAGTGGGTGTTTAATGGTATCTCGCTGTGGCTGTCAGAATGACAATTTTAAAAATCAGATGACTTTTTGTCACTTTGTCTTTGAACACCTCAAGTGACTTGTTAGTTTCTTGCTACTTTACAAATGAAAGATAATTAATGTTCATGGCCTTCCTCAAACCTTCTAATATATAATGCACAAGTGTCCATATATCTGGCATCATGTTTGTCTGATTCCTCACTCAATCCTTGTTTTATCTCCTATGTCTGGATTAAGGTTGTCTAAATTAACAGTGCTTTCTCATCTCTCTGTGCTGTGATAAACAACCTTTTTTTAAAAGGATTCAAAGTACCCAACCTGTGATTGAGATAAAAATAAATAAATTAAAAAAAAACTTCATAATTTTTATTTGACAGTTTATTTAAGTGAGCTTCTCTATCAAAGCTTTATAGAAATACCAACCTTTAATCTCTGATAAATATTAATACATACGTACTTATAAAATATATTATCTAAGTAAGTATATTGGTGACATGTCTAAATTCCTTACCTATTGCTAAAGAGTTCTGAATGTCCAAAGAATGTTTGGAGAAACCAGACATCCCTGAAGAAAGAACTTGTTTTTTCCTTTCTTTTCCTTTCCTTTCTTTTTTTCTTTCTTTATTATTATTCAGTTTACATCCTGATCACAGCCTCCTCCTTTTCCCATCCCAGTACCCCTCACATACTTTTTCCTTTCCTCCTCCCCTTCTCAAAAAAGGAGAGGCCACTCAGCCCAGCACATCGAGTTCCATCAATATTAAGGGTATCCTTTTACACTGAAGCCAGACAAGGCAACCCAGTTAGGGGAAAGTGATCCAAAGGCAGGCAATGTAATCCATGTCAGAGACAGTCCCAACTCCATTTGCTAGGGGACCTACATGAAGACCAAGCTGCCCATAAACTATATATGTGCAAGGGGTCCAGGTCCAGTTCATGCATGCATATGAAACTGTCATACTGGGATGGCCAATCAAATGCAATAGATGAACTCAGACTGTAGTGTGTGTTCTGTGGAAGCCATTTAACAACTATGAACTGGAAGATAATAAGTCAAAGCACTGTATGCATGAGACTTCCCTTGCCCATTAGAATTCCTCCCCACAGGGGTCCCCAAATGGAGACAGGATAGTCAGTTTTGGTCTACTACAGACTAGAACCCAGACTCAGGCTCAAACAATCAAGTTTCTCCTAAAGGAATTGGGAACTGGCATGGAGAAATAGCTATTTTGTTGTTCCTTCCCAAAATATCCTATTTTGTGACAACAAAATAGGACAATAAATATAGAGCTCGATATTGAAAATGTGAGTTTTGTAAAAATAGGTCAGCAAAAGAAGCAGAACAAATAAAAGAGATATGCCAGTTCTTAGCCCACTCTAACGTTGCCAGTGTCTACATCTTTCTAATGTCATACATGCATATCAGCATATGCAGAATGCTGTTATGTTTGTCTCTAACAACTAAAACCTTAATTCCATTTTCTGCTAGTGTTTTCTTCATTTCAGTTATATGCACCACATTCTAAGAATAGTGTGCATACCATAGAGAATATTCAATTACTAATTGTAAAATAAATGAATAAATATTATTTTTGAATTAGACTCATTTAAAACACTAGATTTAGTTCATGGGATATGCATTTTGCCATACAGTTATCGTAACATTTCTACACAGTCTGATAAAAACTAACAAATAACTGGGTCTTAAAGAGTTTCAACTGAAGAACTAGTTGTTATAGGAAATTAAGCAAAATAATATCATGAATGCATTTAAAAATGATTTAAATCATTCAGAGCCATATGTCAGCTAAATTCTTGGTTCATGTTTTGAAATGTATTTATGTCAGACAAACTAAATGAAAATGTTGTTTAAAAATTTATGACAAAATGCTTTTAGATATCAACTTGCTCTTTTCATACACGGCTTTGAATAAGCAAAAATACTATAAAGACACTAAAAACTGAATCTGTGTGGAACATATATGTTATTTAAGGAAAGTTATTTAATTTAAATGTGAATGTGTCAGAGGAATTAAAGAGACTGAATTACCAGGAATATTAAAATAAACACATCTTTTGCACTGAATGTATTCAAATTTTCTTATTCAGTCATTCCATTTCTTTCAGTATCTAATCAGGGTTATACCTACTTTCAAATTTAAGTTAAAAAAACACAAAAATGATTTTAAAAAACTTGTGTGGTATTCTGTTTGATCAAGTGTAATGTTTATCTGAAAGAATTGCTTTCAAATTCCTATGGCTTTTGTGGTCTCTGCATATTGTAAGAAGAATAAATAGTTGAGTACAATAAATCAACCAGTTTTATTTATGCCTGCTAATAAAAAGCTATGGGAATTTGTATGTCACTAAAATCAAAACCAATAACACTAAGTCATATTTCATACAAATGTATGTGTCTTTGCGGGTTTTTACAAAGAAAATTATTGTGTTATATTTCTTCCTAGTGTTTTCAATATTGAATACATTCTAGGAAAGCAGATCTTCTTACCAAGGACAATTTATCAGACTGGATGAGCTCATCAACATGTCAAATGTTTCACAGTCTGACCAAAGCTGGTAAGTGGTTAACTTAATCCCAGCAATGAGTCACAAAGAAGTAAGAAGATTATTTTTATTAACCCATTTCACAGCATAAGAATTAGAGACTTATAAATCTTAACTAGTCTTTATAGATTCAAGATATATGATATTATTTTAAAAATGCAGCAACTGTCAAAACAGCTTTTCCAATACCAACTGGTCAGCCCTAAAACTCAAACAAGCAACATTGAATAGGTTCAGTTGGTTGTATTTACATATTCATTCCTGTGTGTCTGTGTAGAGCAACAGTAATTAAAGTAAATGAGACCATGAATTTTAAAGAAACACAGAGGCGGTATGATGGCATGTATGGGAGGGGATGTAGGAAGAATAGAGAGAAGTAGAAATGTTGTAATTGTATCTTTATTAAAAGCAAAATGAATACCTTTCCCTCTACAATGCTGTGCCTTTATCTAGCACCACCCACAACTCCAAGTGGTTGCTTCCATTGTAATGCATTTGACATTCTTTTCAAGTACACACAACTCATAGGGCAATTTTCTAAAAGAATATGTATAATTCTTACCTTTTTTAAGGCTTTGCCATCTCCCAGTTTTTCTGCATGTCCCTGTGTGGCATACGTGCTAAGCCTCCTTTACATCATGCTACCTCTTCTCTCTCCAACATTCATTACACATGGGTATCACATCTGTCCCTACAAAATGATATGCTTCTCACAAACTCAGGTCCTTTATACAGGTTTGTCTATTTTTCTAATGATCTTCCAGCAGACATTTTTGGAATGGCCTGATAGTCAGTTAAAAAATTGTGTATGAAATATTATTCCCATGTAAGGTCTTTTGTCACATCCAAGATTACTTTAACATACTCAATAACTCTGTCCTGTGGTTAACTACCATGTTATTTTGTTTCACACCTTTTGTGAATCTGTTTATTCCTCCGATAACTTTATTTGCAATGCAAATATTAAGACTGTGTATGTATATATTTCCCTAGGATAGAAATCCACCAAACAGAGAAAAGAAATTCTCTCTTGTTTGCTACTACAAATACAAAATTCAAGAGGACCATATAGATGGGTTATTAACAAACAAACAACACTAAGAAAAAACACTATCAACAAAGTGTTCTTTAAATTTCTTCTATGTAGGTCTAGAACTGAAGTCCCTTTCATTTTCACTATTGTCCATGTTCTGTCATCTCCAACTCTACTGCTCAGCACATCTGGATCTGTTAAGGGAAGCAGCTCGGATTCCCACCCTAATGCCATGAATAATCCTTTCCTCATTCTTGACAGCTCCGTGACAAAGCAATAACACTTCTCTTCACAGCTCTACCCCCTAAGATTTTCATAAAAAACACAAAAATTTTCACAATACTCAACATACATTGTTTCCCATTATGACACTCAGATACTAGAAAACCTCAGTATTTTGATAAAATGTCCAAAATGTCAAGTTTCTTCAGACACATTTTCTTTTCTTTTTTATTCTTCTACATTCTAACAGTTCATGGCTTTTGAAATTATTTCTTCTGTAATAATTATTTGTCTGTCTTATTGTTTATATCTAGTGTAAGATATTTGAAGATATAAAAAATTATTTGTTAATGGCTCATTTTTGCTGATGAATGCTTTGTTCTTAACTGGAGAATTAAATATCCATCTCTGCATTAAAAATGATTTTATTTGAAAGTATCTAGAACTCTGGAGGGCTTTTTGAGAACACTTTATACACATACAGTTTAGCCCTAGATTTCGTTGAAAATATATTTAATAATACATTCCTAATCATGAATTTTATTTTGCATATGATATTCATTCATTTAACAACAATAATAATAAAAACACAAAATCTAAAACACAGAAGAAGGGCAAGACAAATGAACAGAAGAAAAAGAGCCCCAAGGAAAGGCACTAGCTACCAAGTCTGACAACCTAAACTATATACTAGAGATCATTGTCCTTTCTCCTGCTGTAATTAGAGAAAGGGTGCCCCCTTGTGATTTTCTTTCTTTCTTTCTTTCTTTCTTTCTTTCTTTCTTTCTTTCTTTCTTTCTTTCTTTCTTTCTTTCTTCCTTTCTTCTTTCTTTCAGATTTTAAGATTTTAATAAAATCTCATTCAGTTCATGTACATATCCTGAAAATGTATCAGTTGTTGTTCTAATGGTTCAAACTATTCAGTTTTGATAGTGGGAAGCAAGTTCATTGACCTTCACACACCTTAGATTACTATCTGTTGAAAGAAATGATAAAGTTAATTTGCTTTTTGAGTATTCACATTTCATCAAAATAGATGAAACTCTGTAAGCCAGACGCTCTAAAACAGTGAACAAATTCACTTTTAAGTCATTTTGTTAGTTTAATTAATTAATATTTATTTCAATTTATTAAGTTTGTAACCCAGTTGCAGCCCCCTCCTTAGTCTCCTCATTATCTCAAGCACCCTCTCTCTTCTACTCGTATGCCCTTTTCCTAGTCCTCTATTACAGGAGGACCTCTTCCCCTTCCCTCTGACCCTAGTCTATCAGGTCTCATCAAGGCTGGCTGCATTTTCCTCCTCTGTGGCCTGGTAAGGCTGCAACCCCCAGGGAGAGGTGATCAAAGAGCCAGCCACTGAGTTCATGTCAGAGACTGCCCCTGATCCCCTTACTAGGAAACCCACTTGGAAAGTGAGCAGCCTATGGGCTTCCTCTGTGAAGAGGGTCTAGGTCCTCTCTATGCAGCCAGTCCTGATGAGACCTGATAGGCTAGGATCAGATGGAAGGGGAGGAGGACCTCCCCTATCAATGAACTGAGGGAAGCTAATGGGAAGAAAAGAGGAAGGGAGGGTAGGATTAGGAAAGGACTAGGGACTTGCTACTGCTGGACACAAAGTGAATAAATTGTAATAAATAAATCAAAAAAGAACTGAAGAAGTTAAACAACAACAAACTGAGTAATCCAATTAAATAATTGGGTACAGACTCCCTTGTGATTTCTAAATGTTTAACAGTAGCAGAGGATGTTAAAACCAACCAACCACAGTTTTCACTCATAAAAAGCAATGATAATTCTGGGTCTGTAATACTAGCTACTTGGTACCCAATGCAGGAAGACTATAATCCACAGGCAACATGGACTCCAGAGAAAGTTTAAGCCCAGCCTAGATAACTTAGAGATACTCCTAAAATTAAGGCATAGAAAAGGGGTTAGGGAATACAGTTCAGTCGCAATGCCTGGCTGCGTGAAGCTCTGTACTTAATTCCCAGTTCCAAATAATTAAATCAAATTAATAAAAAAAGGAAAAGCGATACACATGTAACTATGGGTGTACACTTAATTCTTTACTCGTTTTGTAAATATTACAAGTTCAGTCATTAAAATTGTATTCACTTTTATTAAAGACAAAAATTTAAAACCAAAGGTAGAAGATTTATAGAATAAAAGATCTCAATAAATGTCTGTGATTTTATTTTAGGCAAATATTTCATGAATCAAATGCCAAAAGCACAATTGTCACGGTAAATGTCTAAATACCAATTTAGATTTCAAGTTATTTGTTGAGCAAAACAATGATAGCAGCTGTGGTTTTCTCCACAACATTGGGCACATTGACATTTCATCCTGGATTAGAGATCCATGAGGTCACACCCCTTGCTGGAGGAACAATTGAGAGTTAATAGTTAACAGGGAAAATACTATCATTTTCCTGAGTGGTATAGTCCCATGTTCCAGTAAATAGACTCCACTGAAGCTTGACAAGAAACTCTAATTGAGCCCATTGTGTTATACAGAAGAGAAAGTCATGAACATAAGAGGGAAACGTATAGAGAAGATTTCAATGTGTAAGGAAGGGCTAAGAATATTTGCAAATCACTTATCTGTTGATTGTCTGAATACATTAATAGATCAAAATTAAATAAAAATAATTTTGAACAAGGAGTAAATATAAAAATATCCAGACAGTTAACCAAAGAACCTGTATACATGATAAGTGAGTATGCTGTTAGCAATTTAATAAATGCACTTAGGAATCCAGTGCAATACTATTTTATCCCTTCATGATGCTTACAAAAGACAGACAACTGAATCTCGCACATTACTGGGAGGAAGTTGAAATGGCAATATTCTTTGCAGGCCCTTTTCTCAGAAATTACTTAACAATCACTGATGTAATGTGACTAGAAATCACATAACTTACTATTTTATATACAGGGTATTGTATCAAGAAAAAGCACAAATGACAATACATTGATAGATGGGAGATATATGATTGAGGTGTAAAACAATAATAGGTAGATAGACACACACATGTACATATGACCGAGAGTTATCTTTTCCTTCAGTAAACAGTTACATCAATATGTTTAAATAATTTGAGACTACAGATATCCAATTAAATATCTGTAGAAGCTGATACTGCATTCATGTTCATGCATACTAATACTATAAATTCAGTGTTTGTTAAATTTAAATGTATGTTTCTTTTAGACTTTGAGAATCAAAGAAGTTTTAGTACTTTGTTTGAACTAAAAGTGTTAACCAGCATTTTTCTAAAGAATGGGGTGAAGTAATTCTTAATATTTTAAAGAACACCAGCTGTGTAGAAAGTCAATGCAAAAAATAAATAAAGTCTTGTGTGCAAATGAACTTGAATTTTTAGGACTTCTCAAGTCAATACTCTTGAAAAAAATCATAAAATAACCTAAGGGGTTTTTTCAGAGTCATAAATAATATTGAAATAATGCCACTACTTTAGACAGGTGCTTGTGCAGTTGATCCTGTACCACAGTTATTTCATAGTTAAGACTTGCTAATGTTTAGTAAGCAGAAGAGAAAAAATTTGTGTTCTGTATTTTTTTCTTTTTTTAGTTGTTGATATTATAATATAATTGTATCATTTACTCCATCACCTTACTCACTACAAACCTTTCCATATAATTCCTCTTGTTCTCTTTCAAAACTATAGCTTCTTTACTTTTTGCGATAATTGTTACACACACACGGAGACACACATACACAGAGACAGAGAGACAGACAGAGAATTTGATATTCACAAATCAATAATGTGCTCTTCCATAGAGAAGACAGTTTTTGCTTTCACCCAGCATTCCTTTGATGCCTGCAGTTCTTTGTGCTGGATTCCTTTTTGTTGTTGTTGTTTTAAATATATTTTTTAATTTTTTATATTAATTACAGTTTATTCACTTTGTATTCCAGCTGTAGTCCCCTTCCTGATCACCTCCCAATCTCCCTCCCTCCCTCCCTCATCTCCTCCTATACCCCTTTCCAAGTCCACAGGATAGGGGAAGTCCTCTTCATCTTCCATCTGACCCTAGCTTATCAGGTATCTTCAGGACTGGCTGCAATGTCCTCCTCTGTGGCCTGGCAAGGCTGCTCCCCCATCAGGGGGAGGCAGTCAAAGAGCAAGCCGATGAGTTCACATCAGAGACAATCCTTGTGCTCCTTACTAGGTACACACTTGTATACTGAGATGCCATGGGATAGATGTGAGAAAGGGTTCTAGGTTATCTCCATGAATGGTCCTCAGTTAGCGTTTCAGTCTCAGAAAAGACACCTGTGCCCAGATGTTTTGGTCCTGTTGCTTTCCTTCTGGAGCTCCTCTCCAGGTCTTACTATCTCACTCTTCTTTCCTAAGATTGCCTGTACTCAGCCCAAAGTTTGTTTATGAGTCTCAATATCTTCTTTGATACACTGCTGGGTAGAGTCTTTCAGAGGCTCTCTGTGGTAGGACCCTGTCCTGTTTCCCATTCTCTCCTTCTTTCAAAGTCGATCCTGTTTGCCTTTCTGAGTGAAGACTGATCATCTTACCCAGGGTCTTCCTTCTAGCTCAGCTTCTTTAGGTGTACAGATTTTTGTAGGTTTATCCATTATTATATGTCTAGTATCAACTTATTAGGGAGTATATACCGTATGTGTCTTTGTTTTTCTGGGATACCTCGCTCAGGATGATCTTTTCTAGTTCCCACCATTTACCTGCAAATTTCATGGTTCCCTTGTTTTTAATTGCTGAGTAATATTCCATTGTGTAAATGTACCACAATTTCTATATCCATTCCCTCTTTAAAGGACATGGGTTGTTTCCAGGTTCTGGCTATTACGAATAAAGCTGCTATAAACACCATTGAGCAAATGTCCTTGTTGTGCACTAGGCATATTTTGAATATATGCCTAGGAGTGGTGTAGCTGGGTCTTGAGGAAGCACTATTTCTAATTGTATGAGAAAGTGCCAGATTGATTTTCAAAGTGGTTGTACAAGTTTACATTCCCACCTGCAATGGAGGAGGGTTCCTCTTTCTCAACATCCTCTCTAGCATATATATTGTCACTTGAGTTTTTGTCTTAGTTATTCTGATGGGTATGAGGGGAAATCTCAGGGTCCTTTGTTTTGATTTGCATCTCTCTGATGACTAAGGACATTGGGCATTTCTTTAAGTGTTTCTCTGTCATTCGATATTCATCTACAGAGAATTCTCTGTTTAGCTCTGTAACACATTTTTAAATTGGATTACTTGATTTGCTGCTTTTTAACTTCTTTAGTCTTTATGTATTCTGGATATTAGCCCTCTGTCAGATACATGGTTGATGAAGATCCTTTCCCAGTCTGTAGACTGCCGTTTTTTTTTCTTATGTTAATCACAGCTCATTTACTCATATCTCAGCCATAGCCCCCTCCTCCTCTCCCTCTCTCATCTCCTCCCTGCCCTCTTCCCGGTCCAGTGATAGGGGAAGATCTCTTCCCTTTCCATCTGACCCTAGCTTATCAGGTATTTCAGGACTGGCTGCAATGTCCTTATCTGTGGCCTAGTAAGGCTGCTCACCCTTGGGGGAAGGGGAAGCTTAATGAGCCAGTCATTGAGTTCATGTCAGAAATAATTCTTGTCCCCTTTACAAGGGAAACGACTTGGATACTGAGCTACCATGGGCTATGTCCTAGCAAGGGTTATAGGTTATATTCACGCATGGTCCTTGGCTGAAAAACAGTCGCATAGAAGACCCCTGTGCCCTGATATATTTGTACCTTGTGGGGCTCCTGTCCCTTCTAGGTCATATGAACTCTCCCTTCTTTCATTATGATTCCCTGTACTCTACCAAAAGTTTGGTTATGAGTCTCAGTATCTGCTTTGATACACTGCTAGTCAGAGTCTTTCAGGTGCCCTCTGTGGTAGGCTCCTGTCCTGTTACTTGTTTTCTCCTACTTCCAGTGTCAATCCCCTTTGTCATTCTAGGTAAGTAATGATCATCTTATCCCTGGTCCTCTTTTTCGTTTATCTTCTTTAGGTGTACAGATTTTAGTATGTTTATCCTATCCTATAGGTCTAGTACCCACGTATAAGTGAGTATATACCATGTGTGTCTTTCTGCTCCTGGGATATAGCACTCAGGATGATTTTTTCTAGATCCCACCATTTGCCTGCAGATTTCATGATTTCCTTGTTTTCAATTGCTGAGTAGTATTCCATTGTGAAAAAGTACCACAATTTCTGTATCCATTCCTCCATTAATGGATATCTGGGTTGTTTCCAGGTGCTGGCTATTATGAATAAAACTGATACTAACATGTTTAAGTAAAATGCCCTTGCTGTGTACTTGAATATATTTTGGATGCATGCCTAGGAGTGGTATAGCTGGGTCTTAGGGAAGCAGTATTCCTGATGTCAGAGAAGTCAGATTGATTTCCAAAGTGGTTGTACATGTTTACATTCCCACCAGCAATGGAGAAGGGTTCCCCTTTCTCTGCAGCCTCTTCAGCATGTGTTGTCTCTTGAGTTTGTTGATCTTAGCCATTCTGATAGGTGTAAGATGAAATCTCAAGGTCGTTTTTATTTGCATCTCTCTGATGGCTAAGGATGTTGAGCATCTCTTTATGTGTTTCTCTGCCATTCTATATTCTTCTACAGAGAATTCTCTGTTTAGCTCCATACTCCATTTTTTAATTGGGTTGTTTGCATTATTACCTTTTAACTTCTTTAGTTTTTTTATATATTCCGGGTATCAGCCTCCTGTCCGATATATGGTTGGTGAAGATCTTTCCCAGCCCGTAGGTTGTCTCTTTGTTCTGACAACCATGTCCTTTGCTTTACAAAACATTTTCAGTTTCATGAAGTCCCATTTATTGATTGTTGCTCTCAGAGCCTGTGGTGATGGTATTTTGTTCAAGAAGTTATCTCCTGTGCCAATTAGTTCTAGGACTTCCACACTTTTTCTTCCAACAAGTTTAGTGTGTCTGGTTTTATGTTGAGGTCTTTGATCCACTTGGACTTTAGTTTTGTGCATGGTGATGATTATCAATTTTCATTTTTCTGCATGTAGACACCCAGTTAGACCAGCACAATTTGTTGAAGATGCTATCTTTTTACCATTGAGTGGTTTTGGCTTCTTTGTCAAAAATCAGGTATACATAAGTGTGTGGGTTTATTTCAGGGACTTCTATTCCGTTCCATTCATCTGTTAGTCTGTTTCTATGCCAATACCGTGCAGTTTTTATTACTATCGCTCTGTAGTACAGCTTGAGGTCAGGGATGGAGATACCTCCAGATGATCTGTTGTTGTACAGGATTGTTTTGGAAATTCTGTTATGTTTTACCTTCATTTTCATTGAATTCTAGGAAGTCTTAATTTTTTTTTTTATTTCATCCTTAACCCAGGTATCACTGAGTATTACGTTGTTCAGTTTTCATGTGCATGTGGGCATTTTGCCATTTCCATTGTTGTTGAGGTCCAGCTTCAGTCCATGGTGGTCAGATAGAATACAGGGGATTATTTCAATCTTCTTGTATCTGTTGAAACTTGTTTATGACCAACTATATGGTCGATTTTGGAGAATGTTTCATGAGGTACTGAAAAGAATGTATACTCTTTTGAGTTTGGGTGAAAAGTTCTGTAGAGATCTATTAGGCCCGTTTGAATTAGGGCCTCTGTAAGTGCCTTTATTTCCCTGTTTGGCTTGGGTCTAGATGATCTGTTCCTTAGTGATAGTGGGGTGTTGAAGTCTCCCACTGTTAAGGTGTTGCGATCCGATCAATGTGTGATTTAAGCTTTAATAATGTTTCATTTATGAATGTAGGTGCCCTTGTGTTTGGGGCATAGATGTTCAGAATTGTGATCTCCTTTTGGTGGATTTTTCCTTTGATAAGAATGTAGTGTCCCTTCACTACATTCTTTTTTGATTAATTTTGGCTGAAAGTCTATTTTATTAGATATTAGGATAGCTATTCCAGCTTGTTTTCTAGGTCCATTTGCTTGTAACACATTTTTCTAGCCCTTTACTCTGAGGTAGTGTTTATCTTTGTTGCATAGGTGTGTTTCTTGGATTTAGCAGAATGTTGGATCCTGTTTCCACACCCATTTTGTTAGTCTGTGTCATTTTATTGGAAAGTTGAGTCCATTGATGTTGATAGATAATAGTGACCATTGAAAGTTGTTTCCTATTATTGTGGAGTTGGTGTTTCTGTGATTCATTGCTTGTTTTCTTTTGACTTTTATTGGGAAATTATCTATAACTTATGTTTTCTTGGGTGTAGTTTTTTTTGTTGGAATGGAATTTTCCTCCTAAGATCTTCTGTAGGGCTGGTTTACTGTTCAGATATTGCTCAAATTTAGTTTTGTCTTGGAATATTTTGTTTTCTACATCTATGGTAATAGATTTCCAAGGTATAGTAGTCTAGGTTGGCATCTGTGGTCCGTTAAAACCTGCATGATATCTCCCCAGGTCCTTCTGGCTTTCATAGTTTCTGATGAGAAGTCAAGTGTGATTTTAATAGGTCTACCTTTATATGTTAATTGGCCTTTTTCCCTTGCTGCTTTTAATCTTTTCTTTGTTCTGTAAATTAAGTGTTTTGACTATGATGTGGAGTGAGGAGTTTCTTTTCTGGGCTAGTCTATATGGTGTTCTGTAGGCCTCTCGTATGTTTGTGGACATCTCTTTCTTTAGGTTGAGAAATTTTTCTTCTATTATTTTCTTAAAAATGTTTTCTGGACCTTGGAGCCTAGAATCCTCTTCTTCATCAATTCCTATTATTCTTAGATTTTGCCCTTTCATGGCATCCTTGATTTCTTGGATGTTTTGTGTTTGGGATTTTTCCAATTCTACTTTTTCTTTAAAAGAAGTATCAATTTCTGTGAGTGTATCTTCAGCACCTGAGATTCTCTCTTCCATCTCTTGTATTCTATTAGTGATGCTTACCTTTGTGGTTCCTTCTCTTTTCTCTAAGTTCTCCAGCTCCAGGGTTTTTTCAGTTTGTGTTTTCCTTATTGATTCTAATTCTATTTTCATGCCTTGCAACATTTCCTTCATCTGTTTGAATGTGGATTCCTGTGTCTCCAGGATGGTATCTATTTTTTTTGTTTGTTTCCACTCTATATGCCACTACTGGTGCCTCCATTTGTTTGGCTATATTTGCCTGTGTTTCATTGAGACCTTCCTTCACTTCCTTTTTCTTTGCTTCCAGTTGGGAGGCTAAATGTTTGAGAGATTTGTTTGTTTTCTCTTTAACTGTTTGTATCTGTATGGAAATTTCTCTGAGAGACTTGTTTCTTCTTTATGTGCCTCTAATAACTGGATAATCATAGCTTTGAAGTCATTTTCTTATGTTTCCAATGCATTGGATTATCCACTGATTTTGGGGTTTGCCAGTGAAGCCATGATGTCTTGACTTAGGATTGGGTGTGTTTTTTCACTGACCCTGGCCATTTGGTTATCTGTAGCATTCACTGTTTGTTCCTGGATTCTGCAGGTCAGACTGGTCTTTCCCTGGTGTCTGGAGAATTCTTCTGGAAAATGAAAATGAAAGAGGTCCAGTGGTTTCAGCATGTGCATTGGTGATTCAGCTGTATCTTTGGGAGGGAAGTCTACATGTGCAGAAGGGCCGGTAGTGTGTGAGCGTGCGAGTGTGCAACCTTCAGTGAGAGAGCCAGGTACCCTGCAGGCACTGAACAAGGCACAGGTGCTTAAGAAATTGCAAGCACTGTTGATGATTGTGGGCGCAGATTGTTTTTGCAGGTCTGCTGATTAGTGGCTAATCAGCTGGGTATCTGCCACTGAGGGGTTGGATGGCCCATGCAGTCACTGGCTGGGTGGCCCTGTGGAGTCAGTACTGCCACTTGCAGACTTGGGATCCAGGAAGGATTGTACTGCAGATCTGAGTCTCTGTGGTGTGAGCTCTGCAGGGTGGAGTCTCTGAGGCGCATGCGCTGAGTGTGGCGGGATCTCCAACAGGTGAGGTGGTGGAGAGGGTGGCTGCTCCATGGCTCCTTGTATGTGTGCTCCGAGGGATGGGGTCTACCATGGCTGGGGTGCCAGAAGCCTTGCCTCTGCTGTCTCAGTCCCCAGGCAGGGAGCTTTGCACTCAGCTCACTAGCACTGTGTGCAGGCTTCCCTGAGGAGGAGGGAGGCCCAGTCAGGGGAAGTGCCCCACTCCATTACCAGAGAAGTCCGTGACCTATCTGAATCTACAAGCGCTCCTAATTTCTTTGGTGTCCCCTGTCCTTCAGAAAGCCCAAACCTCCAAATTTTAGCTTCAATTATCCCTCCACTCACCAGTTTTGGAGATTTAGGTCCTCTGCCTCTCCAAAACGATATGCTCTGTTCATTGCCATCTTGGAACCCTTGCCATTTTGTTTTGAAGACAGCGTTCTTTGCTTTACAACAGCTTTCAGTTTCATGAAGTCCTGTTTATTGATTGTTAATCTTAGAGCCTGTGCTGTTGGTTTTCTGTTCAGGAAGTTGTATCCTGTGCCAATGAGTTCAACGCTCTTCCCCCCTTCTAACTGATTTAGTATTTCTGGTTTTATGTTGAGGTCTTTGATCAACTTGGATTTTAGTTTAGTGCAGGATAATAAATATGGATCTATTTTCATTTTTCTACATATGGACTTCATGTTAGATCAACAGCATTTGTTGCTGTTTTTTTGTTTGTTTGTTTGTTTTGTCTGGTGTGAGTCTGATCGGTCTACCTTCATATGTTACTTGACCCTTTTCCCTTGCTGCCTTTAATATTTTTTCTTTGTTTTGTAGGTTTAGTGTTTTGACTATGATGTGACGAGATGTATTTCTTTTCTGGTCTAGTCTATTTG